>CM074579.1:57870000-58315000 GCA_037305975.1 Chrysolophus pictus | reverse complement strand
ATCCTGAAATTACTGAAACAGAACTCGCAATTTAACTTAAAAAGATGTTCATTTATTTGATTATTTTTTGCTTGTTCAGAAAATAAAGTAAATAGCAATTTGTTGCTCAATCTTGAACTACGTAACGCACAACGAAGAAAGCTAGTTCTGAAAAAAAATACTGACTTCTTAAAAATTGTTTTTAAAATGGTAACAAAAGAATTGGATGTTCAAAATCATTTCCATCACATCATCATAGCAAAGTTTAAAGCTACAAAAGAATCACTTTTTTTTATTGCTCTAACTCTCCAACATCCACTTTCACTAAAGACACATTAACTTTACCTTCTAACACCTTTGTCTAAGACAACAAAACTTTGTTTACCTTTAAATTTGTCAGTAGGACATTAACTCAAATTGCCTGAGTAAAGTTCAGTATATTCTAATTCTCAAAATATTGTTAAAAAAGAAATTATTTACCTTGGCGCAGAGCTTCCCCAGGCTCCATGCTTGTCGGTAAGAATGTTGACAATTTTCTGTATTAGCTGAGTTGCAGTCACTTGGTCTCGGTACTTAGCTGCTGTTATCAAATGATGGCACATTTTCTCTTCTTCCCGTTTGTCAGCAGAGTACTGGGCACACAGTGACTAAAAAGAAAAGAAAAACTTTACTACTTTGCACTGTAATCATAGCATCTTCAGGAACTTTAAGCACATCATAATTGATCACTTTTACAAAACCCTTGAGAAATAGGAATTAACCCCATTTTACAGGTTTGAGAATTGAGGCACTGTGCAGCTGCCCAGGTTAAATCTGTTCATTGAGCCAAGCAGAGGATCTTGGTTTGTCACAAATTCTTTAACAGCATACCACACACATTAAATATTTGAAAAACATCAACTTATTAGTGGTCTGACTGCACATATAGGCACAATCACTTACTTTACAGCAAAGTGAATAGTATCATAAAACAAAGAGGCAAGTTTCAGGATGTCAGCTAGCTGTCTACTCCATTTCTATGACTGTCCATTAGATTTGAGAAGCCAACCATTTGCTATTAATTATATAAATGGGCAGCTGTAAAAACTATGGATAAAATCTGCATATCTTCAGTTAGGCAGGAGACTAAAAGCATACGAAGACCGAATTGTCTTCACCAGATGGATTCCTTACGTTGAGCATATTATCAGGTCAGAATGGGAAAGCTATTTTTTTTTTCTGTACTACACCTATTGTATAAATATATTCTATATTCAAAGGGACTGAAAGTCTAAACCTAACAAATAAGAACTGAAAGGCGCACAAACAGAAATTGAAACTACATAGATTCTTTACTACAATGTTTTCCTTTCATTTTTTTTTTTTTAATTGATCATCTGAAAATGTTTCTGTTAATACACAACTCAAAATAAAGGGCACCACACACAGATCCCCCTCTTATCAAACCAATGAAGACACAAAACAAATTCAAATATTGATAAGGAAACAACAAAAGCTTTTCCCTACTTCAGCGCTCCCTGTTTCTAATTTCAGTTTTCATCTGGCAATTCCACAGATCACATATGCCAGGCAAAGCATCAGCCTTTGTCAATGATTGGATTACTCTATGATCTTGTTAGTAGAATGGACACAAATGTCTGTCTAAGAACAAAAAAAATTGCTTTTTCTTTGTGAAGCACAGCTGATGCAGACACTACTGTAATTATTGCTCAGAACTTAGATAACAGCACAATATCATAACATTTTTTATGTTTAAAACAGTAGCAATGCCATTCTCTACATAAATCTACCTATTACTAAACAGTTGCAAAGAAGAAAACAGGCAGGCTGTGAGTTTTGTGTATATATATATATATATAGATAAACACATTACATACAAAAAACATATTCCAGTTATATGAAGTGAAGGAAAGAGAAAGGAAGAAATGTGGAAAACACACAAATAAAATAAAATTTGGAATTGTGTAGATTTTCACAGACATTGGATTAAAAAAAAAAGAAAATATCAACAGATGAACACATTCACATTTTAAAAACCTCTTTTAACAATTCTCATGTATTTATGCACTTCTTCATAATTTTTCACATATCTTAGAACAATGCTCACCTGATGAACAGGCATCCAAAAAGACAAGAATATGCAGCTGACTTTCCAAGTCAATGAGATATCAAAAACCTGCTTTTGTACTCACACGTGAAGCACTCTGCCACTCTCTTCATAAAAATATAAAGTGGCTAAATCATAACCAACACTATACAAAATTTTTCTAGCTCTTTATAACAGCTGTCTTTTCCAACACATCAATATCTATTTTGCACCCATGATGATTCTGTGTACTTTTCAGTACTTTGTAAATGTTTCATAAGCTGTTATTTTTAAAGTTGCCTGAAAGGGTAGAATTCTAAAAACAAGTGTACAAGGTAAGCTAAGTAGTAAAATGTTTTAAAGTGCTCTTTAATGGATCCTCCTTTACAATTTGAACAGCAACTTTTCATATCTGACATAAAATCCATAGATATAAATCACATTAGAGGGTTATTCTTTCCCCATTATCAATCTCTGTCTCTTTATGGAACATTAAAGTCACATTTGACCTTAAAACATGATAAAATGGAAATCAAACTTGAATGTTTTGTAAAAGATATAATGAACTTGTACCTCTTTATTAAAAAAGTCTTTTTACGATGTGCTTGAACACATCGCTCATTAAACACCAAAGATTTTCAGAGTGTAGGTGTGACATTCAAAAGAAGGGAAAAATATATTTTGTTGTCCTGACCACTGCCACAAAAACAGAATCAGACTACTACAAAACTGAAATGTATAGGAATCCATTTTTCAGCAAATTCATTATTTAATGTTAATAGAAAATCGCAACTACCTACCAAAATAGAAGGACTCCCAATATGCAGTAATTCCATAGAACTATCACATCAGTCCAGGACGGACTCAACAAATAAGAACAGAAAGAAGCCACCTCAGATATCTGGCATTCGCATAGTCACTAATGTTAAGACCTCAGTTTTGCGAGAACGTGGTTTATCAGGTTATTACATCCTTCAAGAATGCCTAAGGATTGTTTTATTTACTTACTTATTTTAGGAACTACAGACAGAAACTCAAAATTTTACTAGCAAAGAAAAATTAATCTGAAGTGAATTCAAAAGCCAGCATCTTCACTGGAACTTCAATGGCTGTTGCTGACCATTTTACAGTATCCATCTTCTTTATCATGTTACTTGCACAGTCTAATTTGCAGAATTATCCTCTCCCCAATATCCTTTAATAGATCTCTTTGATCACACAAGGGACTTCTCAGTTGTTCAGTGATTCCTACTCACTCTATACACCAAACATTCAAAATAAATTAAAAAAAGATGTTAGAATCGTTTGAGTTGGAAGGGACATCTAGTCCAATTCTCCTGCATTGAACAGGGACACCTACAGCTAGGTCAGGTTGTTCAGAACACAGGCCAGCCTGACCTTAAATGTCTCCATTTAAAAGGCTGCTTTCATCACCTCTACAGGCAACGTGTTCCAGTGTCTCACCACCCTTACTGCAAAAAAAAAATTCTTCTTACATCCAACCTAAATCTCTATTCTTTCAGTTTCAAACCATTTCCTCTTACCCTAATACAAAAGACCCTGCTAAGGAGCCTACTTCTTTCTTATAGATCCCCTTTAGATTCTGAAAGGCTGCTCCCACGTCTCCCCACAGCATCCTCTTCTCCAGGCTGAACAGCCCAAACTCTTTCTGTCCTTGTATGGGAGGTGTTCCATCACTTGGATAGTTACTCTGGGTGTGCTCCAGCAGGTTCACATCTCTCCCATACTGACAACTCCACATTTGCACACAGTACTCAGCTGAGGTCTCACCAGCGCAGAGTAGGGGGGCAGGATCACCTCCCTGGACCTGCTGGCCACACTTCTTTTGACGCAGCCCAGGACGCAGTTGGCTTTCTGGGCTGCAAGGGTACACTTCTGGCTCATGTCCAGCTTGCCATTCACCAGTACCTCCAAGTCCTTTTGGCAGGGCAGAGCTTAATACTTTCATTTTCCAGCCTGTACTGATAGTGACCCAGGTGCAGGATGCTTGGATTTGTTGAATCTCATGAGGTTTACAAGAGCCCACTGCTCAAACCTGTCTAGGTCTCAGGATGACATCCTGTCCCCTCAGGGGACCCACAGCTTGGTGTCATCTGCAAACTTGCTGAGCATTCAATCCCACCATCAATGACACTGATGAAAACATTGAAGAGCACTGGTCCCAGTAATCACCCCTAAGGATCACTCGTCACTGATCTCCATCCAGCTGAGCCCATTGACCACCACCATCTATGTGGGTACAATCTCACAAGCAATTCTTCATCCATCAAACAGTCCACCCATCAAACCCAAATCTTTTCAATTTGGTGAGAAGGATGTTGTGATGGATCACATCAAAGGGCTTACTGAAGTCCAGATAGATATTAGCTTGTCCACTGATGCAGTTATGCCATCATACAAGGTCACTAGGTTGGTCATGCAGGTCTTGCCATTGTTGAAGCCACGCTAGTTGTCTCATATCTCCTCTCTGTCTTTTAGGTGCCTTAGCATAGCTTCCAAGAGGATCTTTTTCTCTCCTTTCTGACTCAAGTAATCCAAGATCCATCCCAAAGTAACCAGTCACACTGGACTGTTCAGAAGGCACTACAAAATCTCCCCATTTCTTTGCCTTTTTTTTCATTTTCCAGATGCCTCCTGTTCCATCTTATCAGCTAACACCTGGCATATAATACCACCAAATCCTAACATTTCAATTAAAAATAAAAATCCAGGTTGATTTCATTTGTGCATTACTAGAACACTTACTTTTACAGTTTCAATTCTTTGTTATTATTTGATCTCTTGAACTTGCAATATGCATCTTGTCAAGCTTCAGTATGGTTTTAAAATTAGATACACGGTTGCATGCAAATAAAATATCAGACCACCCTTCTATTACTGCTTTGGCCAACACTGTCTTGGTTATGAGCTTGGGAAAGTATTTAACAAAAGTAGATTTTAGTACATAGATGTACTGTGAGACAACTGCTAAGTCACACTCAGAATCAAACAAAAAATGCTGAAAGAAGAAAAACATATTTAAAATATCCTCTCCATCAGTTATCTGCTAAGAAAAAAATAAAAGTGGCTGCTAAAGATTTACACAGGGCAAGTTTATAAAACAGAATACTTTGACACAGCATGGAGCAGGGAGAAGACTTGTTTTGTACCCCTTCATCCAGGATTGAACATGAACCTTCTCTGCTGTGCCATTAGAACAGAGGAAAACATGTTTTTTCCTCTTTCCTATTCCCTGCAGAGAATAAACTGAAGGCTATCAGGTTGTGTAAAGGCTTATTTTTGAGGAACAGTATTTCTAAAGGGGCACAAGGTCATCCAAAAGACAAGTTACAGATACAAAAAAACAATACACTCTGTATGCAGACTATTACAAAATAAGAACAAAGTGAATTAGTGTATGCTGCCAGTCTGTATTTCACTGAAGGGGTGACCATTCTGGTGTTTTCAGAACAGTTCGTCTTTGATCTTTATGAAGATGTCAAATAAATCCAAAAGTAAAGGATTTCCTTTGAATGGTAATATTTGCATGCACAACTTTGCAGTCCCAAAGTTATGTGACGATTTCTACACACTATGCTCTATTTTAATAGTGTAAGTTGTTTAAAATCAATATTGTACTTAAAAAAAAAAAAAAAACAACACCTTTATTTAGCAATTCAACATCACTAAATACTTTGATATGTCAGTTCCTTTGTCTAATTTGGCTAAAATCTACTTGCTTTGTGAACCATCTGTCTCAGAGAGTGTCCCTTAAAAGGAAAAAGTCATCCACAAGATAACGCATAATCTTGCCACTAATGCAAATTCCCAACAAATAAGGATATTTTAGTAAATGAAGGAGCTTCTCAATCCTCTGCTTTCAAAGATCTTTGCACTTGACCTCTGACCTGAAGTTTAAAGTCTGGACTAAAAATGCTACCCTGGGAAATCTTACAAAGACTCCTGAATAAGACTTAGAAAAATGAAAGCTTAAAACCTCAACAGCGAACAAAAGTCAACCAATGACAACGTCTGACAGCCACCGTCAATTCTGAAGTGATGCCTCTGTCATCCAACGACTCAAAGTATTGATTTCTCTCAGCATGAAAAAAGCTTAAGCCAATGAAATAGATATAGCATCATCCCCCCGATAATAGCCATCAAGGTTAACACCAGCAGAACACTTATCAAAGTATCTCTTCTATTTCTTCTTGTTTTAATGGACTGAACACAATGCAATGGCTTCTCATCACAGCAAATCTATGGTTTTCCAAACCTTATTATCCACTTTTCCAGTCTCTTATCTGATTTGAAGATTAAAAAGAACCTGAAACTAAATCAATTGCTTCTAATATAAATACACAGCAAAACAAACAAACAAACAAATATATATATATTCTGCTCATGACCATAGTATTAGTATATTATATTATTAGTAGTATATTTATTGTTAGTATTATTAGTATTATTATTAGTATATATATAAAATGTGTTTTTGCAGACATTCCTGGGGGGGGGGGGGGGGGGGAAAATCAACATGCCAAACATGTACATAGACACATTTAAAAATTGCAAAATGGAAAAAAATACAGTTGGCTTAAATCACACCAAAAAAACTGGTAATATTATGGTCATGAGCAGAAAAAAAAAAAAAAAACCTACCACAGTCAGTTAATTTAGGTTAGTGATTAGAGAGAAAGACAAGGATCTCAAGAGACATCTGGTTTTAATCTGCACTGAGTCAACAGCTTTATTTTCTACCTTTAAGTCTCACAGTATTAAGCTTTAGTAAACCCAACTAAACACTAGGCAACAGCAATTTTACCAAAATTGCCATCTTAAAATGAACCCTATTTAGTAGAGTAGGTAAATGAACCGAACTAACAAGAACCCAACTGACAATAAATAAAGAGCAAAGAAAAGTAACATCAGTTTCATTCTGCAAAATCAATTTGTAACATGTACATCTTCCATTTTTGCTTTCTTTTTTAATTTTGATGCTCAATTGAGGATATTCTTTGTTCTACAGTAGCAGCCTTAAATCACAAAGCTCTACACAAACAAATAAGAGATCTTACTTCTCGGTAAAAATAGGGATTTTCAATATATGTTCAACATTATTTCAACATTCTAATTCTCTCTGCATCACTGCTAATCACTCTCATAAGCAACGTACCAAGACAAATGTTCTTTTTTAACCCAGGACGCCATCCTTATAGTGTGTATGTATAAATGCTTTGCAAGCAAGTCTCAAAGCACACACTAAAACAGACACAGTCCTCTCCCCCTCATTTGCAAATCCGGTTTACATCTGTGCTCTCTTCATACCGCTCTTATTTTAAAAACAGGCCAAGATGCTACTACTGGGTATTAAACTTGAGACCCCTTGGGTCATCTTCCAACTGCAAAGCATTTGCCTGCAACCAGCAGATGAAGACATGTCAGCAACTTAAAACTGCCAGAAGATTAACACAGACTTCTAAAGCTGTAATTGTCACTGGCCTAGGACAACGTGTCAAGCCCACTTTCAACACTTCCCAGCTTTTCTTTTTGTTCAAACTAAAGTACCAAAAAATCCTTAACTGCGGCTACCATCTCTCCAACTGCATTGCTCTACTGAGGCACAGTGAGGACCTTTGATATCTGAAAGTCAGGAAACAAACTAGTCCAGTTGTTTTTGCTCCAGCAGCCAAATATTTACTGCTCAAGGATTCTGATTTCCAAACATCCCTCTACTAGCATAACTCTTCTACAAATTGCACCACTAAAACCTGTCACAAGAGAAAAGAAATTATTCTAAAACTTAAGCAAAGTCGATCTCTGACATAACAAAAACAGAAAAAAATAGTCTGAACAATGCAGGTAGCAAGCAATAAGCTAAAGCACCATCTGGAACCTTACTGCAAAACACCTTGTCCAATTTTGATCTCTAAGCACAGCTTCAGCCTCAGTAAAAACCATTTGTGTGAGATATGACTATTTAGTTTCCACAGCTACCAATGACACAGTTACTTAAAAACTACTATATAGTTAAATACTTATGACTTATGGTAACTGTCTCAACTTTTACCTTAGAAGAGCATGCATTCCCATGTAGGACTCCATTAATGAAGAACAGACAAATCACGTTCATTTCAGATATCAAGATATAAGGCATAATAGTTTCTTATCTTGACATGACTGCTTGCACATCAGTGACAAACACATCTCTAGTAAACCCTTGGTACTTTAGATACGAAGTTAGTTTCAAACCTAACTGGACTTCTTAAAATGTCAATTTTGATAAACAAAAGAATCAAGGGAATGTTTTGAAAATATTGTACTATGAATAGTAGTACACACTTTAAGGCCTTAAGAAAAGTAAAGAAACAGCATTAGAACACAATAAAACCAAAGTATATACTGGGACGGTAAACATGGCAGATCATCCATCATTCTACAGGATAGGTATCAGCCACATGAGCTTTAAAAGAGTTCTGTGCCGTATTTGGCAATTTTTTTGTGAGACCTCAGCTATGAAACATTCAGAAGTGAACATGAACTCGTTAGCCAAGAGGTAACCGACCTGTCCCCTGTTAGCTTCTAACATGCTAGCCCCAACAGCTAATTTAGTAGACTTTATTTCTGACAGTTCAGGACCTTTTCCTCATACGAGAGAATGATCATCTTGACTCACTTACGCTGCTAAATAGAGCAAAAAAATTTACTACCGAAGCTTTTCTCTCCTACATTCAGGAAAAAAAAAAAAAACAGTTTCTGTCATTAAATTACTATACAGATTACATCTGTACCTGCAGAAATACTTTAATTAGTTATTAAATGTTAAGGGTCTTTTATCAGAGAATCTGTGAATTATCATACGGGATTTTTACTCAAAAGTCTATTCAAAAATAAGATGCTCAGTGCTGCTAATCTACAAGTTGCTCCTCACCTTCACTGGAAGCACTATAGTACACTAGGACTCTTCAGAAATACATTCTTTCAGCGATCAAGTATTTCAAAAGCAGAATACTTTGATTAAGACGATACATGGCAAAGATTAAAAGAAATCCAGAAGCAAATGGTAGGAAGATTAAATATGGACTTTTACAGCAGCTGCTCTTTAGAATATTCCCAGCCATTTCCCTTGGAAACATGTTAAACAGTCACAATTTCAGCTCCAGCTTAACCTCTGCCTTAACTTAAAGCCTCCTGTCAGATTCCTACAGCATTCAACTATGAAAAGCAAATAATTATATTTTTTTCTGCTGTGCTTCTTTTCAGCAGTCTATTTTTGTACTTCATTTCAACTTGTATACGAGTTTGAATGTTTGTTGTTGGGTTTGTGTGTGTGCATGCACAATTTATTCTTATGCATTTACACAACATCATTCTGGACTTTCAGAGAAGAATGAGATAGGTTCGTTTTTTAACTAACGTTTATAAAAGGTTCTACCACTTTTGAAAGGATGACATAGTTTCTCTAAAAATCATTAGAGGAAAGTAATTTAATTTCTCATTAAAACTAATATATGATTTTTATTATTCATAAAAAGATAGTGCCTAAAATATTCTGACTATTCAGAACATGAGAAGGCAGTGGATTCAATTTAATATAGAGCAGTATGACTTAACATCCATTCATACAACTCTAGATCCTTAGACTGAGCAATATGAAGCAAGGCTAAAAATACTCCATAATAATTGTCCTAAAATTCAAATTTTCTTGATCACTTAAATGAGAATACTGAAACAATGCAAGAATCAGTACTAACACAGATGGTACCTTCACAGAAATCAAGTACTAATTAATACCTCCCAGTTTCTACTGGAAACATCCTTTGTGCTTTCACTGTTTAAAAAATATAACATAAATACCCCATAAACATATTCAGTTATATAGGAAGAACACAACAGATCCATTTCATGAATTTTCTCTGTATTTCCCATTTCAGTATAAATAAAAGAACCTGTAAAATCTCCTATTCCAAGGCTCTGATGTTATTATCTAATTTTATTTTTGGCTTTGCTTCAGTTTCACGTGAGGTTTTTTGTCTTCTCCCCCTCTACTCATAAACGATACGAAGGCATTTTAATACTGGCCCCAGATAATGATTATCAGCATTTGTTACATACAGCTGAACTCTTTAGATGTTGGTGAAAGGACACAATACAGACTACACAGCATGACTGTGCAAATCCTTAACTCGATTTCACTAGCTGACTGATTCAGCATAAAATAACAACATTTAAACATAACACACTTCAAGCAATGAGCACAACAGCCACACAGAATAAAAAAGCCACATCAGTACCAAGGGTTTTGAAACAAGAATCTGGAATTTGATGTGAGCTACAGTTTGCTCGTTAACATTATAGGTAATGAAAAAACATATGTTGACTTATCAAAATCACTAGCTTACACCAAGCATGAACACAAAGGAAATAAGCTACTAAAATTATATAATATATTACATGTAGAGCTAATATAAGAGGCAGTTATTGGACAAATAAAAGAGACATAAAAATGCATAATAACAGGATTTTTCATAGTTGTTAGCTTTGTTACATACTAGGCAATAATCTAGCTCCACTTTTGATAGTCCAAATTTCTGAGTAGCTTCAATCAACTATCATTTAAAAATTGTTTTAGAAATTTTCCTTCCTCTTCTACCACATGAAATTACCTTGCAAAACAATGTTGGTTCAATGCTAGATGGCTACCTTCAAGACCATTGACAACTGCTTAAAAATTAAATATTGAGTCAGAATATCTGACTTTCTCTTCCATAAACATCTGATGCATCCAGGACTAACAATAGGATAACGTAGAGATGTCTGTGAGTGGCGTATGTAAGATTCTCCCAGAGCAAGAACAGGCAAGGAATGGCTTTGTTGCACTGGTGGAGAAAGGCTGCCCCACAGACTGCACCTCATGCTGTGAGAAGGATAGGGCAGCTCATGAGGTTTTGCCTGAACAGCTGTTACTACAGCAGGTGCAAACTTAACCCCATATGGGGACCTGCTGAATGTTATGAAACCCTGACAGTATATTATAAACTTCTTATCCAAAATTATGACATAACTGGTTTCATAATTGCCATGTATTCTTTTTAACATAATAGACCACAAAATAATTGAGCGTTTTGTTTACTTCATCTGTCACCTTTCCAAAAAGTATCTCAGGCAAGAATTAGTAACACCCACTAAAGATAGAAACTAAAATTGATCTAGGGGCACCACACAACTCAAGACAGTATTACAATACTGAAATCTCATGTTCCTCCAAAGAACAAACACGGGAAAGGATGGAATAAATGGGAACATCTCAAAAATCTATTATAAAATCATAGAACAGCCTGAGTTGGAAGGGATCCACAAGGATCATTGAGTCCAACTCCTGGCTCCACACAGACCACCCAAAATTCAAACCCTACATCTGAAAGCATTCTAAAAATGCTCCTTGAACTCCAGCATTTCAGTGTTATGACCACCCACTGCCCTGGGATGCCTGTTCCAGCATCTGACCACCCCCTGGTGAAAAATCTTTTCCTGACACCCAGCATTACATATCTCCATCCTTGTTCCCTCAGATCATGTCGTCACCAGAGAGCAGGGATCAGTGCTGCCCCTCTGCTCCCTGTGAGGAGCTGTAGGTCGCCATGAGGCCTCTCCTCAGCTACCTCTCCTCTTGGCTGAACAAAACAAGGGATCTCAGCCCCTTCTCACTCTTCAGCCCTTTATCATCTTAGAGAGCATCCAAAGGAGAGATACGAAATGGTTTGATGTCTTTCTTATATTGTGGAACCCAAACTTGCATAGTGCTCAAGGTAAGGCTCCGCCACCTCAGAGCAGGAATAAAGGTGGGAAGGAGAAGGGGAGTGAGGAAGTTATTAGGAAACCCATTTTGTTCCTTCTGTGAAACAGAGCAGAGACAACAATGTGTCTTTCCAAACAGTACAACTCTTTAAGGACTGACCCTGACACAGTAGGACTTCAGATTAACAGTGAAATCCGGAGGTCTCTGCAAGTCACTTCGCATCTTCCTCAACACAACGATCATCTGAAGCCTGACTTAACAGACAGAGCTTTCTTTTCATAATTTAGGACCATCTATTTACAAAGTGACTGGCCCAATTTTTCCGTTGGCTAAGTGAAAGAAAGAAATCATCAGGTGAACTCTTTCTGTAAATATTTCTGTGCAGAAATGAGATAAAACGAGAAGAAAAAGATTCCAAAAAAAAAACCTATTACTGTGATTCCCATTTCAAAGCTAATACAGGAAAGCTAAGATGACAAGATTATATGTCACTTCTATCTCACTGCTCTGCAACATGAAAAGACCTTTCAGTTACTATCAAGAAATCTGATTAGTGTAGCGTTGTTTCCTTTCCGCGAAAGCTGCTTAGGTCTACTCAGAAATAAAAAGGCTACCATTATAAACCATTAACAGGAGTACCATCCACCAGAACTCAACAATTTTTGCACCATGCATGTCTACCCACTGGACATAAAGCACCATG
Source organism: Chrysolophus pictus (assembly GCA_037305975.1). NCBI lineage: Eukaryota > Metazoa > Chordata > Aves > Galliformes > Phasianidae > Chrysolophus > Chrysolophus pictus. The sequence continues at coordinate 58,302,433 of CM074579.1, read as the reverse complement.
TTTTACAGGAAAAGAAATCTTACCACAATTTATTTGTAAAATTCCTTAAACAAGTACTTTCTCTTCACAATTATCACTCAGAATTATTTCAGCAAAGTAACATTTTGTATTTAGAACAGAGTATGTATATAGAACAGAGTAAATGAAGAAATGAGAATTTCATTGAAGACATATCAATTCAGGACAAACTATACCACTTTGTCTTCAATAATATTCAAATAAACAAAAGAGGAAATAATCTATGTGATTAAGAAATAAAAGTAACATTGAAAACATTTATCTTAAATGCCTTTGGATTCTATTGATCATCTTACCTCCCATGTAGCCACCAAAACTGATAAGCCACCTTCACGCATATAAAAAAGTAAACGCATATCAACCAAACTTTATCATTCATAAGTAAATGAGGAGACTGTTTTAACACCAAGACGAGACCAAACATAATACCAGTTGTTTATAAACAAGCTAACAAGTGTAGCAATACCTTATATAGATCAACATAAGTTGTCAGTAACTTCTACAGGTCAGGTACGCTATGGCTTTTACATACATCCTAATCTGGTTTTGGGATTGCACATCTACATGAAGACACTTACTCTCGCTTTGCTTTATTGCAATACCAGCATGCAAGCAGTTGGACTAAAGCCATCAGATAAAAAGGAACTTTATATTCCAAAGCCGTTAAGGTTCAGAGTATTAAAATATGTATGTAGGAGGATGCACACACAAATAATATTCAGCTACATGCAGTACTTCAACAGGTCAGTTAAGAAAAAGTATGTTGCAAGTATGCAAACATATATACAGTGGATTTTCAAACAAACAACTACAGAATGAGATGGCTTCACAGATTTCCTTCTAAATTTTCATTTTAAACATCAGTCATTAGAAAAAATGGACATTTTTACATTAACACCCTAGAACCTACACACAGTAATCTATACTGGCAATTTCAGAACTTCAAAGGTGTCACAGGAAATTCAGTCACGTTGGCTCATTTAGCCCAACAACATGAACTCAAGTCAACCATACGCAGTATTTGTAGTTCAAGTGCTTTGCCAGGTGAAGGAAAAAACTACACATGTAGAAATTAAACTGAACTAAAATAGAGGGAAAATATTCTACAGTTTTGTGAAATCTATTGTCATTCCCTCTATAAACAAGCTTCTCACATAAAAACAATAAAAGCAAGTGAAATTGTATTTAAGAGAATATCCAAAGACACTGCCAGAACACTGTCAAATATTTCAAGGCTGTAAATGGCAATATATTGGATGAAAAGTTAACACCCATTTAGCAAGCACATGCATATTTCATCCTTAATGAAGGCCTGAAAAGAAGAGTTCACTTTATTCTGAATGCAGGTATCAAAGCAGATTTCACAAAGCAACACAGGCGCATCATCTAAGGATCTTTTTCACATTAAGAATCCTATTAGAAGGAAAACACTAAAAGGTAATTGAATTTCCCTCAGTTATCTTCATCTCTGTCAGCTCCTGCTACAATAACTTACTCTCCAGAGCAGAGATAACTCAATTCTGTCCAGCAAGCATATGTTATGAATCTCCAAAGCAAACTTGTCTAAATCATTCTGGTCCTCTATCAAGGTTGGCTGTGGATATGAACTCTGACAGAAAGCAAACAAATTTATTTTTATCTTTTCAATAATTCACTTCCCTGTGCCTTGATGGAAGAATCTAAAGGCACAAATGCTCCCAGTAATTCTGGGATTAAAAAGACTGGTTGAAAATATTTTATATGGAACTTAATGCTATTATAATCTGTTTGATTCACCATTCTGTTTTAGCAGAAACAAAGAAGAATGACACAGAGTGTCACAGTAGTTTCAGGTTCCTGTAATATATAGGAATATAAATATAATAACCAGAAATGTTTTATTTGCCATTTTTTCCCCCATTCAACATAATATTTTCACGTTAACTTTCTAAATAACAACAACAAAAGTATACTCCAAAAATCTATTTCAGTAAAGCTCTTAAAAAGATCAGTAAGTGCTAATTCTCCAATGATGCGAGCAAACTATATTCAGTTAACACGTCATTAAAACTTTAGGAAGATATAATCTTTATCAACATCACAAAAAAGAAGCAAAACATAAAGCAGCCAAAAGAAAGATAAATAGCAAGAATCAGAACAGCTCCTTCCCAAAAGAGGAGGACAGAACAGAAATTAAGAGTAAGGTTCTAGTCAAATTTTAATATTAGTTGTACAGTACTTATCAGTTGCTGCTGGTTTTAGGTTGTGCAATATAAATATTAAAAACAATCTTAAGAATGAGTGAAAAATGGAGTGAAAAAAAAAGTCGTTGCTGATACTAATTTATTCAGATTTGTATCATCGTGAGAAAGTGAAGCAGGATCTTGGAAGGTCAAGTCATCACAGTAACTAAACAGTACAGAAGCTTCAGCATAGGTAAAAGAAATTTAGGAGAGGAGCTTATTTTAGATATAAAATGATGGGCTCTGAGTTCATCTTTATTTTCACTTCTTCACTCCCTCCTTTACTGCAATAATATGATTTAAGTATCATGAGAGAGAGTTTTATGAAAACATCAGCTTGGTATGGGATAATAAACAAGCAGTGTTTATTTAAAAAAAAAAAAAAAAAGAAAGGAACAACTAAGAAGAGAGAATGCACAAAATATATGAAATGCCATGTGCTGTTTGTGTTGTTTTGGGTCTTCCATCCAAAGGAACATTTGAACTTCATCCCTAAAGCCACTGATATGCCATTAAAATCCTTAACTTACACTTGTAGTATACAGTTGGAGTCAGCTTTCCAACTATTACTCCAACAATAAATGTGTAAGTGTTACGGCTGTGTGAAGTCATCAGCTTTTAGCAAATAGTTAACAACAGCAGAGCAGACAGAAATATTGGTTGTCTGCCTCAACATCAGCTATAGTTCCTACCAAGAAAAAGGCATTTTTTCAACATAAGTATGAAACTAAGAGGCCAGTAAGATTTGCAGATAACTCAGGTAAATTCTTTGCTACAGGACGTTGCCATAATGAAGTCTACATGAATTCATCATGCAAATAGGGAAATTATCCCTTAAGGGGTACAAAGCACAAGGCTGTCATTACTGGCACAGCAAGAATCAGAAGTTGCTGAAGGGGTGAAGTGTGAAAGTGTATTCAGGAAAAATGCTACTATGTTTGTACTTTTAATAAACTCTTCCTTAAGTATCCACTGTTTGAGACAGGATAATAGACTCAAAAGAGTGTATTTAATCTTACTCGTGCATGTTCCAGCAGGAATTAATCTTCCAAGAACAGACATGGAATAGAACTACTAGAATATGTACACACCGTTTTAGACAAAAGAATAAAACTCATTTGGATTAGCAAAACGAAGTGAAGATGTGACAAACAGTAAATAAGAACAGCTGCAGAACAAAAAGACTTCTGAAGCCAAAAGATAAAAACAAAGAAATATATGTTGAGTACACATAACAGGAAACTTAAAAATGGTTACAGTAGAACAGAATGCTCAAGTCCAATCTACCAACTGGAATACTAAGTAAAGACACTTATGGGCATTCCGATCCTCAAGATTTCTTTGTGACCTTGAAGCTCCAACATCAGAATTGCTTTAGCATAAGGTATTTCTGTTTAGATCAAACCAATCTGTGATACAGGAGAGATGTATACTGGTACCTGCATTGCTTCTGGAAAGCTGAACAAACCTTAACACTGTTGTATAGAAGGTATGTATGTAACGCAAGCTATCTTTGGAAAGAAATCTTAGAAGAAATTCTACAATCAAGCACAACAGGATATCTGCTTAGTTAATGCCAGAAATTTATAGTCTACATACATTTCTATCGTTTAGGTCTCAGCATTTTAGAATCACTGCCTGGCATGAGCTTCGATAACGCCTGTACATGAATAAGGTAAACACTACTGATTTATTTTTCATGAATGGGTGAGAACAACAACATTCCTAACAATGTTAGGTGGGAACATCTAATTTGAAGCTAGATAGTTTAGCTGTCATATCATGAGCATTAAAGGATGCAGACAAACATAGAAAATGTTTTTTAGACAGCACAAAAGCCTGTATAAAAAGATACAATATTAAGGGCTTCAAAGGAAATGTATGCCTCCCATCAAAAAGCTTTTTAAAAGACCAAAAATGCTGGCACAGTTAAACTGCAGAGAAAGTAAGACTGTAAGAAAATGTTACTCTTCAAGGAATCTGTTCAAACAAGGAAAATAGAAAAATATGTCAAACTATGGCATGTTAGGCTTAAAAAGAGAAAGAAGCAGGCCAAAAGAGTTAGAGGAATACTTGTGTAAAGGCATGAAAGGCAGTAATAAATTATTTTTGAAACAAAACAGGAACAGTAAGCCTGCTAAGGTATCTGTATAGCTAATAGATGATCAAAGGATAAAAAGAGCTCTTGGAACATAAGACCATCACAGAGATGTGCTAGTAGAGAAGTTACACTAAACAATCTGCAAGTGACCAACTTGTTAGACAGCATTCACCCAGGTGATGCAGAAGAACATGGGGATGAAAGCAGGTGAGCCATTAGCTGCAGTTTTCTTCTTCAGGTTGCCTTGGTGCCAAAAAAATTAAATGTGCCAAACAGATTCCAGAGGACAGCAGGGAACTACAAGGTACTACCTCTGAAATCTATAAAGGACAAACTGGTGGATGTGTTTAAAAAGGCAAACAAGGAAATAAACACATAGGCAAGAGTCATCATGGCTTTTGTGAAAGGGAGTCATGCTTCACTAGATTTCCTTGAATGAGTCACAGAGGATGCCAACAAGAAAGATCCAATTCATAAAGTACTATTTGAATGCCAAGAAGATATTTAAAGAAAGTCAAGGCACAGAAGAAGGAACAGCCTAACGTGGATTAAAAAACTTATTAAAACGTAGGAACCGACAAAAAAAACAGCTTTCAAAAAAGGAGGGAAATCAACAGTTGAATCCCACTGTGTTATTAATCAGAAATGTCTGGGGAGTGAAAGAGGTGCCAAATATTCCCGACAGTTCTAATTCATGGAAGTAAAAACAAGAACCAAACATGAAAACCACTAATACAGTGACTGGGAGACAGAACAATACACAAAATCCATGCAAATCATTGTCTAAAATGTGACCCCTGCCATCTGGTAGAACTGAGGAAATACTGTTAGGTAACTGCACTGTTCTTACACTAGGTATCTGCTATTCAACTCTGTTAGAAGCAAGATACTGAGTTTGATGGACTTTCGGCCCAGTCCCCTATAGATACCCTACAGTGTAAAGACACAATTCATGTGTGAAGTAGAAGAGGAAAATTATTAATGCAGATATATAAAGAAAGGCATAGAATTTCCAAATGGACTGTATTTACATCATAAATGACTTTGGATTTTCAGTGCTCTAAGGAAAATCATTCAAAGCTTACTGCCAAATTGTTTCCTATTCCAGAGAGCTGGCAGAATCTTCGATTCTAAAATGCATTAATAAGATGTTTGATTATTTGAGCAATTCCCATAACAAGTCAGACGTGACAAAGAATGATCTGTGATAAGCAGAACACGTGTGTGCAAAACCTGCTCATATTAGTAAGAGAGAAGTCATACATAATTTTGTGCTGGTTTTCTGAACACTACCTTCCAAATTAACTTGTTATGTCACTACTGAGGAGGAAATGTTTCACGGTATAGATTAGATTTTACTCCTTTCTTAACGAGTATAATTCTACTCTGAGAATTATTCATTCAAAAATTTTAAATGATAAGCTTGAAATTGAGCTTTATTTAAAATTTGTAATTAAAAAACAAAAAGAACAAATGGAAACCATTTCTAATAAAGTACTGCTTAGACACTGTTTATGTTCACAAGTCTTTTAAACATGCAACAACAGTTATTCTGGATTTTGTGTGGTATCTAGCTAGCCAGGCAATTAATTTAAAAAGATCTGTTAGACTTGTAATTATGTGTCTCAGAATAAAAATAAAAAATAAAAAAGAATAAGAAAAAAGGATAAGATGCACAGCTGTAGCAAAAGATAAGTTCAAAAGGAATCACAAAATGGCCTGCGTTGAAAAGGACCACAATCATCATCTAGTTTCAACCCCCGGCTATGTGCAGGGTTGCCAACCACCAGACCAGGCTGCCCAGAGCCACATCCAGCTGGCCTTGAATGCCTCCGGGGATGGGGCATCCACAACCTCCTTGGGCAACCTGTTCCTGTGTGTCACCACCCTCTGAGCGAAAAACTTCCTCCTAATATTTAACTTAAACCTCAGAAGGCGGAGAACAGCAGAAGCATGTAACACTACTCTCCCTTTTTCTAATTACCCTACTGTCTTCCAATGCAGGGCAAAACTGTGAAACAGAAGTGGTCACAAGAACTGAGTCTTCAGCTACTTCTGTCAGAGATTTATTTATATATTTAAGGTTTCTGGAGCCTGCAGATGCAAAAGAAAATCTCTGGATCATGTTCTGTTAACCCCTGAGAACTAAGAAGAACAGATTAATTAAACTCAGCAATAATCTCTTACAAAAATAATCAGCTGTATCAGTACGTTCATTTGCGGGGGTGGGACAGGTTAGAAAGTTTTTAAAACAAAGGCAGGCTGATCATTAGCAGCAAATGAGAAATAAGTAGACGTAATACATATGTAAAAGGTCATTAAAAGAAGTTGAAACCTCATGCAGTTAATAATGTAAAACAACATGCAGAAAACAGACTCATAACCTCATGACATATCTGAATAATTATCAGTTTACCATGAAATGAAATATAGCATGGATTATAAAATGTGGAAGAATTTCAATGTGATATTACTAAGAACTATGTATTAATTCTAAGCAATAAACTTCATCTGCATCAGAAACCAGAAGGTTATTATATGAGATGGCTATGGTAATAAATCTATTTTTTTACGCATTCAATAGATCTGAATCCTGTAATTATTTCAATCCTTTTATTTATTTATTTATTTATTGGAGCAGATGCAACAGCTGAGTTTGAAACATTTAATTAGTTAAATAATTTCTATCAAGTCATTTCTATAAGAACTTTCTACTATTTAACTATTCTCTCTGCAAAACAAACAATTCCTATAAAATCTGAAATGCCTGTAAAGTGCTAAAAAGTATAAACCACAGATGTTCATTCTTGCTTAGCTGAATAAATACATAGCTTCTACATTTGTAACACTCGCTAAGCAGTAAAATAACATAATTAAGCTTAATTTAACATCTCTTCAGTCTCTTCACGTCTCATTTGTTTGCATCACTTGCCAAAAATATCCAAAAACTGTAAAGAAAGCAACATCATTTCTTGTGGATAGAGCAGTTCTAAAATAATGTTTCTGTTTCAAGCTGCTTCGGAAACAAAAATATCTTTGATACTACTCAGACATATTGTATTTTGATTTAAATGTGGGGTAAAACAAAAAAGGTATGTCAGCATACCAGTGCAAGCTTTCATTCTTTCTCTTCTCATCCCTTATTAAAACATTCTGTAAAAGAAACCACTTGCTTTTATAGTCAATCAATACTTTATCCTCACAGTTCTCAGAGCACAGGAAACGTGTTATGATATTCAAGTGGAAAGTGAATTTCTCATTTCAGTATCTTTTGAAACAAAAAACAAGAAAAATTCCCGTCTCAGGAATATGAGAAATTTAAGTTTTCCAGTTTGGAAGTTGCCAACATGTGGCAGCAGCGCAAAAATGCTTAATCCTGTGATGGAAGAAAATATCTTCCATGCTCAGCACTGTTGAAGAGTTTCCAATTTTTATATCACCTTAAAAATACGTTTAAAAATTCAAGTACAAATGAGTCTTCCTTCTACAACAGATGGTGGCGTAATGCCTAACCCGCTCAATGCAAAGGGTAGTATTTGCTTAAAAATTTAAGATTAACATAGATTAAGCTCATTTAAAAAGAAATCTGTAATGCTATATTTTTGTGCAAGGATATATCTGTAACTCCTTAAGGTTCTGAAAATCAAATGTGGTAACTTTTGGTTACACTACTACAGGAAGCCTCCAACTAGCCTATTATCTTCTTAAGTTCTGTAAAGATTCATTGCTGATAACACACCCTAGTAGACAGAACAACAATTGAAAGCATTACAAAATATCATTTTTCTAATGAACAAGGTCACTGCCATTAAGTGTGTTGAATAGCACTTCATATAAAATGATGACGTTGCAAGAGTCACAAAAGGGTATTTGATACATGAGCCTTATAACAAAACAGCCTTTATTAAAAACATCAGAAAATTTTATGAAGAACAGGGACACAGTCAAGGATTAAAACTTACTTTCTTTGCCAGAGTAACTACTTGCTACACATAGAACTATCTATGATATACAGAATTTATAAATATACCAGGTAGCTTTCCATAATTCTTTAAACATCTCTCAAACATTGACTTAAGGATGTTCTGCCACAACTGATTTGCAATAATTCATTACTTCCTCTGATCGTCTAACATTTAACTCTTAATACACCTAAGGGGAAAAGGTGCAGGACACACAAGATTACCAATCAAGTGAAACACTGCATGTTGTTTTCTGAAAGGAAAAAAAAAAAAAAAAAAATGGCTCCAACCAAGTCCCTAGCAGAGCACTTCCCGTGCCTGGCAGCCTACCTCTGTCAAGGCAATACTCATACTGAGATTCTTTTCTCAGCATGAGCCATAAAGTAAAACATTCAGTTTATTACAGCTAAACTACAGTCTATAAATTGATACTGAATAAGAATTCAAACTATGAGGAAGAGTGCAACTCTTCCGCATGAAAAAATATAACCAAACAGAAAAAGGCAACAAATTTTACAGCAGCTGGAAATGCTAGATTTAATTATCAAAGAGAAATCATGCAGAGAATCTAGCCGCCTAGAATGATTTATAACAAATGTAAAGGAAAAGTCATGTGAAATTCTCAGTTAATCAACAGAAATGACCAATAACAAGAATGCGAGCACTGTTTCCACAGGTAATGAAAATTGGAAACACATAAAACTAAGCAGTGAAGAGAACAACTGTGTCAGACAATATTTAAAAACTGGCACTTTGAGGAGGTAGGTTAGTTTGCAAATTATGAAACTAGTTAAATTTTACTGAAAAAAGTCACCGAAGTTGTCACTGTTCCTCACAGACTCAGGTAAGGATCTTTGACTGGTTTGGAACTTTTTCAGAAAATTCAGTGCTCTTTTACACACACAGTTTGCTGCACTATGAATGGTTTGGAATAGTTCCTTCATGCGAATCTTTGAGGGGAGAAGAAAAACAATGCTAGAAGAATACTGTTCAAAAATACACAAGTACTGAGATGTGGTATTACCAGCCTTGGCCAAAATTCAGTAGCACCATACAGCAGCAAGTTAAATTTCTTTCAGAAAGACGCCTGAATACACTAGTCCTAAAACACTTGCCAGTTTACATATTTTAAATTCTATAAATATGTATATTCACACACAAATACATGAAGAGATTTATATAAGACAGGAGGCATATCCAAGGCAATGGGTGCACCTGTCATAAATTATAAAATAAAGTCAATTAGAGCACAAAAATTCCCTCCCCCTCCTCATACTAAATCCAATTATTCTCGTAGACCAAACTGCAGCAGGCTGCACGCATAATCTAAGACAGTGCAAATCACCAGATTTTTCAAGGTCATTTATAGAAAGCAGGCTAGGTGGTAACATGAAATAAGTTGTTAGAATTCAGGCATAAATAGGTTATTCTTCAGCATTTTCAGTCTACTAAAACTCAGGGTAAGAAAATGCGTAAGAGATCTGTGCTTGGGACACGGTGCAAAATTTAAGGTTTTAAGTGCAAGACTATAAGACTATAACTTACATTAGAAATGCATCCATTTTCCCATTCATTGTAAAAACGTGTGCCCTGCTGTCATCTCCTTAAAGAAATGTGTGCAATATTGCTTCATCAGGCATCTTTGAGATTTAACAGCATTGTAAAATTTTAAGTATCTCAGCTCCCCCTGTGACTTCTCCCTATGTCTACATTCATAGACTTATAGAGGTAACAGTCAAAATGCAGGTGAAGAGAAATCAGAAAAGTAAAGGAAATAAGATTGCCTTTTGACTGAATTCAGCTTAAGAAGATTCTCTCACAGCCAAATCCAAAATACTATTCTCTTTCTTTTATGCAATGCTAGCTTAGAAGACAAATATCGTAATTGACTAGCTCATAATTCATCAAGCTACTTATATTATCTCCTACAAAATAATGTGCCACTAGGCAGTCAAGACAATGACTTGCCTTTGCCCAGGCTGCTGAGCTATAAGCAAAGAGCTCGGCAGAGAGGACAGAAGATTGCATCCTACTTGAGAGAAGATGAACATTTCTTGAAGTTTCCAGAGGGCAGGACTGCAGAAGCAAAGGAATTCTGCAATGCAAATGGAGACAGACTCCCACCAAAAGGAAGGAAAAGAAAAATATCTAGTCAAGATGACAGATGCCCTTCTTGCCAACAGAAATGGAAGCAAACGTGCAGATGTTGTTGCTGTTCAAGACACTAAGTTCCTTAAAGAGAAAGATCTGCCATGAAAAGACATAGGGATAGACATAATGATTTCTATTCAATTTTCTTCAATCTAAATCTATCTCACTTAGGCATTCAGAGTTTCCTCTATATCTGAAGTGATAGCTGAAACTCAAATAGTATACTAAAAATTCTTTCTTTGGAGACTCTTCTGGTGGCTTCGGTCACCCCATACTTTTGGAAGGGTACAGATCACCCATGTTTAACTTGCGGCCTGCAGGCTGCATGCAGACCAGGATAGACAGTACCAAAAAGATTTTATGATTCTTAAAATGAAATCAAGTCATTCACAGAATCAGAAGAATAATTTGTGCCAGAACATAAGATTAAAAATGGCTCACATTCATCCTTGAAAATAGCTTTTCACAAATGAGTTAAACATGCGTCTTCAAGGTGAAAATCAACTTATCTGTGCTATATTTCAAACCTAAAAATGCGTCTCAATACTGCAGTAAGATTATAATAGTAAAGTTGTCACTGAAGTACTGTCTATTCATCGATAGTCTGTATTTACATGATAGAGCCCTATATTCCACACATTTCCCACTTATACATGCACCTTTATGCACGATTTGCATCCAAAGGAAAAAAGTGAGCTGTTTATCATTCAGGGAGTTTCTGCCTAAATCCAGAGCAAAAGATGTCAAGCATATCCCAGTCCAATGATTATTAGGGAATGAAGTAAAAAGATGCACTTTTCATCTCCACAGGACTGTCGCCAAACCCTTGATGTAATAAATGAAACACGCCTGCTATTTCACCACTGCAAAATGGTACTGTAGATATCTTACAACATCTCTGTTTGCAGGAGGGGGTAACTAGCTGTAGATGAAGTGCAGATATGTTATTAAACAACGCACAGCTTGAATCCTGGGGCCAACATAGATGACCTTTAGAACATAAGCACTGTCTAAGACAAATATGCTTTCATCTTTGGGGAGTATTTTTTCAAGAAAAGATTTAAGAGAAAAACAGTTTAGGAATACGTTAAACATAAATGTGCCTTCAATCCCTTAATGCTTCATTTTAGAAACAAAACCACAAGTAGTTTCGCATGTCAGAAGAAAGACTAAGTACTTTTTAAGCAGAGTATTAGCGAATTTAGTGAGATTTAACTTCGTTTTTGTTAAAACATCCCAGTAATTACAGAAAACAGAAAGGAGCTAAATGAAGTAACTAAGATCCAAAATTGGAGGTATGACTAATGTGATTCTGAAAAAAAAAATCTCGTATGTTTATAGCAAGTCTATAAAAACCAAGCTCTATATTTTACTTTAGAATCCCTTAAGTGGGATGAAAATGCAAAAACATAACAAACCACACTGAAGCATGTGAAATATAAGTAAAAAGATTTTAGAGATGGATTAACTGAAACAGCAAGCTAAAGAAAAAGAAAAAAGGTAATCTCTTGTCTTGGGCTTAATAGGCTGTTATCATCTATCTTCAGTAAGACTGAAGGGAAAGAGGGTGCTTGGATTTGTTTTTTTTTTTCTTCCAGAGCTGTATCTCGACAGTGATTCTAAACAGCTTTAACATATAAAGTGATATTTGCCTCAAGGAAGAGAAGAGCATTGGTATGATACAATTTCTTCCTCCACAAACCAGGATTTGCAGATTCTGAGGCACTCTGCACAGACTGGCTTTCCCACAAGAATTAGTGGCAAGGTGTCAAAAACCACTAGGACTGCTAAGCATTTTTAACAATGGAATTGCCTGGGTCTGCAAAGCTGTTATGCACTGGAACTATGCACCTCTCCAGAGAGGGGGTTGAGTCACCATTCCCCTGAATGTGTTTAAAAACCACCTGAATGTGGTGCTCAGGTACATGATTTAGCAGAGGGCTGCTAGAGCTGTAGTAATATAGTTAGGTTGTGGTTGGACTTCATTCTCTTGAAGGTGCTTCCCAAACTGAGCAGTTCTCAATCTGATTAGGATACTCAATTATCATATGTTTTTTGTTGTTGTTGTTGTTTGTTTTGTTTTGTTTCAAAAAAAAACCCAACTCATTTCTTACCTCAAATTCAGCATGTCGGTTAATATCTTCTGCTCTCTGTCTGCTCAAGATAAATTCTGCTTCGTTAGCCACTCTGACCAAATGGTCCTTCATAGTCTGACTCAACAACCTGTGGACAGAAAATATTTAAAAGCTGCCTTAAGAGAATGAAATCCTAAAACAATACCACGTATATACGTAAACGCATTGAGCTCTGTTCTATAACACTGACTTGACTGTGTTAAGTAAATGTTATAAATAAGGTTGAAGGGTAATCTTCTGGCAACTAGTAAAACTGTATTTCAATAGTAAACTAAGTCAAGAATCTAACAAGATGTAAATATCATAAACAGTAACAATTTAAAATAAAGTAATATATTAAAATCTTTCAAATACACACAACATGTGCTAAAGAAAAGTAAGCAGCTTATGCCTATAAATATCCAGAGTGAAAGCCCTAATGTAAACAATATGAAGTCCAAATCAAAAGAAAAGTGAATTGCACTTCTACAGTATAGTTTTTTTCTCCAAATACAAAACAGGAATTCTGTATACATTTAAGTAATATTTTAAGGATATTATAAAATAAAGATAATGTCAAATATCCTCAGTCTCACAAACAAAATGCTGAGATACACATTGCTTCAGGTTATACACAGAACAAAGCTGTAATACAATCTGAGATTTCTGAGACATTCTGAGTTTATGAATGGCAGCAGATTTAACAGGTTGACAACCCAATTATTCTGCGAGTTCACATATTGTTACTAAAAACATTTCCTTTTTAATTAGTTACGCTGGGATTCGTAACTAATTATTACTAATTAAAAATAAAGTTAAATCTAACTATCCAGGAGCTATCCAGGAGCTATACGCTGTTTTGAGAGGTGCACATTTCCACTCAAAGATAACCAAGACAAATCTTTTACTACCGGATAGTTTTGCAAAACACCTATTCTTAACCTATTATAACCTTTTTTTTTTTTTTTTTAAAGGCTTTTCATTACTAGCATAGGAGCAGAACGTAAAATCATTTGGTTTCCTTGCACATATAAACTAAAACACATTTCAACAAGTTCAGAGTCTAGCAAGATCCCTTCTTTAGAAAGGCAGGCTTTATTATGCAGGATGCATTCTAATGCATACGATATCAATTTTATCACCAGATATGTTTATCTGAGCTTCAGCTCATTCTGTTTCTATATGTATGTTTGGCAGTATGATCATTATTGCTCTGCTGTCTCATTTCCTGTCTTGTTCATGATTCTTCAGGTCCACTTGTGGACTTAAGACATGAAATCTAGAGTCAGAAAAACATCAGAAGATGGAAATGTTCTTTGTTCACTGCTTCTCACTTTACAAGACCAGGAAAATTGCAATGTAAGAGCTAAATGAGACAGATCACATGATCTCAAACATTTAAGTCACTGAATCTGTATGCATGAACTCTTAACAAAAGAAATAAGCACAATTCTTTATTTGGGGCATGACTTCACCTAGTGTTTGAGGAGGCTTATACAGAAGCAACTGTTTTAGAACTATTTTTTCTTATTTTTTCTATTTCTTTTTTAATAAATCACTTTTGGAATGGGAGTAGCTATTATCAGTTAACCTAAAGTTAGGCTGTAAGCATTAGTAACATACTTCTACTTTCAAAACCTTGCAAAACTGGCACTGCTGGAATGACATAACTTCAATTTCATAATTTTTTATGAATTTAAAAAAAAAAAGGGAAAGTAAACTAGTTAAGACAACCTAGTTGCTAAACTGAAAAAAGAAGTCCCAACATCACTGTCTCTAAACCTTTACAGTAATGTTAAGCTAAAAATAAAATCCTACATGACAAGAAACTTTGCATAAGTAATGTCATAGTCATCACACTGGGGCAGATGCAGATTCCAAACATTTGACTCAAGTATTTCCCCAAGATCTACAGTAGCACTCGCAAATCTACCAAGTAAGTATTTAAATAAACATTTTTCATAAAGTAAAGAACTTCCTAAAAGCACAGAGATCATGAATACAGATGTATTTACTGATCTATATCTAATGTAGTCAGACAGCATCCCGTTACTGTTATTGAATGTGCAATACCCATTCCTTCTGCTAACCTGTTCAAACTTGGGAAAATACTAGTCATTCTCTTTCTGAACAGAAAGCATGCTCTGCAATAATTGTTTTACTTATTTTCCACACAGATTTTCCTTCTATCTACTAAATGTAGCCAATGACCAGCCCTGGCAGATGACCGTACACTAGCACTTACTATGCATTTGCAGAGATGATGGATTTGTTCCAAACAAAGCAAAAAACTACCTTCTGCCACAGACGAGCAACACTCAAAGCAAACTAGAAGTTTACCTAGTGAAAACATATAGCTCTTACGCATCATAAGAAACTTGTTCTCCTATGGATCAGTCCACACCTTTGTAAACTCTCTTAGTAATGCCACACAATTTCCCCATTTGCTCTATGACATTCCATAGTGGGCTAACAAAGCTAGAGAAACCTTTCATGTCATTTTGCAGATACAGCCTAGCTGATCTCATGGATTTATGAGAGTTGCTCCAGAAGTAATTCCTCCTATTTCATTATGTTGACACACAACTTCAGAAGTGGATGCTGGGGCATGGCAGTGAAGGCTAAACCTGCCCAACAGTATCCCATTATGTTTTGTTTTTTGTTTTTTTTTTGTTTTGTTTTTTGTTTTTTTATGGACGACAGCAGAGGGGCAGTCTGACAAAATGGCACCTAATATGGAAGGACTTACAGAACAAAGGTGTGCCCTTGCATTCCTCCATGCGGAAAAAAAAGGAATCCACTGGCATCCATCAATACTTGCTTAACATTGAGGGAGATCAAACGGGGAGTGAGCACAGTGGGAAGAGGGTGGTGCATTTCAGTAGCAGCAACAGTGATAGTGGGCCACCTCCACTGGTAGAGATTTTTAAGAGTATAGCACATAGGCCCTTGCTCACTGATAGTGAAAATGCATAGATAGTGGTGGTGTCTATGTTGAAAAACAGTGTTTTGTAATTGAGAATCTGTTCTACCAAATAGTATAATCGCGCTCTCCTATCTGTTGTAGTTTCTCTGGAAATAACTACTTTTGGAGAGACTCACATACACTTCCACTTGATAGATTACCATCTGTTTTATTTACAGAAATGTTATTCAATTTTTTCCAATCTTGAACAATGAAGTGTTTTTCCTGCATGGCTAGATATGCATGTTCTGTGGGAGTTTAACCGTAACAGCTATGGGTAATGACAGTGTCTCAAAGAGACTCCTCCCCCTTTGCATAAGCAGTTTGTTTCATGTCATTAACTTTGAAAAGTTGAACAGCCTAGTAAAAACAAGCAGTGGGACAGAACCCATGTGGGAAGTTAAATATATACTTGCATACTTTGCTGGGTCGGGAATGACATGCTAAAACCACTAAGTGATGGAATTACAGCCAAACAGATGAGATATTCTGAGTTTTATTGTTACACTGGATAAGAACACCACAAGAGATAAAGCAAGAAATATTTTTATTCTGATAAAAAGAATAGGAACAGGGGGAAAAAGAAAGGAGTGCAAGATTAAAAAAAAAAGGTGAAATAGAAATACATGTGTAAGAGTGAGAAATGGATAAAACCTAGGTTAGTATTGCTGATGTTCAACAATGACTAGCCAAGAGAGGAGAATAAAAGCAAGCTTTCCTATTTGCGCTCCTCATAAACCTAGCATATAAGAAATTCTCTTAGATCAAAAAGAGATGCATCTTACAGGGATACACACTGTCTTTCATGGGATCTAACTACTCAATGTGTAAAGTACTGGAATTACAGCTGCAAGGCAGTTTCACAATTGCTTTGTGCAACTCTGATATTTTACAAATATCCCATTCAATCATCAAAAAAATACAGACAAGTCCATAGTTTGAACACATTTACGCCCCTCAAAATATTGAAGAAAATAAACTGCACAGAGATACCAGAAAGCTGCCTTGGACTTGCAAGATTATAAACCTAAATAGCACTCTGAAAGGACATCTAAGAGAGGACACACCAATCCCTTCTTTTCTACCTAGAATAGCCATTCAGAACACGTAAGAGCCAAGTGAAAATTAATTTGAGGTTGTGTTCACTTCTGCATCGAGAGTGACAGAATTTATGAAAATTTGTACAATCCCTGTACACACACAGTGTGCAGTATAAATACCTTCTTGTTACTGCTATATTAATTTACTTTTTAAAAGCAGATGTTACTAGAAATATCATACATAAAAAAGCATTTAAGAATTCCCAGGCACTCAAAAGTGTTTTATGATTTTGCTTTTTTTACAGAACCAACAAATTAATGACATATTCCCTAAAGCAAAACCTACCTTTGTCACATACATACACTCCAAAATTATGAGCATAAAGGCTTACATTAATTTTTAATCATTAAATCAGTTCTCCCAAAAAGCTTCTGCTTGTTCATTAAGTGGCAGCAAAGCTCATATGTTTCCAGTTACATAAAAAGATGCAATTTAAATCCTTGCACAGATGATCAAACAAAACTCAGTAAGATAAAAAACTGTTTTTAAAATGGCTGTGTATGTCACACAACATCTTGGTGCACGCACAAGCACAAGATAATCATGTAGTGTTCAAAAGCCCCACCTCAAATCACTTTTCCATTTCTGAAACACATCCAGGCTACAATTTCTAATTTTAAGCACATTTCAAATGTTGGTTAAAGTCCAGCTGAATGGTCTTCTGTAGTTCAAATTCATGCATTAAAAAAAGCTGCTTCTGCTATGAAGCAAAACAATAGCTTAAGAACTCAGAACATAAATCATCTAAAATCCCTTTTACAAAACCTATCACTTAACCAGAATGGCAGGTTCCTAAAAATAACAAGAGAAAAAGTGTGGAAAACACTTTTTTTCTCCTACAAACCAAAATTAGGGTGTGGGTTCTGTATTATCAGTAGGCTGGGGCAGAGACGCTGCAACAAGGGAAGCAGACTGTTAATAATCAGTTCTAGTTTGGACACTACAGTTGTTTTTTTTTTTCTGAGCCATTTTTGGTCAATTATGCATAAAGGCTAAGTGTATTAGTTATCATCCATTTTTTTCATTAATAGCTATATTTTTCTAACTACTTTCCATCACAGTAGTTGCTCCTATGGCAACACATTCTCTAACACTCATTCCTTGAGAGTGACCGCAGCACTGCAAATGAAAGACAATTGAATGGGGCAGCCTACATCTGTCCCTTATTTTCTGTTAGGAAGGCGTGTGAGTAACTGGCCAACTAGTTTGATTGCCAACGATTTCAATATTAAAAAATATTTGCATCTATTACCAATCAAAAGTAATATTTGCAATTTAAGAGAAGGAACAGCAGGTGATGTTGAAATTTTCATAGTACAGTAACTTCTAAAAACATACTGTAGAAATACAGATGATTACAGCATTATAGATTTTAAACTACTGGATGTTATGCTTTGGGAGAATAATACCACTTTTATCTGGTTATTTATGGTGAGGTCTGGGGCTTTTTCTGGTTGGTTAATGAAGTTTTTACTGTCAAAGGATATTGCTGCCTGCCCTCTTCTTCCTCTCAGTAACTTCAGAATTATTTGAGTAATTATAACCATTACTTTTTTTTAACAGAAGATTGGAATTTCTCAAAACATAATATTTAAATCCAGCAGAAGACAGAAAACTTCGTAAATGTCCTTGGGGGAGTAGGGGGGAATCCAATAATCCAATAATGGACAAGAATCCTCTGATATGGAGAATTTTGTTGAGATTTCATTCCTCATCAGACTGCAGAGAACCTACCCATAAGAAAAAGTTAGAGAATAAACAAACTTCATTAGTTCTGCTTCTCCTGGATATATTCGTGAAACCTCAGGTTTGGTTTGGTTTAGGATTTGAAAGGAGGGTGGCAAAGGGGAAGAAATGCATTTCATACATTTAATTAGGGCATCTTTCCACCAAACTTTATGTGACGGCTTTTTGTTGGTTTTTTGTTGTTGTTGTTTTTCTTTTAACATACAAATGCCGTCTGAATGCTCATGTACAAATGTATAAACACTGAAGAATACAGCACTTAGTTCTTCAGATGACTAAGAAAACGTGCTTGAGAAAATTAAAACTAATCATGTCCAAGAGTCTCTTCAACTGAAAATCTGAAAGAATAATTGCTGCAACATGCTTAGGAGACTGATCCCTCAACCCCTGCCATGCCAAACCCATTATCACCCCAAAGGGGATAATAACTGTCATGCCTAGTCTCAAGCACAAGTACGTTTGTTGGTGCACTGACTGATAGAAAAAATAAGGTCTAGCATAAGAGATGCTTCACACTAAAGTGTGCTAATGAATCAAACCCACAGGAGAGAATTTTAACTTTCAAAGAGAAAAAGGAGTTTGTTTGCTAACTAAGTAGAGAAAATAAGAGTCTGACAAAAGAGACATTTGTTCACTCAAGAAAGTAATGTAAACAAGTAGGTTTTTTTCCAGTTCAGAAATAATAGCTTGAACATCTCCTGCATAAGGAGGAAAGATTATTAGTTCCAGGGTGGGAAAAAAAAAAAAAAAAAAGGAAATATGTCTGGACAATTTGGAAGACTCCGAAGAAGAGGACTGGCTATGTGAGTGAACCAATCACCCTGAAAGGATGGTTCCAGTAAAACAAATTCTCTCATCAGTAAGGTCTTTGGCTGAGGGCTCCAAAACAGACTGTCCCTAAAGGGAGGACCCAAAGGTGAAAAGCAAGCACCAAGACTGAAATCTAGACTGACATAAGTTCAACAGGTTAAGGAAAATGTTTTACAATCTATGTTTCTGCTGCACACATGGCTGAGAGCACAGGGAAGCAGCGCACGCTGGCACCTTTTTAACAAGGTTTCAAAGAGATGCAACGGTGTTCCAGACATAACGTTTATAATGCCTATTCATTTTATTAAACACAGATTAATTTTCAAAGCAGCAATTTTTTGAAATTTGTTTCTGTTTTCATGTACAGAAAGATTATTTTCCAATATTTGCTCCTTTAGCTTTCCACTTACATTCAACACTCTCTTGGCTTTCTACACAGATTTTTTTTTAACTATGCTTGTATCCTGGCCTTCAAAGACCTCAGTTGTGTATTTCAGAATTAAGTAGGTCTACCATTCTGTATCTTCACAATCTAGTCTCCTGTCTAGAGATTTTTTTTCCCCGTTTTGATTATTCAAAATTTCTCCGGGTTCAAACAAACCTATTTTGCTATGCACAGAATAGCAGTGGACCAACTGTATTTGCAAAGCCTGGGAGCAGCATGTTATAGACTAGTTATTTGCAAACATGCTGAAATTCAGCCCAACACATTCTGAATGCAGTACATACATTGCAGACCTTACGAGTCCCAGAGGCAGACTTTCTGCACATATTTCTGTCCAGGGAATCGTAGCCAAAACACACCAAGTCAAAACATAAAACTCTCAACTGGAGAGTCAGAGAGGTACATTCATACCTTTCACATAAAAAGGAAAAAAGACATTTCAAGGCAAATATAAGAAGAGATTTAGACCTCTTCTTTTAGAGCTCATTTGATTCCAGAAACATTTTTAGTTGTCTTAATTGCCTGATAAAAATAAAAACACCACCACAAAAAAACAACTACAGGAGTACAGAAGAACAAATTTCAAACTGGAATACCCTTTGGTATGTTAATAGCTTGTCTGAAAATGAGTAATAAGTGCTGTGAAAACTGTGCTTTACAAAGCCTATAAGATGATATTTTCCACCAAGAAAGAAGACAACAGCAATTTTGTGATTCCACAAATTCCAGGCAATTCTACCATCCTTAATATTATTTAATTTATTCTAACACTCCATGTATCATGGTACCCCATGGAACTTGCCAAAAATCAGTTCTGTCCTGTGTACAAATACTTTGTCATCTTTCTTTGAGTATTCGTAGGA
Organism: Chrysolophus pictus; assembly: GCA_037305975.1. NCBI lineage: Eukaryota > Metazoa > Chordata > Aves > Galliformes > Phasianidae > Chrysolophus > Chrysolophus pictus. Next base: position 58,281,935 of record CM074579.1, on the reverse strand, counting down.
GACAATTTAAAAATTCAACTATTGTTACAGAATTGTGTTAAAAGTCTAAATCAGAATCCTTCAGCTATTTTCATTTTTTTAAATTATAAGGTTTCATCTTTTGGAGTTCTTAAAAAATCATCGTGTTACGAAAAAAAAAAAAAGAGATGCTTTAGAGTAAGGTTAATATATGTGCAAGAAGAATAACGTGTGACCTTTATAAAGGAGATGAAAAGAGTAGTTTTGGAATGTAGTTCATGTTGTAGGAGGGATAATAGCTTCCTTTTAGTGAATGCTGAAAAGCCACAGAGCAATGCCACAACCAGCAGCAACTTTAAAGATTCCTATAAACCAGAATGGAGGAAAATGGAGCTAGATAAAAAGAGACATTTTTATAAGAAACGACTCCACTCCTCTCTTCCCCATAATGAAAGTTATGTTCCCACTTTTTAAAAAAACAACTCTACTATGAGTCATGAAAAAAATGAAGTAACAATTACTTAGATATTTTCTGCTAACCAAAACCACACTTTTCAGTCTTTAAGGGATCATTTGTCCCTGAGACAACCATTCTGCTAAGACTAGACTATAAGTTATTGATGTTGTTTATGGAGGTGGGGGAGTGATTCCATCTGTCTGTGATGGGCACTGTAGGTTTTTAAAAGAAAATAGTCAATCCCAAACACTTAACTGATAGAACGATCTCTGAATGCTTGACCTGAACAAACAGACTACTAGGTAACTGCTACTTAAAACTCAGTAACTGATTTGTTCATGATAATCATCTTACCCAATGTACCTTACATTCTGGTTTACATGTGTGTGGGATCTCTACGTTATCTATGCTAATAAAACATTAATCAAGGGCCAAATTTATAGCAGGCACTTTATAAGTAAGGTCAGGACAGGTCAGCCTCACATAATAGGAAACAACTACAGGCTAGATCTTAACACTGTAACTGAACACCCTTGTTACTTTACCTTGGCCCTTGGGATCAAGACTAGTAGCAAAATGTTTTTTCTGCCTCAAAATGGTGTTTCCCTTACCGTAAAGTGAAATGCAACCATTAAAATGCTCGTTACTTCTAGAAATCTGGAGAACATTTATGCAGTTTAAAAGAAAAATCTCAAATAGCCATTTCTTCTACAATGATGTTTACAGAGCCTTTTAATTTATGTGATAAATTATTCTATTTTTAGCTCAGTAGCTGCCCTAATCCTGTAAAATTGATTTTCTGTTGAGATTATTACGAGCTTAAGTTGCTCACCAACAGAATACTGCTTTAGAAAACGGCATTTGTTTTAATTTCTTATAATGCTGCTTAGCTAACTCATTAAGACATCTTGAATACAAATCCTTTTGAAAACGTAAATATTGTTCTTAGTCCGCCTCATAATCTATTCCTAATGAAGAAAATGTTGATGGCTCTGAATAGTCACTAAAAGTTAAAGAGCATGGCATTAACAACTGCTCTGTCATTTTCTTTAAGTAATATACATATCTAATTACGGACAGAACATGAAGCCTTACTGGGAATACTAGCACAATTTCTGTACTTTAAAGGGATACTTTTCCATTTTATGAAGTAGATAGAAAATAAATGTGGAAACTGCAATCTAATTTTTGAGACAAAGGCTTATCTAACACTTCCTAGCTATAATGCCTTCCAAATACCAATTCCCTTCCTCAAGAGATTAGTCAAATACAAATTACAGTTTCAACATTAACAGTGCACAAGAATAGGAAAAAAGAAATCCATGACGCTGATAAGTGATTTGTTTAACGAAATCAGAGCATTCAGATTCTGTAAAATCTCTTATTTAGTATTAGAACTAAGAAGAGCTGTTAAAGAATATGAATTTATGCTTGTGAAAATCGAAGAAACTGTAACACAAACAAAAACAAAACAAAACAGCAGAAGCAAAATTCTAGGAAAATATTAAGTTCCCCAAAGTTCCTAAGCGCTAAGACAGAGTTGCTATTTTGACTTACCTTCCTTCATTGACAAGCTCTATAAAAGCAAGGCCAGCATTCTTTTGTATAGAGTTCTGCCACTCCTGAGAAAGAGAAAACAAAAAAAGAGAAAAACCGTTGTAAAAATGAGACCAAGAAAAACCATCTAGGGTTAGAAAGTCATGCACCTTCTTTTAAATTCTGATCACTTACACCACTAACAAACATAAAAAGCATTAATTGTGTGCTAATCAGGAAGGAAACAATCACCAGCAAGAACAAAGAAGTGTCATCCATTCTAAGTCACATTCTGTGGAGGGTAGAAGAAAACACAAAAACATCCCACAAATAACTCTATCGTTCACTATGTTGTGTGCTAATTCTCAACTTCGTCTGCTTCACTGATCCTCTGCCTTAGTGAGAACTGGTAATGCTAATATAATCTTTCAAATAAATTTAATGCTTATTCTTTAAATACAGATTTCTTACATACTAATTACATATATAGATAATAGTCTTCTCACCTTTACATCATATATTCACTTCTACTGCAAAGATCAGGTTACTAAATAATACATCAATAACGCCCAATACATATTAAATTAAAAAAACTTAAAAAAAATTCTAACAGCACAGAGGCAGGCAGCACATATTTCTTACATTCAAGAGAACCCTGAACTACAGCAAAATTCCATATGCCCTTCAAGAGCAGGTGCAGATACTGCCTGATCCCCTTAAAAGACATTTTAAGAAGTAACCAACTAACATGACCCATTAGTGGGGCTTGCTTCCTCTTTTGAAAGCTGACAAAGCAGCAGAATTTGTCAACAAAAACACAGCAAAGACTTTGAATCCCATACTCAACAGCAACAAATTGACAGAAATTTAAAAAAATATATGAAGTAACAAATGTGTGAGACATTTTGGAGAAAAAAAAATAGGCATTTGGAAAGAACAGACTAGATGCAGCTCTTCATTTAATTCAGTCATAACTGTTTTAACTAAGTTTGTTCCCCTTCTAAGCCAATAGAAAGCCATGCAGACAGATAGTTTAGTATCACATCAGCATTCTTGATTTTCCAGATTTATTGTAAGAAACAGCAATCCTAGCAATCTTTTTTTTTTTTTTTTTTTTTTTTTAAATCTTAACAGTTCTGGAACAGACAGAAAGCACAAAACTGCAGATTGATTTTAAATCCATTTCAGATTTCTAAATACAGAATTATTCAGCAGTCACTGTACCACCAGAGAAGATTTTTACCTTCTCAGATTTGCAAAGTGATATTATCTCTCTAAGTTAGAGACATGAAGGTTTGGTCAGACATACACAAAAATCAATAGAAAAATGAAAAGTTTGCAATGTTTCAGTATCAACTCATTTTCTACTTCTTAATAATTTTTAATGTGTGACACTGTATTGCAATGTTGAAGTAGGTAGAATTAAGAGAAGAATAATTAGAATTTGTGATGTACTACTTCTCATGAATAATAAAGAATTTCATTACTTTCTATATAACTAGCTTATATGCACTGCTAGTCAAGTAACATTCTAAATGTCAGCTAGATTCCATTTACATACTATTGCATTGATTTCATTTTTAATTTTTTTTTTTTTTTAATGCCTCCAGTGGTATCATTGGTTTTTCCGGCGACATCTATTTTACTGATCTCTCTCCCATCATCCTTCCAATTCTCTTCCACTGCCTTCTTATTGTCACCATTACAAGACTTCAAGTTAGCCTGAAAGCTGTTTGAAACAGCTGTAAGAAATATTTAATTCTCTTAAGAAAGCCCTTCAGGTGTTCATATTCTGAACAAAATAATTTGCAGAACTACTACTGTAGGCTCTTTTAATATAAATATCAACTTGTAAATATTTAGCTTTGTATGAAGATTCTGTTAAAATGATTCTGTTAGCCAAAAGTTAGTGAAAAGCAAAAAAAAGTTCTTTTTATGACACTGCCCATCTGTTGCTCTACGTTAGTAATCTCTCTCTCATTAACAGAACTCACTACAACACTTGAAAATTTAATTGGTGAAGATGGAGATTGCCAAAAGTGAAAAGAAGGGGTATTTATCATGATACTTTTCAGCATTTTTCTCTACATCAGACATCATCAAAAGCAGCGTTAGTCTAAACAATTTCATAAATCCCAGCTGAACACACCCTAAAGCTACTTTTAATAGTTGAAAGAAAAGACTAATGGTCATCATATTTCATGATCCCTTCAATATTTCCCCATAGTATATGTTCTCTCAAACAACTACACTCAGTATGCATATTGCATTATTATATCAACATCTTAGTTATCCATCTCCCAAAGGTATTAGGAAAAAAACACGTTAAAAGCCTCAAACTCAACCACTAATGCAACTAAATAACTACAAAACACATTTCAGCACTTTCCTAAGGAAGGACTGTAAGAGAAGATCAACAAAGTCAATAATTTCATACCTGTTCTAAGCTGTACTTAATTGACCATCATTTCCTATGGCTATAAATGTTCAGTAACTGAAAGACATCATCTACTTTTAATGCTTTTGGTCACTGTACAATGAGAATAGTGAAGCAGGAAAAAAGATAGAAGCACTAAGCACAAATAGCTACACTGAAAAGCAACCATTTCATGGAGACAAATAAGAAATCACATTTTACTCAAATACCACGTCTGATGTGGAAACGTCTTAGCTCATTACTTTTTCACCTACTTCCTTAATGGAATCTGTAAACACTTTGAAAAGTACTCGAGACAAAATGCATGTACTGTTTCCTTTCCTGAAATGATGCTTTGAGCATCATCTGAATTATTGTTTTGTATAGAACAGTATATTACATTTCCTGTCGCTACTGTGCAACTCTGTCATAACCAAAATCATATCCCAGTCCTTTATAGCACCAATTTTATACCATCAACAAGTTTCACTAACACATTATAAGTATACAAAGATCATTAGTTGAAAACATGAAGCAGTATTAGTATTAAAACCATTAAAACCACCCCTTCAGAAACAATCTCCTTCAAGGTTTGTATTTTAACCTACTATCATCCCATTTGAGTTAGACATTTCTGTGTTGTTGTTTTTTTTAAATCTACTTTACAGCTTTCTTTTTTAATTAATCCTAACTAATGATCAGTCATATGACACTAAAATTCATATAAATCACTATCACATCTCCTTTGTCTGGGAAATACACGTTGACAGGAAACCACAGAAAGTATTAGACTACAACCAGCAATGAGATTATTCTAGCAAAACAATCTTTAGTAACCTAGATCTACACGTGCAATTTTTCCACCTCTGAATACATTTAGAAGTCTTTCATACTACTTAATCCTCTTCTTTTCTTAAAAAGAAGCCACGTCTCTCATTCTATGGCAATATTAGATAAATATTGAGGATCCTCAAGTCCTCACTGAACTTGGATTTTCAGGTGTCAACTCTGTCGATCAGTTATTTTTTCCATTTGTTGTTGGCTCCCCTGCACGTTCCGAATATTCCTGATCAGATTTATTGGGTGAGGAGCTCATTATTTATCCTTGCTCATCTAAAAGCCTTTTCTACAAGCATCAGCTAGTAGAAGCCAGCTTGAGAAGAAATAAACTGAGGTAATTATTCTCACAGTGCATTACAGACGAGTGGAACCCATTGTTAAAGAATGCTGCGCTGCTTAAATGTAGGAGAAAGTGGAGATGGTAGAAGGGTATGCAAGAAAAATTCACCGATATTTAGTAAAATCACAGAAACTCCATTCAACTCAGAAAATATCCCACGATGACAGCAGCAGGAAAGAGGAAGAACACTCATGGAGGAGCATCATATATGCTTGCCCTATCTTATTCTTCTTGAGAATCTCTTTGCATCCACAGTTAGAGATAAAACAGAGTAAGGAAGGTCGACCCCTTAACTAACACAATGCAGTCATTTTTAAATTTTAATCACTCAAACAAATGCCAGGATTTATTTATTTTTGCAAATATTTGGATGGGTTGCAATTTCAAGTGCTTGCATGTACACAGCAATGTACAATTCATCCTCATCAGTACAGTTCTAGGAAAGTAACAGAACCATATTTCAAAGAATTAACCAAAAACACATATTCTTCAAGTTATATGAAAATATTTGTGAGCCCAATCCATACTGATTTCCCTGTTAAACAAACAAATACGCATCTCAAAAATGTTTCAAAAAGTACCAAGGGATCTAAACTGCTCCATTTTCAAAAAATAGTACGACCACTGTTATTTACAAGTCATCTTTTATGTTTATATGTATACATACACACTCACACATATCCCTTACAGGACTTGTCAGAAACCTGAAAAAAAATTCTCCGACAATGCTAACTTATTAACAATGAAGAATTATATCTCATGTTTGAAATGCACACTCAAATGAAAGAGAAGACAGGCAGTCAATTGTTTCTTAATCCACACTTCCCATAAATCTGCTGAAGTTTTAAAAATTTATTTTGATTTTTAAACAAATGAGAAGGATGGCTTCGTAGTGACAACTATGAATGGAGCACTAAGGAGTAGGGTGGGAAAATGTGTTAACATATGACTAAGAGACATATTATATCCTAGACTAAAGGTCAAATCTGCGTGAAAAACATGTTCATGGAGAGATATTCTAATCTTTAAGTGTCTAAAGTAAACTATCAAGAACTTTTCAGCAGTGTTTGTACTTGGTGTCACCACTCTCTCAGCACCACATCCACTACAGGCATGAATGAACTCAGCAATAAAGAATATATAGCAAAAACTAGATTATATCTCAGCTGTGTTTTTTGTAATTAAAAAAAGCTAGACTGCACACTAAGCAGAATATCTGACATCTGCAAACACATAACTTGTAGAGAGTTTGCTTAACATTTTTAAATCCACAAAGACACATTAAAAATGAAAAACAGTATGGAATTAAGGAAAACATAACTAAAAACTCTATGCAACATTTTAATATCAAATTAACACCTACTGAGTAGGGTACAAAAAGCAAAATTTTGCAGGGATGAGACATTTTAAATTTAAGAGCAACCAGAAAACATATTTGAAGATGATCTTGTTTAAAACAGCCATACACGGATGTCTAATTAAAAGTGGAATTAACAAAAAAACAGTAATGAAAGAACAACCTGAAATTGATCGAGAAAAAAATAATTTAAGTAATTATTTACATGTACCCTCCATAGATAAACACATCACTGTTGCCAAACCTTGACATTCACAAAGAAAAGCAGTAGTCTGCAAAAATATTTACTGATGTTTTATCAGAGGAAAACTTATCAAACAGCTTTGAATTTATCAAAATCTAAACAATGTCTCATATATGAAAGCTGTAGCGTGGCATCAGCATAACAAGTCAAGAAATCTGACTAATCAATACAGAGGTTTTGATTGCAATAAAGATGATAAAATTTACTCTAACCCCAGCCAGCTACAAGCTTTCAACTGATGATCATCATTATGCCTCTATCAGGGCTCCACATACTCAGGCTGAACAAATGCGTCCTATTAGTATATGGTCTGTCTGTTTGGCAACTCCAGTCTGAAGACAAATGGCAGCTGCTGCCCTTCAAGGTCTGAAGTCAAGTCCTCAGGGAGTCTAAAAGCCCAACTGGAAAAATCAAGGCCTGTTCATTAGAGACTGCTCCAGGGGAAACTTGCTAGGCTGCCATCAGAACTATATAAAAGAGCTAATTATTTTTATAAGACTTTTAAACTATCAAACACACTCAGTTACAATAACAAGTATTTACTGCCGGCATTCCATTAAAAAAAAAAAAGATTGCTTTTTGTAAAAATAAATAAATAAATAAATAAAAATTAAAAAAAAAAAATCAGCTAGTGAAGTCTTTCTATTTAAAAAATTAACAAATCTAGGAGAAAGTTGCATAAAAATCAACTAGATGAAACAGTTTCTCAAGGGGAGACACCTAGCATCGAGGATTCAGTTGCAAGGAAATATTCCAAAATACACTCAAATCTTACTAATGAACGCTAAAGGTGAGCTGAGATTGCTTGGGTGACTCTCTGCCCCTGAAAAGAACAAGGAATGAAGAAAAGCAAGACTGCTCCTGCAAAACTGATTGAAAACGATCTAGGAGGCACATTTACTTGCTTTAAATCTGTGCCGTTAACCAACAACTAAAAATGCAGAAGTACCTAAACGTATCGATAAGTTCGTTTAAAAGATACAGGATTCAGTTGGTATCAAACACCAAGACTGAGCCAAAGAACTGAAAACCCACAGTGAGTTGTTCCAGTATTTTTCTCTTGATAAAACGTAGAAATAAAGCTTTTTATAACAACAGTTACTTTATAAAACATTCTCTATGGAATCGTTACAACATTTTTCAAGTATTTCATAGCCACAAAGTCATTAACTATTTTAAACATGAAACTGAATCAAAGTAACTTACACTGCAACATTTTTCCAGCTGCTCAGCATGACACTATGTATTGAACTCTAACAGTATAACAGATCACTGCTATAGAGTATTTATTGCATAGTGTTTATTGCAAATCTTTTAAAAGTGTTATATGAAATTCATTAGTGTTCCTTAATCAATTCTTGGATCAACGTGCACGTTAGCTTCCGACAGCCTAATTCAAAAAAGCAATTACAACCCCAGTCCTTATGTAAGAGGATGACAGAAAGAAACTATGTTGAACCAGTTAAAAAGAACGAAAATGTAAAGAGAACAGATTAGGAATGATTTATACCAATGCCTAGTGCTGAAGTTAATTACAACTAACCCAATAAAATAGTTCCTTTATTATCGTACAGCAAGTAATAAACTGAGACACAGAAAACAGAACTCTTAGCTGACTTTTGCATGCTCCATTCAATAGCACGCTGCACTAAGAATTAAACAAGTAGTAAACAAGCCACACAGAAACAGCAGTTATTTAACTTAAAGCAGAAGACTCCCCTGCTGCTTAACCACTTGGGATATTCCATGTAAACAGAGCTTCCTATAAACTGGTATTATGTTGTTACTGGAAAATGCCTGAAATTACCTTATAATGAGAGTTTAATTTCAATACCTAAAGTTTGAGTTCATGTCACAGTAAGTTTTTATAGATTCTGAAAATAAATTATACACATACAGAGCTGGATTAGTTTTCATACTCATGTGCCACGCTGTTCAGTGAAATACTGAATAAAAAACTGGCAGCTTGTCAGACAATACCCTCTAAGCTAAGAGATTACTTTTGAAGTGACAACTGTTGCCTTCTCTGCAAACTACAGAAATCTATAATAAAAGCAAAGTCATACCACATAAAATATTGAAGTATACACAACCTCTTTAAAATTACGTACAGCCATAAAATCTTGTTGTAAGTTGCTGTCGTCATCATTTATGGTGATATCAAATATTCTTAAAGAGGAATTTTAATAATAAAAGACCTTACCTTACTTAATCAGAAAGTCCATAAAAATGATTATAACATAACTGCACAAACAGAATGCTACCAGTAAAAGCATCACAGCATAGAGCCTGCATATTACCAAAACTCATGAAATTTATTTTTGTATCTGGTTTCAAAAAGATACGAGCACATATATGGAAAAACCTTTATTACATGCTATTTGGTGAAATCTAACTCATGATTTCATGAGTAAAATTACATCCCTAGAACTGATGTTGCACTACTTGGGACAGATAAGTCTCCACTAAACTCCAGTTCTTCTACATTCTCTCCTAGAGCAAGAAACTGTAGAATCAAGAAATATCAAGTGGATCGATCACTGATTTCAGGTCCACATTTCTGACAGAGGAAGCAATTTGCTTGGGCAGCCTATCCCTTCCTCTCCCCCATGAGCAGGCTGTTGCCATGACTCCATGAAATGACATTAGGGGTCAGGTTTAAGTTCATCCAGCAGCAAACCTTTTCCTCTGTAGTTTCCTCCTCAGGTTCTGTAACCAGCAGCTATTTTCAGTGCAAAGATGAAAGGCAGAAGCTTATAGAAGAACAGGACAGAAATCTTAGACATTAAGAAACTGAAGTACCAATCTTCCACAAAGAAAAGCAGAAATGGAAAGCAAGAAACTAAGTCACATAAAATGAATCAGAAAAACAGAAGTGACAAAAAGGGACAACATAAAGAGAACAAAGATACAAGCTTTTTTTTTCAAAATTATTAACTTAAATGCATATATGCACAAAGAAGAAAAATGAGTGTGCATTTCTGCCATTACACTCCGCTTCCATACTACGTTCCTGTCCTCACTTGCCTGTCTTCTACATTCAGACTTACTCCTTATTTTGGTGTATTCATTATTCCACTGTTACATTACATGCAACATCCCAGTTCTAATCTCCTCTGCCTTTATATATTGCTACAATAAACCTGATACATAATTTTCGGCAAATTCTCCCGTGCACATACAAAGTAAATTGTCCAAAAATAAAAGTACTAACATTTATATTTAGGCAGAAATAAAAATAAGTGTCTTTAAGTACGTACTCAGACAGTACTGAGAAATCCAGCTCATTCTTCTGAATCAAAGTTGACTCAGAAGTAGGGCCTAAAAACTAAAATGTGAACCTCTATCATTTTCATGGCTGCATTACCCAAATTACAAGCTTTTTCACTTAAGCAAAATCTCTTACAATATTTGTATAAAGACAAGTGAATCATCAGCCTATCTGATGATTTTTCCAGTTGCCGAGAGACATAAGAAGGCACAAACTAGTTGTAAGGAAGCCTCAACTTTAGACCGTAACTGCACACCATCACAATGCAAAGCTCCTCCTGCCACAACTTTCAGTTCCCCAGATCTTTCTTCAACTCCTGCTTGGCAACAGCGAGATCGAAATGATTTGGCTTGTTAACATGAACAAAAAACATTCATGTATGTGTAATTAGTATGAACCTTAAAAGACAAACGCTGCCACTCTCTGAACTTTCTACAATCTCACCCCCTACCCTCCACCAAACCTCTTTCCATGGTCTCAAATTAAACAGACTAGCTGTAAAACAGCAGGGTGTCAAATTAAGGCACGCTTTATTTTCAGAGGTCTCTACACTTCGCGGCTGACTTCCTGTCAGGAAGAGTTCCATTTCAGTGCAGAGCCCCATCAGCAGGGAGCTCACAGAATTAAGTGCCAGTTGATATTACTTTGTTTTGCATTTACCACCCATGAGAATATTGTTCAAAGATCTAGTTATAAAGTCAGCATGGTATCATCCTTCTGACTAGACTGCCAAGCCACAGGGTGTGCTCTCGCTGCACAAAACTCACCTTAAATGGTGGTGTTTTTTTAAGTCCTAGTGTGCTGGTGAAGCAACAGGATGCTTTTTTTTCTTCAGAAAAGTCTTGCTTCTGTAGCTAAATTATGTTCTTGTTAACATCTGTAGCATCTGCAGTGTGCATTCATGGATGTGAAACTGACCTGTAACCTACCAGACTCCCAAAATTCACGTTTAAGTTATACAATCTGCTCTCTTCCCTGAACATGAAAAAAATTGCACATTAATCATACAAACTCTCAGCACAGTTTTAAATTCTACAGGCTAATATTTTTAGCTGGAGTGGACACATTTCCCATTCAACTGCTACCAACACCATCGTGTCCTGAATTCCTGACCAAATTTAAGTAATTTTCTTATTTCATAAGAGAAATTTTCTCAGTAAGAGTCTCTAGTATCTGAAGAGCCCACAGAATAACCACTAAAGATAGCACTTTAAAAAAAAAAAAAAAAAAAAAAAAGGAAGAGAGGGATATTCTTACTTTTCCCCCCTCCAAATTTTTCTAATAGAAAGATTTACATTTTCATAAGATGACATTAGGAAGTTCATCTCTCTCTCTCCTCCAGCATAGCAAACTATTGCTAAGGGCTTTTCTGCCTTTCTTTTAACACTATCTCTTATTCTTTCCTCTATCCAAAGTCTTCACGTCACTCTGACTTCTCCAAGTGAACTGTTCCAAGAATCAACTCCTTACCCAAGCCTACACCAAAGCACCATGGCTTCACCGAAAATTACAGAGGGCATTTTCCAAATGGGATCAAAATCAGATATCCAGATAATCCAGATAGAACAATTTCTTATCAAGAAGCCACCTCTATTGCTTTGATGATTATTTATGTGTAATATGCACAAACAACAATCCCATTTAATAAAATATCAAATACCAAAATAATACATATTTAGCAAATATCAGATATTCTTCTATTTTTCTCAAGCTGAATGTCACACTCCATAGTTTTTGCCCACCTTACAATTCCACATCATATATTCCACTTTTAAATTGAGGAGTGAGCAAACACTTAATATATGTCCTAGACTACAAAACATGGAAAGATGCAAGGAAATAAAGACAAAGTAGTTCATGTATTTTAACTACTGTGACCATTACATGTTAGGATACAACTATACAGTGCTTACTACACCATTAATAGGCCACTTACTATTCACATAGTATCGACAAATCGTTCCCAATACATTCTAATCTATTTCCATAGTTAAAAGCAAGAGCTCAGTTTAAATTATACACTTCTTTGATTTCTATTGTTAAGCAAACTGTCAAAATACACCTGCTTTACAGATTTTACAGAAACCAATCCCTTTGTACCAGTTTATTTTTTAAAAAATTACAATAGTTAGTGATGGACACAGTGGCTTTAAACTCCTTATCTCTAAGCCATACTAACAGCAAGCAGACCACATTACTGCCAAAGCCAACAACTACGCTAAGAAAAAAGACAAAATTGAAACATACCATAAACGTAGCAAACAAAAGTGGAACCCAGCTAGTGTGTTCGTTAGTGATTTTTATCAAAAATTCCTCTTTAGAAACTCCTATTTCATAGCTTAGAGAGGCTCTTCAGTTAATTCCACTGAATTCAATGAAGGTTTTTTTTGTTGTTTTTTTGTTTGTTTGTTTGTTTTAAGGAAGCTAAGTTTCAAGCAATTTTGAAAAGAACAGGAATTCCAGCTAAGAGTGAAGTTCCAACAGTCGAGTTCTGCGTTGTTCTGGATTTTCACGTAATATATTACAATAGCCTAGTTCTGAAGACACAAAGTCTACAATACTACTTAAGTCACAAAAAAAGAAAATCCAGAGCTAATTCCAAATGTAATTTCAGCATACTTCAGTTCAAAGGAGAAGATTTAAATAAACAGAAACAGCTGGAAATCCTATCAGAATGGGAAACTGGCAGGAAGGTTTCAGCCTCTACCATCAGACCAAGATCCACCTCTGACACTATTATGTTGTGGGCTAAGATAATAAAATAGGAGGCACTACTTTTGGAGCAGCCCTTGTAATAACAAGGAGAAATTTTTGAGAGATAAGAGCTCATAATAAAAAAACTGCTGCACTAAAAATATCCTGAAGCAGCACTGTACATAAAAAACTCAAAAGACATGTCCCAAATACTTGTCATCCAAAAGCACCTTAAAGACAGGATAAGAATCTTTCATTTGCGTGTCAGTTACAGTGGCCCTGCAATATTTGTTAAGAAACTGCCCTAGGAATCCTGCAACTATTACCCAAATAGCAATTAGTAAAATGCCTGGCAATCCTGTTTTCATACACGTTTTATTATTTTCATACACAGTTTTATTATTATGCCTTGCTCTATTTAGTACAGCAAAGACCTGAGACAGCTTCAGAATCTAGAGAATCAGTAGCTGAATAAGATGACACTGAATAGTCTTGCTTCCTTCCACAGGCATTTCATCCTTACAGAAAGCTAGGCTGCCAGATTTTCTTTCAATCTTCCAATTAATCGAAACAGCACAAACCAACTAACATACAATACAAAGTCTCTGGCACACCTGAAGATGATGTATTTTTCTGGGTATCTCAGAACAATGCTCTCAGGCTAAAGTGGAAACACAGAATACTTTGTAACTTAGCAAAGAAAGTTAACAACACAAAGCAAACACCTATGGGCATGACTGATCCAGCATCTTATCCTGAACACCACAATTTAGACTTTGGGAAGTCCTTTTTCCTATTTTATCTGTTATGTCATTAATCTTTACTATTTGCCTAACCAAGTTTTGTTTCTAATTATTTTAATCACAAGGCAAATTAGCACTCAAGGTTTGGTTGTTGTGCTTTGCTTTCTTTTTAATCAAATACAGCTGCATTCATCTTCTTTTTTTTTTTATCAGAATTATGCTATCCAAACTGTAATCCTTAATAAGAAAGATACATAAACCCTTTCTTGTTCAAACAATTGGAAAAACTGCTACAGATCCTAAGTGACTTTAAAATGAAGTTAGAACTTGCACTGAAATGGACTAAAAGTCATTTGGCAGCAAAAAATCCACAAAATTTGCCTTCTGTACCAAGATGCACATATTTTCAAATCATGGACCTAAAGGATTATTACATCCTTTTAAAACTAATTTTCAGCTATCAGAACACAAATGTCATCACCTAACAAGTGGGGCACACAAAAATAATTCAAACAGCATTTATTCCAGGATACTGTTAGAGTTTTGGTGCTTTCATTAGTTTCAGCTGCTATGGTATCATGTTGATGCAGCTCTGTAGATAACCTATATCCAATTCAATTAAAGCTTAATAACAATCATTACAATTATCCATGAAATGAAATTGCACTTAAAAGTAAATTAGAAACCAGTGCAGATCACAATGCAACTCTATATGCTCTGATATATTCTCTGCAATAATAACTGAAAACCACCTATCTTCTACAACACCTAAAAATTCTGAGTAATGAAAAAGTTTACCACATTTTAGAATAGTGCAGAAATCTATTCCTGAGATAATGAGTTTGAATCATCGATACAAAGCTTTCTGTATACAGAATATCCAGAAAAGCCTGAAGATCCTATGATATTTTACAAACATTTAAGCACAAGGGCAGAGGAGAAGAACGGTGCACAAAAAGCATGCAAAAAACCCCAAATCTTAACTATCATAATATTACACATCCTTGGGGTAAATGCTGCCCTACTGCTTGTTCAAGGGTGCATGATTGCATGGCACATGTCGATACTGTTCAAATAATTATGAGTCCGAATCAAAGTAAGAGATACAATGCCATTAAAATACTTCCAGAGTACGAGTTGATGCTTCTCTCCTACATCTCCCCATGAAAACTGCATTTGATGAAGGTTCAATATAAATCCAATAGCTACAACTATACAGTTGTAAAGCAATACACCACAGTCCTATGTCCAGAAGATAAAATACTTAGAGATTAAATGTATCCAAATACTGGTCTTGCTTTTGCAAAACCTGTTGCTTTGAAACAGCAAGGAGTAGGAGGACCCAAAAAGCTCTTTACCCAGCCCTGCCAGCGAGCAGGGTGTATCAGGGGGTCAGGAAGGGGAAGAAGCATAAAAAGATGATGCAGTATTCATCAATTCTTATTTCCTAAACTTTTATGAAGGTTGGATTGCTTACCACCAGTTATAGAAAATATTTGAATCAGTCTGAATAAGTCTATTTTATGGTCTAGAAAACTTAGATGCACTCAAGTCAAAGACAAATCTGACAAGAAGAATCCAATTAGTTCTCTTACATATATTCCAGTGACAGTTCAGTTCATTTACTAAAAAAACGATAAAGAATTTTTCAAGAATTGCCCATTCTTTAAATTAAAAAGCATCAGGGAATTATAGAGAACTTTATTCACCTTTTATTGTGCCTTTTCACTCTGGATCTACACTAATAGAACAAACATTTCATGTATGTGAGTAACAGAAATATGTTTTAGATACTTCATGAGAGAGTAGGAAGGTGACAGTTTTTCCTGTTTTGATGGAGTATTTCAAAGAAACGAGTGACAAACGAAAGGACACACAGTAGCATATTTACTTTATGGATGAACATACACAAGCCCCTTTGAGTTCAGAGAAAAATCATTTCATATGAAAACACTTTTTTCAAGGATGATATCAAGTTTCCCCAAGCACAAGCCTTGCTTTACAGTAGCATGTGAACATCTTCACCATCCTGATGTCACTCATTTAAAAGGGATTTTTAGTCACAGGACCTCACTCATTTAGCTTATTTAATCACTCCAACAGGATATCAGCCCAGACTACATGGTGCTTCTAGGTTCACTGTACTGTATGCATTTCTGATAAATGGGAAAAGAATAGATGACCTGGCAGAAGGCTCAGACAATAACATGTGATTTACAGGACATGAATACAGCTACTATAAGATTTATCTGACAGCCCTCTCCGATAGTGGACTGTTGAGTATCCGATGGAATGATTTCTAGTCTGGAAAGTCTGCTACTGAGTAGCCATACACATTATTTATTTATTAGATGTTTTGGGTTGAAACCATTTTTAAATGATGCACTTCACAATGCCCAGCCATAAATTTCGTTTTAAACCCTAGAAGGGAGGTAGTGTTATTGGAATGTGTGTCAGACTGAATTAGGATGAGCAACACAACGCTTTTATAAAGTGGCCTTGAATGCAACGTCGATTCTTTCAAAAATGATATTAATGTCAAATAAGCAGGAACACTTTGCAGTAATATTAAATGAAGGATTTCTTTATGATAGATTTATATAAATGTAAGTATACACACAGACACATGTCTGAAAATGTAGCGTGTCTATCAAAAACACACAACTGTTTTCACCTTAGAAACAGCCCTTTGTCTGCATCTCAAACCACCTGTTTCTCCTTTTACTTCGCGTAAACCAGAAAACAATACACCAAAATATAAACACGAAAGCAAAACCCAGTAATGAAGCTTTTTTTCATGTGCCTTAATACACAAACTTCAAAGGAGAAAAATCATTAACAAGGCACTGTAATACTTGGATGGAAATATCTTAAGATTTTTAATCACTTAACTGGAGGAGTTTCTCTGTTTTTATGGGGAAAAATTACTTGTGAGACTTTGCTGTTCTATTTTGAACTACTAAAAAAAAATATTTCAGACATAAATCTAAATAAATATATTTTAAAAGATAAATCAAGCGCTTACAACAAATATATGATGTTTAAAACAAATTTTCAGAAAGAGGTTAACATAAAAACACCAAAGAAATTAATCAGAACAGTCTTTCAGTTTCAAAAGATGATGGCTGACAAATTTGTGAAGTTTTAAATCAAATTTGCAGATACTTACTTTGCAACTATGGCACATTATTTATGTGATTAAAAACTAGTTTTTGACCTGATCTTTTGATCTTTGGCACTTCATCCTCTCCATCTCCTCTTAAAAATTAATTAAAAATTTTAGCAAAAGGATATCACTTCCCTTCCCACCCTATCTCGGTCAAAAAAAAATAAAAAAGGAAAAAAAATCAATCAAGCTCAATCCCATCTCCTCCCAGTATCTGTAAACCGTCGTCTTGAAATTCAATTTCATATCTCTCAAGCTTTCATGTAGCAAAAGACAGTTCACTTCTTAACAAAATAAATCACTTCTGTGATTGCCATGCTGACCTCTTTGAATTAGGAAAATTCAAAGTGAAAAATGTAATTATCACCCCAGAACAATCTGTATACATCTGGAGCTAATTTTAGATTCATTTCTCACATCATTTTTCATATTCTGCCAAAAACTACAGCTGCTATGCAACTTAAAAAAGATTCTGAGGTTTTTGGGACTTTATTGGTTTATTTCTACTATTTTAGTACGAACAACCTCGGTCTCAGCAACCAGTACTACTAAGCAATCACTATATCCTCAATTTGATTAAATTAGTATTAAATGGCACTGTGACACGTATGACAAATAGATGCATTAGAGCACGTCATTTATTTCTTATCCCTTCCACTTCCCACAACCAAACAAGTGACATACAGTAAGGACACAACATGATTTTAAAAAAAGATTAGATTACCCTACCTAAAAGGAAGGAAAGGTTAATCATTAATTACTGAAACCAGGAGAAAGGATACAAAAATCTAATTTTTTAAATGGTAATACAACATTTTCAGACAAATATCTTGTACTCAGATAAGTTTTACTCTAACACATTAATGAGCAACATTAAAACTTGCATATGGATTTATTGGTAGTGAAGAATCTTATTTAATGTATATCAGTAGCAAGTTTGCATTCTCTAGTTTAAGAATGCCTGCTTCCAGCGTTGCAATATGTAAAATAACCATCCCTAAATTCCAGAATTTCCACGAGGACTATAAAATTTCTTTCAGAATAAAAGCAATCTTTTCTGAGGAAAACGGAAAACTAGAGGAGCAAATTCCTACATACGTTCATTAGTAATAAGCTTACTAGAAAACATAACTACTCTTCACTAGTTCATTGTAAAATCTATTAGGTGTAATCTCCAGAAGTAACTGTTCTTATTGCATTTTATTGACAATGCAGACTACCGATTTTTCACACCTTCTATGATTCTTTCATTTGTATTCATGAAATGTCTATCAGCACACTCTAAATAAATTTGGCAATATAGGCACTAAAACGAATAAATCGATGTGAAGAAACATTAATTTTGCATTATCCTTATTCGTCAGGCAAGCAAACCATAAGGGTTGTAAATGAAGGTCAAAGGTTTTGAAATGGGTCAGAACCCTTGACCTCCAGACCAATACCATTCCCATTAAAAAAGGCTATTTTAAAGTTTTAAGTAGGGGAATTTACTACCAGAAAGGTATCATTTTTAAGGCACCAAAAGAAAGGCTCAATAAAAACATTCTTCCATTTAATTACAAAAAAGAAAGCAATAATCAAAAAGAAAATACAATTAATATAGCATATAACATTCCTTGATCATAATTTTGAGAAAGCTAGTGGGCTCTGTCTCTTTTTCTACAAATTTAAGAATATAAAAATTGCATCTAAAATATCTAGAACTTCCTTGATTTTTGAAATGGAGAAAGTACCAGTTGACAACCAGGATTTGCTTTCACATTTTTCTCCAATTCTTATTGCTCGTCAAATCAATTAAGAATGACAGGGTTTCAAAAGCATTTATCACTCATTTCATAATCTCTACACAAAAGAAAAAATTCTGCTCATCCCAGAGGACTCAGCATGCCAAGATGCAGATATCAATCTGTATCTATATCCTTAATATTTCATTGATTCTATTTCATTTTGCAAAAATGTCAGTACAGAAATACTTAGGCATGTCAACTTCAAGGTTATATAAATACACAACAGCAAGGTAACAAAACCTTTAGTATCTTCTCTCTCTGACCGAATGGCCAAAATTGCTATTAAAAAAACTTCTGCTTTTAGTAAGAGAATAGATCTTGCATCTTATATTTTTAAAATAATTACAACATTTTAAATTGAAAGTAAAATTTAAAGTAAAATTTTCATAGCAATTTCCATTGTGTTCAAAGAACAATTCAGATGTTACATAGATCTCACCTGTGAACAAAGAAGCATCACCAGCTCCACAACTGAACTGCTAGATTTCATACACACAAGGCCTACAAAAGGAAAAATAAAAATGTAAGACATGATGCCAAATAAACGTGCATTTATTTGTTAACACAAAGTATTGTAATGTGCAATAGGAGCATCCCTACAATAAAAGAAAGCTGACATTCTCATACCACTTACAATAGAATTTTGTACTTTATCAGAATTAAATAAAATTTTGTGAGGAAGACCATACGTTCCATGCTTTGCATCTAAAGATGCAGCTAAAAGTAATACATTACCTCCATTATTCAGAGTTTCATAAACGCTTGAATTTCAAAATAATCAGAAGCATGGTTAACATATGTTATATTAAATCCACTGTATCTACATTTTGCTACTTCTTGAAGGATTGGGTCATTATATATGCAGAGAAGGGAAATGGCTTTATGACCTTTGCTTTCTCCACTGCACGTTCTACATTCAGCCCCCAGCTATCAATCAAGTTTCCATTTTGTTTCATGGCAGCAGACATCCCAAACACTCTTATTAGTGCTTTGACCCCTAACCCCACACTAAACCTTAGCAGAAGTGCAAGCAGCAACTTATTATACATTCTCAATTGTTTATAAACTAATTTGACTACTGTTATTATTTGTATTTGCACAATATTTTGGATTAGTCTGTAACTGTTCTTTTGGCCCCAAAATGATTATTTGTTTATTTTTGCCTACTCAGACCCAATCATTTTCTTGCTTTTCTTTTTTTTTTTCAGCCTTCAAATCCACAATATACTATACATATAATATATATAATATATATTTCTCTGTATATATCATCTCTACTACAGTCAAAATATTTTCATAGAATCAGGAAGTTTGAAAAAGAAAATTTTGAAACCAGATTCTCCTTAACCACAGACAAAGAAAATACAAGTAGGGGTACCCAGGGTTTCCCTGGGTAAACAAACATTTCAGAAAAAATCTCTTATTGTAGTTAAACAAATGAAATAAATTTGCTCACAAGGCAGCTTCAATTAAAATGTTTATAAGCTAAGGCAGTGTCCATATGTATAATCAGAAGTCTATCCTGTTCAGTCTTCCAGAGAATAATAGTGTGACAATTCCTAGGCTTTTCCCTGCCATAAAAGCCCTGGGAGGCAGGCAGGTATAATTCCTAAAAGGCAAGTTTAATTCTTAAAACAAATAACTTCAATGAAGTTAAACAACATGAAGCCTGACACAAACACTTATCTGCATTTGATACTCTAACTGTGCTTCTGACAACAGTGACAGTATTCAGCACTACATGCAGGATGCCTGTTCAAATCCAGGAAATAAGCAAATTCAAAAACCTTACCAATTGCAGATATTGCTCAAATATAAGCCATCAGCACAAGTTTATCAGCCATGAGCTTCCAGCATGTGAGTACTTAATTACTGGAAGTTACAACAAGCTCAGGGCCTAATTCAATTCACTGCTGCAACTGGACAAAAGCTGCAATTTTGCTCTAAAAATGGGTGGGCAAAACAGTTTTATATGATAAAATTAAGAGAAATCTGAAACACTCATGCTCATTACTAAATCAACATTATTCCAATAAATACGACTTTTTAAATTGAGAACATCGACCTTTGCTTTACAGGACTCTGCCTTGTTTTTCGAAAAAACAGAAACCCAACCGTAGAAAGAAAACTCAGTCCCTCTCAAGCTCAACCATTCAATTCTAGGAAAAGTCACTATTACTGCTGTACACTTGAATCTTTATCAATTAAGAAGTGACAGAGAATTCTTCTCAACATATTCCTGTTACCTTCACTACTGCCCTCCAATGAGAAACCAAAAGGACAGAAGAAGATTCACATGTAAGAATATAATACCCTCTGACATAGTTTTCAATGTACCTCCTGTAATGACAACACCATGAAAACGCAAGGATTTTCTATACTTAAGTTTCTACATTCTGTACTTAATTCTGGGTCAAAGCGTTGACCCCAACTCCAAGTTGTCTTTCTAAAGCACACATGACATATTTCAGACATCAGTTTTTTGATACAATTCCCTGGAAGAATCAGAAAACTAGAATAGGACAGTAGATGGTCTGATCTAATGCAACATAGGCAACTATCAGATGAGATATAGGCAAAGAAGTAGTGCACGGACAGCAAAGATGAGGTGGCAGTGACAATGACCTCCAGCTGAGGAATAAAAACAGAGGAAAGAAAAGGCAGCAAAATCCAGTGGACAGTTGTGTGCGAAGGCAGAAAGAAAGTCTCTAGGGCAGCATCAGCAGTGACAACAGACATTTTGAGTCTCAAAGATTTAAATAAAAAAAAAAAAAAGTACACATTCTTAATGGAAACTTACTTGTACCTTCTATCAGCAACTCCTGCCCATGGCTGCCCAAAAGAGTTCGAGAAAGAAAGGGAGCAAAATCCACAAAAATCTCTCTCAGAAGTGGAGCAGCTTTTTCCAAAGCATGTTCAAGTCTGTCTGTAATACTAGTAAGAAGATACATATGATTAACAAAACAAAACACTGGAGAAATTCTGCAGAAAGGAACACAAGATTTTGCCTGTGTGAAAGTGATACAGATGTATAAGAATGCGTTGATAACCCAACACTTATATTTTCCCCAGCCTTGATTAGGTATTGATCATCCAGAACAACCTAAAACAAAGAAGCTTAAATGATTTTGATTAAAATGTGGAATTGGATTAACAACTGGAATATCAAAGTGTAAGCCACAGTACAGCTTTTCAGATGTTCAATTACAGAATTTACCTCATATTTGAAGCAGAATCCTGAGGCACTGAAGAAACTGTAGGAACAGATGGCAGTTTTGAATTAGATGAACGCCTTCCTGCAAGAGAGAGTAATAAACTAATCGTATAAGAAACACATAACAGAGGTTATACATCTGGATCTGACTTAAGTTTCACACTCTACCATGAGAAGCCACTGTTTTCGAGTACGTGTGGGACTAGATAAACTCTTCCACCTCTCTGTACCACAAACCTTATTTGCCACAAGACTCTTATTTAATTGCATTTGTGCTTACCAGATATTGCCCTAGTAAGCTTTTAAAATGTTGCTCTAGCACAAATAGAAAGTAATGCAAGGAAGCTCCTGCCAACTGCTTTATGGAGGAACTCAGACTAAACTGATCTTCTCTGGCCTTATCACCTACACGTCTGAATAAATTTAACACTTGCAACTCTGAAACAGAGAGTGTATATAATGACTTACATAACCTAATACTCCTGTAATGCACTATTATATACTACTAGTAACAAATTAATATATACTAATATAAAGCCAAATTGCAACATTTTAAAGCTTCTCTTATGGTTACTGGAAGTGCTCATCCAATTTTTAATTAACAGGAAATCCTTTATTTTCTGTTACCAATACATCTGATAAGGCAGAATACAAAACCAGTGTGTCTAGTTCAAAAGCTTTGCCACACAAGGATTCTGACAAAGACAGCTATGATAAAATTATCCATTGCATCACCAGCCTTAGTAGGATGATGGCAGCAGTATAACTTCATTTATGAGTTAACTGTTTCCCATTGATTATTCACAGGTTAATAGTGAAGACTGAGTCTTTTATGTATCCTACACTTACAGGAAAAAAAAAAAACAACGCAATTGTGTTATGTCAAACTAACACTACACGGCTTCATCAGCAGGGTAGTAAATGCTGTCCAGTAAGTAAAGAGAAACACAAACTCCATACTGCAGTATGGTCTGGTGTTAGCAGTGATGGAGGCTAAACAGAACAGCCAGAGATTCCACAGGTATTTGCAGCCAGGACAGGAATGGTGAAACTCACAAATCTTGCACTGCATTCCAAATTATACAGAGAAATGAATCTTAGCAGACAGATTTCTGTGCAATTCTGAAGAATATGACCACTTCTAGTCCACCTGCAATCCTGTCTCTTCCCAACTTAAGGCCCTGTCCTATTCTCTTTCCTCTCAGTGTGACAGTTACAGAATCTCACTGCAGCTGAAGTAGGGCAGCAGGGGGAAGCATGAAAGAAAAGTTTAATCATAGCAGTTCCCATATGTAGCTTGGCAAAGACCTGATCCTTCTTAGAACAATGACAGCAGAAAAACTCCCCATCACCCCATCTACACAGGTGTGTGCTCAACTAAACACAACCTATGTGAAACTATGCTGCAGAGGCCTTGAAAATGCCAACCAAAAGGTGTCATCTACAACTTTTCAATGTTTTTCTACATGACTGATGTGGAAAAAAATTGTGAAAAGAAGGCAAAGCACACATCTTGATACTAAGGTTATTTCTCCTGTCATATTTCAAACTTCAGCTCCAAAACACTGATACATTATTCTCCAAGTATGTATTTTTCATTGTACGAGATGTTTGTCTCTAATCACATTATAAAGGCAACACAGAAACTTCTTAATAAAACCAGTGCATCAAAATTCTAAGTTCTCCTTTAATTTTTTTCATAGGTAGATTTCTGTGCAAATGTGAATCACTCTTTTCATAAATTCAACATGAAGCTCTTATGTTGAGTTTTGTGTGGGATAATGGGGTCAGAAACAAAATTTGAGTGGGCCATATAGAATGAGAGACAAAAGAGTACAGAACAAAGCATTAGGTGAAAATAAGGTAGAATATGAATCTTCTACACGATCTTTCTGAAATAACGTATATAATCAAAGCAAATCAAGATATACCTCTTTAGAGGGACAGCTGGATTCATTGGGAGTAACTAGAATATTTTGTCTTCTTAAGTACTTCTGATAACTAGTGCTCATAGATACAACACTTTTTTTCCTTTTTTTTAAATTAAGTTTTACACAGACAGACCACCTAAATACATTTTGGTCTTTCCAAAGAAGCAGCATTCAAACGATGTGCTGAAAACTAGCAAGAAATTAACTTAAATAAATAAATAAGCCAAAGATCACAGAAAGCTAAATAAATAAATAAATAAATAAAAATCAGCAATTCAGAAGTTCTTAACAGGGTAGTGCATAACTACAGATAATAGCTACATACTGATAATAACTACACATTGATTTTTTTTATACATACAGTCATACCTAAACATACACAATACCTCTTCCCCCATTACCTCTTGGGTTGAAACTTGAAAACAATTCATTTTAGTGATAACTTTAATATTATAATTATTTAACCGTAATTCTCAGTTTTCTCTCTAAAGCCCAGCATCTCTACACTCACTAAAAAAAAAAGTGCTTCAACTTAATACATAAGTGCCTGGTGACAGACTTCAGCCCGTACACTGTCTGTCTGCTGAAATTTGCACACTGACTGGGGAAGTTGAACAGAATACAGGACTGACATTATATCTAAAGCCTCCAAAATAAGGAAGTCCTCTCAACAAGCAGACCGCAGAATATTTTGTTGTATAAAAGCATCCAGGCTTTTTACTATATATAAATCTGTGACCCATAATCCACTAATCTTTGAGTACGTCAAAGCCATCAAAAGTAAAAGGAAAATAAAAAAAAAGGCTTTAGCAGTGCGGCAGGATGGCAGCAGTTTTACAGTTAAAAGAGATGAAAGAAACTCAGTGCAGTATTTAGGCCACAAGTAAAATAACTGAGGGAAAAAAATCAAGGGAAACATCTGCTAAGACAATTAAAGGACATAATAGCCATCACGAGGCTAATAAAGAGACATGCACTGAATACTAGGTAATTTATTTTTTCTAAAACACACAATAGCATTGGTAAAAATGACAGGTAAAGGAACTCTGACAACAAGGAGAGAATGTTACTACTCTTTCTAGAAATCAAAACAAACTGCCTAATAGAGAATGACTAGGTCTAAATGTGTAAATGGAAAACCAATAAATTTTAAGTTAAGATCAACTTTAAAACACAGCACAAAAAAAGAGCACTGAAAATCTTAATTCGACAAAAGCTTAAGTCAGGAATGGAGGCATCTACACAAACTGATGTTCTATTTTAAGCTTATGTAAGGATATTTATGGTTTAAATTTCTCCATGTTTATCATGACCTATATCCACATTTCAACCTCAGACACATTTCACTAAAAAGGGTGCATCTCCAATTTATCACAGCTGAGATTTTTAGATGTGATCAGTACACATAGTGGTATTTGCATTTAATTTTTGTTTTGTGAAAATCTTTTATTTTTGACCTTGACTCAGAAATGGCTTTTTATTCCAATATTTAAGCTTAAAAAAAAAAAAAAAAAAAACTTCAGTAGCATATTTTCATCCACAACACACATGTGGGTAAGTGCAGTAGCTACTTCAAACATGTGGAACTAAACCAACTTATCTCTTCCTTATCCTTTCACTGATAAACTGGCTCCTTCAAACTGACAGTTTTACAGACATTAGCAAGGACATAAAAGAAAATGCAAATAGATCATCTGTCTAGCACCCTTGCAGTGAAACCTTATTGTTTATTCAAGGTCCCCAAGGGTCTAAACAAATGATGTTTCCAGCAATAAAATATTGTTAAAGCAACTCCTTCTGTAAGGTCTTAATGCTTTCGCACAAGCATTTACAAAATACGTGTGGGCAATACAGAAACAGCCCGTGGCGTACTTCAGTCTGGGAAGATGGAGGCAACTTTAAAAACAAACAAATGACTTATTACGCTTCTTAATTTCGCACAGCAGATCTAACATACTGAAATATACTGATGCCTTTTATGAAAGGAATATCTGGTAAAATAATGAGTTCATTCAAAAATACACTTCCAGGGCTGGAAGTGTAAAATGAAAGACAGTGCAATGAAAGGTTTTTTATAAGCTAATATAAGCAACCTGTTACATAAACATGTCTGCAGGTTAAACCAAAACAGATTTCACAAAACAATGGTGCACTCTGAAGAGAAGCTATTCTAAAACTATTTTCATACTAGCATTAAAATATTTCACTGCATGTCATTAACATTTTAGATTATTTTCAAAGTGTCATTAAACTTGTTGGTAACTCACCTTCAACTACTGTTTACTGTCAAGTTGAAACGCTCTTTGAAATACTTATTATATTTCAATAGGCTTCTTGAATTACTACTGCACTGATGGTAACTCACTTCATGTGCACTTTAACTTGAGCCTGTCTCCCACTTTACCGCAAGACATGAAGATATTTTTACCTCTGTATAAAAATCAATGAACCCCATTCTTCTTCGCAAAAGCTGCAATCCGTGGGAGAAAATGTACGTTTTCCAACATGTAGGACTAGGATGGGGTCACAATTTCTTTTTTTTAACCTCGTTTTAGTGCTTATTCCCAACTTCCTTCCAAGTACCCATGCCTGTTTTCACCTCAGCCTTATGAAATGGCCTTGTTTATAACTTCAGACTTTGAGGAACAGACCATGCCTCTACTCAGGACAGGCAGACAGACAGAAGGCAGACAACAGAAACTGCGTGGAACTTCTCAGTGCTTTCTAAACTCCCAGTAAGGACAAGACACAATGCACATTTGCCTCTTACTTTCATACAACTTCTTTATAAAAATGACACTTGAACAAGCATTTTCCAATTATTCAAAAGCCTCGAAATCACACCGTAAGAGTAGTAACACACATATGCAATCCTTTAAGTATACAAATAGAGAAACTCAGCATCACGGAAAACAGCTGGAAAGCAAACTGCCAAATAGTTTAAAAGAAGTACATACTACTTCAGAATGTTACAATTGTAACTAAGATGTTTAAAAAGAAAACTAAGGGGCAAACAGAAATACAAGCACCCTACTAGTACATTCACAGTACCTCAGACACCTTCACCAAGTCCTGTCTTCCCAATAGCCCCTCATGGGCACTTAGTGTGTAAAATATCACATCTCACCTTCGGCCTACAGCAATTTCCAGGAAGAAACAACTCAAGTGAATTCCCGCTCCCCGGGTAACGGTGCTCTTTTGCTCCACACCACCCTCAGTAAGACAGGGCTAAGAAGAGCCTTTGTTTTCTCTGTTTATTTTCAGGATTTTTCAAAAAACTGGGATAGAAATTTCAGCAGAAGACATGCCCAGATATGAGCCATCACCAAAATATTCAAAAGCAAGTTTAGGTCACGAAGGGCAGATTTGTATGCAGGAAGAGGTTTTTTGTGCTCTGAAATATTCAGTGGTTTGAGTAAGAGAATGGGAAGAAGCTTCTGCTAAAAGGACACACTGAGTCCAAATCATGTTTTCACCCTCTTTCAGACTATCAGAGGAGAGAGGAATAGAGCGAGCTGAGATGGTTATCATTTTAACTTGTCAACACTTCATATTTGGTAGGCCAGGACATGTCACATCCACTTGATATAAAGTCCAGCAAGCTTCAGACAATGTTAAGGGTCAAATATCTGAGATACTCACAGACTTCGAGCTACACGCAAGTTAAAAATACTAGGAAAAAATACTGGTGAGGAGATTGATCAATTCTGAGCACACGTAAACATGAATGGAAACCTCTGAAACTATATGGACTAATATTTCAGCATGCAATTTTGGTACTGCACCTATAGGTGGAGGATGTTCACATACTACTTAGAACTTATGCCCAAATTATGCTTATACACATCTTACAACTAAAACACTGTCACTTGCTGTTTCATTTCATTTCATTTACCTCCTTTTCATCTGTTTTTGAGTAAAGTAATGCAAGTCTACACAATAAAGCATTATATGTAAAGGTTCTGTTTGCTTAGTTGCTTTTGGAAATATATCATACAAATGGATATCAAACATTTTATAAACTATTTTTGACCTTAGTAAAAAAAACTGAAATTTATTTTAAAATGTAGCAACGTTGTTCAATAATTAACTTCCATAAAAATGTGAAAGCCTACAATTTATACACATTACATATACTGCCAGGCTTAGCTGTTTTCAAAAAACAGTTTTTCCTAATGTAAACAGACTTGCAAAAAATGTTAGCTAAAAAAATGAGTATGAAGTATTGACTCAGCTGCATATATTCAAAAATGATTGAAAAACATGATGTAAATTCAGGGAAAATTTTGTTTTTATTCTAATTTTATAGGAATTTCATTTAGTGTTAATCCAATAAAGCTAAAGCCCTTATACAGAACTGCATTGCAAACTTAAACATGTGCAATTTACCCAATCAGCACAAACATAAGCTACACTAACTCTGCACATTTTTAGTTTCCATGCCACTATTTTACTAGGAAAAAAGTCTCACATTTCGTTTGAAATCATGATTTCATTTAACCCTTTACTTCTTCTTTTAATTAATTAGACTGCCAGTCTAAACACGTGTAATATTTTTATTCTGATTTGTTTCTTTTTATGCATATCTGTTCTGATTAGGTGTAGAATTTTTGCCAAAACTCCTAGACATGCTGAAAGTCACACAGTTACCAAACACATCAGTATTGTTTACTGTCTGCATTTCTTATACATTCCACAGGCACACTTGTATTTCTTGTATACTTTCTTAAAAGGTTGAACAAATCTGAAAATCAGTGTTTATCTGATTTGTTTCCATTAAGAGCAAATAAACATTGACTTAAGAAATGGTACTAAATAAGCCCATATCTAACCTGGCTAATAAGGTGAGAAATTAATACATTATAACTTACTTTAAAAAACAATTTCAGGGTAGATCAGGTTTTATACATTTAAAAACAGATTGACTTCTCAGAGCCAACCTTCCCCAAAAGCATTTTGCCGTTTTAAGACGACATTCTTTCCTAGTCCAAACATTATTCCTAAACTACCTTAGAGCTTGCCTCCTGCAGTTTCAATGACTAAATGGATTCCCCCTTTTGCAAAGAATAAAAATATATTAAGTTTCATCAGCTTTTCATTTATCATGGCTGTACTAAAATGTTTTGGATTTCCCTAAGAAACATAACGAGCAGCTGAAGATGACAACAAATATCTGCTAGACACATGAGGGCATGATAATGGGTTATATTTTTTACCTTTGCAATTTGGATACAAGACCATAAAAATGGGGAAAAAACATGTTCAACCACTGAAAATTGAGATTTTCATTAAGATGCAAATCAGTTTCAAGTCTTGACATTCAACTTCACAGACACAATTATGAGAACCTAGATAGCCTTGTGACTTCAACATGGCTAAGCAGAAAAGCATGCTTTTGACACAGCATATAAGGCTAAATATCATTTATCTTGCATGGAACAACCAGAGAGACTAAGGGTTCAAAGGATCACTTTGCTTATAAACAACCTACTCATTTCTGTCCCTACTGCAAAAAAACTGTCCAAAGCAATTAGTTCAGCAACAACATCGAATCTGACCTTAGACTAAAGGTAGTGGAAGTATTTCTATATCATTTTCAGTCCTAATTAGCATTAAAAAACACATCCTCAGATAAATGTCCTACAATTTATAAATAATTTTATATTTTATGTAACAAAAAAATCTGTTAAAAAATAGTATAATATATTGTGTTTATGCTAAACACAAATTAATAAATCATGACTGCTTTTTTAAAATCAGAATAGTGAAATTACACTACTTCAACAGAATCAGATGAGCACTTCTTGTTCAGCTAAGACATAAAAAGAATACCCCAAAGAAGTTTTACAAAGATATGTATTGTTTTCAAATAGAACATTATTTCTGCAATTTATTCTTATTCAAAAAAGATGAGATTCTGTTTGGATTTTTTTGTTCATTTTTGCTTTGTCAGTTTTGTTTTGATTTTCAAGCTTTTATGTAGCTACAGCATCAAAACTAAGGATAATAAAGTGATAAATCTGTGATTTTCTGTGTGATAAATCACCAGAAAACATTCAAAAAGATGAAATTTTACATGGGTTCATGAATATAAAGTCACTGACATTTCATCAGGTTTAACTCAGTATCACATTTATTTTCCTGTAAAGTACTGTAAAGACCTTTAAGTGTCCCTTGCAACCCAAACAATTCTATGGAAGTATCTGTTACTGGTCTTTGTTACACGCACAGATAACAAATGCAAGCCTATAAACTACTACAGGAGATTATATGATGTAGACACAAATACAGTAGTATGCTGGATACAGAAGTCTCAAAGGCCCTTTTGTCTGACTTAATAATTTAGGAGATGTTATACCTGATGCATTCCAGTAATTTAGGGGAGAAAAAAAGAAAGAAACAAAACAGGACAGTACAAAACACTATCTTCCCAAATTGACATGTTCTCTAGTGAAACATATAACAGCAATAACTATCAATAATTAGAAATAACTCATACGTAAACAGATATATAAACAGTTAATATATATATTAGTCAGTATTACACCTGAAAGTAATTAATGAAAACAGTTGTTTTCACCTATTCATCTAATGGTGATTTAATACACAGAACTCCCCTTTAATAGGAAATCACATAAAAACTTGTTCATTTGCATTCACAATGGATGGTGGGGAAAAGCGAAGCAAGTATGGAAGGGTACTTACCAGGAGATTCTCCTGACAAATCTGGGGCTTGTGCCGAATCTAAAGAAGAAACCACACTGACAGCATTTGCAGGAATACTCATAGCAGCTGTAGTAGAGGAAATGTTTGATTTCTTGGGTGGTACTACAACACTCCTACATGAAGACAAAAAGTTAAAAATTAATACTGAAGGAAAGTACACACATGATCCTTGTTTACAAATGTAGAACTTCTGTGTCCTGCCAAATTGTTGTTTGTTCTCTACTTTCTCTTTTTGTGATCTATCTTATCCTAAAGGACACTTCACTGCCATTTAGTTTTTACAATAGCTTAATATCAAAGCCAGTTTATCAAAACTGCAGTGCAACAGGCATACAGTTACAAGGTAAGAAGGATAAGTGACAAAATCTACAGTAAGGGTTGCCTAGACAGTATACTCCTTCTGATGTTCTAATGCAGAACTGACAATTAATTGAGGGACATACTATAGCTAAAAATTGCCCAGCAAAATCCATGTGTTAACATTCATACAGCTGTCACATATAGCTAATATAAAAATAGATTAAAAAAACATATAGCTAATAACGTAAGTTTAAGTATAACTTTATATCTTTAAAGTTTGATTGACATATCAAAATACTCTTAGCAGTAGAAGAAAATCTCCATTTTTTATGCGAGTTTAATTCCAGGCCTTGTAGTCAGCACTAAAGAGGAAAAGATGTGAAGTGGGAAGTTAGGCATGGAGATTTATCTCGTATGTTACTACGACATCTATTTATGCCATACAAATTTCAATTAAATTGTAGCACTTTATTCCAAATACCTAAAAGGCCTTGTTAAGCATACGTTAAAGGCATTTTTAATTGCAAGTTAGCTCCATAAACATGCAAAAACCCAGCTAATGAGGTAAAGAGTACAGCTGATATATAATGCACTCCCACAGCAGCGCTTACTTTTAATTACCTGGTGTTAACCGTAAGCCGAAAGTCTTCAACATTCAATTTATTTAATCACGTCTTTTGTTGGCAGTACTATAACCACACACTGAAACTATTCCCTTAATAGCTTTAAAACATTCATTTTCTAAATAAAGTAACTTAAAAATGACCCAAACAAAGGTGTGAGAATAGTAATCAAGAAGTTCTGTTAAATATTTCTAAAACATTTCAAATTTCACAACAAAGAAAAGAACATACTGGATTTGACTCCCTTCAGTTCAAAGGATGTCATAGAAGCCAGACAATGTTACTGACCAAATCAACTCTTCTTAATGGCAGGAGTAGGCAGCCACCATACTTGGAGGTAGTACATGTTATATCATTATAAGGGTGACTGCTAATGTTAACTATATACTAAAAAATAGAAGCAACAACACCTGAGCCCCAAACCTAGATACTGTGCCCAATCCATGAATTTCACTGATATGCTCATGTCAATTTCCCCCAAAAATGAACAATACACTCAAAAGATTCATTTATTCAGATTGTCTTCTAAATTATATCTGCGCTACCAATTAATTTTGCATTACCAAGGTATAAGAAAGGGTTACTTTGCTCAATATTGTGTGACATCAGCTGCCTGGAAACTGTTACTGCTAAGCTGTAACACACTTAAGTTCTGGGAGAGGTTCAGAAATTCACCAAATTTATTTGGTAGAAGATGCATCCACACATAGTAAGTATCCGGACATTTCACCAGTCTACAAAATGCACTGTTAATGTCCAGATGTATTCCCTTACTGATTTTAAGCTCTTGTAACCAATTCAAGAAATACCGAACAATAATATTAACCAATTTTAAACAGACATGTTAGAAATACATGTCTACTCACATAGATTGCATGAGGTCTCAGTGAATGAGCTGGAAATGAATTATTTGCAAACTTACTAAGATCCATAAATAAATATTTCTTGGCTTCTAACAAATATACCCACAATTATATTGCATACAATGCGGTATGGCAGAACATCTAGTGACAAATTCTGGTGCCACCTGTAGACATCAATTACGCATAAATAGGTTGTATCTAAGGTATGATTCATCTAACTTAACTTTAAATTGGAAGACAGAATTACTTTCTACAGTCTCTTCTGCAGTTAGAAAGTCTTATGTTTCCAGGGCTTAAAAGTCTATCATAATTCTCTTGAAGCATGAAATCAGGATGGCTGTGTCCTCTGAATGTCTACGAGCACTACGGATCCTATTCCATGGTTCCACTAAGAGCCCTAAGAACTAAGAAGCAGCTGATACTTCAAGACTTAAAGGGCAGCTCAGATGCATATCTTAAAAATACCAGATACACATAACTGGACGGACTTATATCTTCAGATAATAGAAACTTCCCCATTTTGGATGAAAATAGAGAAATAAACACGTTCTCCTGTACATGACAGTCAGTGCAGACATGAAAGAAATCCTATTTCATTTTCTGAGCCGTTTCTGACACAACACCACATACGATCATTCCATCCTGTGAGCTTCTACTGACCTTCAGTATGCTTTAGTGTAGCTGCACTGAGGGAGCACTTCCAATAAGTTACAAGATTCTCTATAGCTATCCAAGGAGAAGTGCATTCAAGCAAAGAAATTAGAGAGATTTTTTTTCTGGGCTGTGACAGCAGTGAGTGCAACAGACCCTTCTGCCTTTTAAGATCTTTTGCATACCTTCTCACTTTCAAATCCGTAGAGGTTTGGACGTGCACAATATGCTACCACTCTCATTCATTCAGTAACTTACTTCCCATCAATAACATAAAAAGGAATTATATTCCAACACTTTCACTGTAATTTTCAGTACCTAGCAATAGCATTCACTTTAAGGAAGATACTTAGCACTAGGCATATGGCACCAATACACAGCTACAAGGTAGAGATGTTGACAGACTTAATAGTAGTAATTACATAACTTCTTCCCTTTCACTTTGATTCAATGAACAAAAATGAATAATTATACATTTCAGACTTTGAAATACAGAAGAACCTATACAGTATATAAACAGCACACATTAGTGTGCACATGCCTATTGCAGACACAGTTCCCACATGCTCTGAGCAACAAATACTCACACTGAAAGTCTTCTAAGAAACTGACAGTTTTTCACGACTGGTAAGTTTTTTTTTTTTTTTCCTAAGCTTTTAGATCAAGAAAAATCTGTTTCATGAATTTCACCATCATTCCTCTGTTTAAAGGCTATTTTAGATTTTCGCCCCCTGTTTCATACTTGCTAAAAGGTCCAGAGACTGCTAATGATGCACCACAACCAAAGACTTCTGCTGTGCTTCATAAACATTCAACAAAATAAAAGGCAACTGTTCAGTGGATGAAGAAATAGCTGTGTCACATTAAGAAGTCTAAACCCTGGAAGAAAACAGAGGCATAGAAGAATTCACCATAAAGCTGTTTTCACCTCTAACTTCCAGTTCTGAATGGAACTTATTTTAGACAGTGACCTTAGAAGGTCAACTGAAATAATTCAAATAAAACAAACAGCATTTTTGGTGAGGAAAGAAAGCAAGAGCAGTGTCAATCTGAAGCTCATAGCCAGAAGAGTCAGATACTGGCCAAAAATACAATATAAAGAAATCTCAAAACCCCACATGTACTTCTGCTCTCTGCCCTATGGTCAGTCGCCATAACTACTTCATTCAAAGATGCTTCAAGTACTGCAAGAACAATCAACTAAAGCATCAAAATATTTTAATTATTTCATAGATGAGCATCACTGCAATATTTGTAATGTAATCATAGAATGTTTACTTCTACGCACATTTACCCATTCCATTTTCACTGGAAAAGCACATTTTTGAAAAACAAATGAAAAATTTACCATATATTCAAAGCATAAAATTTGGCCATTTTCTTTTATTCAAATTATTAAATTCTCTCATTTTTACTTATTTGCACAGTAACAAGATATTTTCTCTGAATATTAAGGTAGAGATGTAATGGTTAAAAAAGAATTACTGCAATTATTTTTACAAGATTAATTAAATGCTAATAGAAGTAAAGTTAACATTATTATTGGAAAAAATGCATGGGAGTGGAAAAATCCCAAAAAAATTCTCTAGTAAAGAAACCATGTGGGAATTATGAAGTATTTGCCATATTAAATCAGGTAAATCAGATAAGGGTATTAGAAATGAGCATGCTTCCAACTTCTTTCAAATAACAGGGCACTTGCTTCCAAAAAGCACAAGAAGACTTCTGTGTAGCTAAACAAGTACCTACCTACCTTAAGAGTTAAATACTGCTATGCATGTGAATAAAATATTCATAAATAAGTAGCCTTGCAATAGGTTTCACTAAATCTACAAAAACAATACATCCATAAACATACATTAATTTCATCAGAACAGCAACCAACATTCAGCAACCTCACACATGGCTAGAGACGTGTTACAATGAAGAAAACTATCAATACATTTCAGTCCTTGGTATCTGAAGTACCACAGCATTTCAGTTATTATTTCTGGTTGCATTTGTAAATTATAACAACTGTCCTCATAACACAGACATACAAAAGAAATAAACTAGAAAAATACATAATATTCTTAACACATATCAAGCAGATCTCCAGCACTATTTTGAAAATGATAGTTCAATTGCCTCTTTCATGTAACTATATGTTTTCCTTTTTAATTTGAAATCAAATTTTTAAGGCTTGAAGTAGGAGTTTACAGCAAGTGAACTGATAAACGTAGGTCAGGCATAGTGAGAATTAGCCACCATAAATACATCTTAGCCAGAAGGTCAGTGTGTTATTAGTCCCAATTATGCTGAAGTGTAAGAAGCCTTCGTGTTGCAGACAATTATTCACTGCTGAATGAGCACAGACCACTGAGCTGAACGCTGACTTCTATCACAGACAAAGGCTTGCACAATAATGATCTATTCTGCCAAATTCTATAAGGATTTACTTACCGAAAGCTTTCTTGTTTTCAAGATCACACATTTCTTTGTTTCAACAAAGAAGTACGAAATGTATACAAACACATCATAAATTTTTCCTAATTATTTATTCTTTGGAAGTTGGCAAGTCTGCAATTGATTTTAAATGTATTTTAAGTAACAGATTTACCTTGGGCATGAGACAAATATTCCTAATACAACATGGGCCAGGCCAAACTGATGATCTCACTGTAATTTAAAAATACTTACATGAGCTCTAATTTCTCTTGACATACAGGAATTTATATGAATATAAATCTCAGCATTCAAGTTCTTAGCACTGAGCAGCAATATAGGTGATGGTATGTCTGTTTCCCTAAGGGATAATGGTTTCAATTCAAAAAGAAGTTAGTTTTGTTCCAGGCTACCAGAACGATGACCACTCAAGAGCTCCTATGCAACTAGCAAAGACCAATAAAGAGGATCAGAGACTTATCTTTACCTCTACTTTGCAAGTCAGGAAAGCAGCCTGCCATGTCAGCATCATCCTACGGGCTCAGCTGTCTGCAGATAATACCCATTCTCTTATGTCTCCCTTTAAATACCAAAGGAGAAAGAAAGAGTAAGAGACTCTCTCAGAGCCATGAGAGATCAGAGAAAAGGGAGCAGAAAGACAAGATGATAGAAAGAATCAGCTTTAAATCAACTTGGCAGGGAGACGACTTCAAATGATTTGACTCTTCAACTAATGCAGAATGCAGATTTTCAGGGCACCAGAACAGTTGAACTTCTCATCAGTGCACCACAAAAAAATTCAGAAATTCAACATTCTCATATTCTGCCTTTATCTGTGACTTAATCTTTTAAATGAGAAGTTCATTCTTTTTACACTTCAAGCCTAAATCAACGAAGTCTACAATGTATTAATTCCATATAAAAATCAACTTGATATCTAATATAAAATACAAGATTGTGATTTGAAAGTCTCTATTCTTAAATACTCTTTGTATCAGCTTCCAATAATAACATGACAGTAGAAGCAAGGGGAGACCAAGTTCTTATTTTGCACTGCATGGTAAAAACATTCAAATTTCTGCTTCTCTTTTTCTTTCCTTTTTTTTTTTTTTTTTTTTTTAAACCTGAACTTCTGTTATTTTACTTTCTAATTTATTTAAATTTGTTTGCATTAGTCTCCCATCCTTTTCTACAAGATTACTACTAAGTAAGAAAACCATTGTTTCAGGACTCACTGAAATTGGAACATTCATTTGGTCCCTGTGGATGCTTGGAAAAGCCAATGCAAGTCTTGAACTTTATCATGATAAACCCTTGGCACCCACTAATCACAAGATCGTATCTTCACATAAGATAAGGGGAAGATTTTTGGCATGGGAATGAACACGCTCACCTAGCTGTTTGCAAAGGCTCAGAACCTGGCAGCCTTTCAGTAAGGTTTCACTCACATAGCTGTTACTGTATACTCTCCAGCTATGGCTGGGAAGTTGATAATCCTTGAGATATGAGGAGAGTTTTGATTTCTGACACAGCATTCCAGAGATAAATGCAGGATCAGAGAGATACTTTGAAATTCCCAGAGACACCCCAGCAGTAAACTGCTACATGAGAACAACTTTTAACAAAGTGTTTTTTTGTTTTTAGGAAAAAAAAAATATTAACTAACAGAGCTTGTTCACTATCAGACAATACGTTATATTTAAACCAGACACAGAAAGAGAGCATCCCAATGCCTGTTTTTCCAAACTTTCTTGATGTACTCTTAGCATTTTTGTGTAGTCCAGAGATGAAAGCTACTCTTTCCAACTCTGTTACAGTTTGCCATAAAAGGTTTTTCTTTCCCTGGTACAACCCGTTCCAACTACTGCCACTACATATGATGTCACTGTGTTTTAAGTAATCGTATTATCTAAATATACAACCACTTTCAAGTAGTCATGAAACTTTTCCCTATGCATCATTTTTAACATAAATGTTTCATATACACAGTTACTGTATCTTCTTGATTAACAGATTTACAACTAGTTAGAAATAAACCTCATCAGAAATAAGCATTTGATCAGAGATGCAAGATTGTGCGTGTCCCTACCAGATTACAACTGACTAAGGATAAAAATTCTCCATCATTAAGAACACTTTTGTCTGTCTGACATACCCATGAAGAAAACCACGTTAAAAACTCTTCCAAGAAACAGAACAGCTGACTTAATGAGGTCACGTGCAAGTGCTGATGGACCAAATATTTCATCCTAGCTCACAACCTTCTGCTCATTTACTTAGCTCCTCCCATCAAACACAAAAAGTCACAGGAAAGTAACACCCACATGATGGTGTGCAGCAGTCAAGGTAGCTGCATGAACCCCCACAGAACTGCCTGCCCTCTGCTCTTCCATTCATCAGCATGCTGCTGCTTTACTGCTTCCCTCCATGCACAATATCACAATCCCTTCCACATGCCGGTATACATTTCTTGCTAAACTGCTTTACTTTCAGTGACAAAGTAATTATGTCTCAAGGTCAACTAATTTCAGAGTGGCAGTTAGAAATGACTGGCAATTTGGAGAAAGAAAAAGGAGCGAAGAGTCCATCTGGGACTGCGTGTCACTGGAACAATGAAAAGGCAAAAAAGCAAGTAGTTCTTTACCAAATATACCACTTTTTGTGGTTCAAACCTCTGCCGTTCAACAATGAACCATAAGAATTTCCTGAAGACAAACAGTAGTCACAGCTCTAAAATTGTACACTGTATCACATCAATTGTCCACTTACTCTGAAGAGCAACAATGGGTATTTATAGGGAAGTGCCACAAGGAGCAGGAACAGAGGGGCCTGACAGGTTATTATTCAGTGTCTCTGTTCTCCTACTTTTAGGACTGTCTTCACCTTCTTTTTGCTCCCAAAATATTTCCTCCTGTTCAGCATTTAAGTAGAACTGTAATATTTGAGACAAGAGCAGAGGAGCCAAGTGCTAGCACACACCATCTGTAATCTAGCCAGAGAACAGGCGCTATTCCTTCTTCCATTAGTGATATGGGGATCTGAACTGAGAAAAATGTTGATACAGCTGCACTCACACCACTGCCAAAGTTGCACTTCTTTTTTGGGTCATCGCTAGTTTGAGCAAGACAGTTACAAACTGAAGAGACATTAGAGCCAAAGGATATCCGTAAGTAAGTAAATAATACCTTGCTAATGAGGGATCTCTCACATTAGATCCACTCTCAATTTTCTGTATACAACTAAGGCTTTTCTAGAGGCAGGCAGGCCTTGTCCATAGTTTCCTTTGCTGTCTTTGGGGAAAGAAAAGCAGAAAGAATAGTAAAAGACTATGTGACCTATTATATTTTGGAAAAGATTAAGAGCTAATGAGACTGAGATGTAGGGAATACCAAAATTATCATCAGGAAAAAGAGATTTCGAAAGGAAAAGAAAAAAAAAGGGGGGGGGGGGTGAGAGGGGAAGCATTTTAAACTCACTGTGAGTATTAAGAATATAAAACAAAATGGAAAAAATGGGTTCTAGCTATTATAATAGCAAAGCAAATCTAACAGTTTAAGAATATATCTAATGAATGAAGTCCGAAAGATTTTAAGTAGGACTTTAGCACCACATGGCAATACAAACATGTACTTTCACAAATAAATACGAAAGTAGTCTATAGGTGGAAGGCACCCAGTTGATTCCTCCATTGTCTCCATTATCCATTTAACTAGCCAGTATTCTTTTTGTCCATAGCAAGAGAAACCAGATACAGCCCTATTACCAATACACATGCTAATCTACACAAGTGAATTTCTTTATCATCCATTGTACTTCCTGGGTCCTTTAAAACTAACTAAATGTGCACAGTGTAATATAACTCATTAGACTGTGAGACAATTCCTCATTTAGGAAATGTAAAATGTATGGTTCCTCTTCTTCAGGCTGGGACAAATGTAGTCAGGAAGACAGTGATCTCTCCGTCTCCTTAAGTGGTTGGTGGCAGTAATGAACATAACCAAAAAGTTTATTCCTCAGTTATCCTGACGTATCACAAATCTATACCAGTCTTACCTTGCAGGTATTTCATCTGTTCTATCTCACATTGTTACCATCAATATGAAGAGAGAGAAAATCACTAGATGACCTCAGAGCAATTTCCATATACAAAAGAATTATTTTTTTTTTTTTTTAATATAAAGTACTCCTCTGAAAAAGCCCTAGTCTTTCTCCAGGATTTCTAAAAACTATTTGCTTGAAAAAAGGCATATTTGGCAAATACAACTGGGATACAGAAACACTTCAGAAGTGTTCAAAACACAGTGATCACAAGGGAATATGATGGGGAGACAAAGACAGTTTCAAGGATAGTAGCAGCTAGTATCCACAGCAGTGGATAAAGAAGGTGGCAAAAAATCTGAAAGTGCTGCATTTAGGAAAACAGGCAAGATTAAACAATGGCTTTCATGCTTAAAATCTTTTCTTTTACTCTTGCAATCATTAGTAGGCCATTTCTTGGCATGCTTTCAGTACTGCTTCTGAGCTGTAACGTGCATAGGCACAGAAGAGTCGAGTTTTAAAAAGAAGTAATGTCTGAGGAATTCAGATTTTACTTAACCACCAATCATTTTCCATTTCCATAGTATTTTGCAGCATAACATAACATCCCATGAATATACTCCAGTATCTTCACGATGAGCCTATGTGATATCAGTGAACTCTGTTCACAAGTTCTACTTACAAACCAAAGCAACCTGATTATATTAAGTACTAGCTGACACTGTACGTGACAACTGGTCACGTGAAGCACCAATTTTATATTCTTTACAGTCAGCTTAAGCAACCTGAAATAGATCAAAAATTTTAGAAGTTACATTACCTGTCAAATGAATGGAACTGTACAGGCTGCTCAGCAGCTCCATCACCAAGAACTCCAAGAAAGGCAGGTGGCAGAAGAGCAGGATCAACTGCAGTCCCATCAGCTGGTGTGCTTACTAAACTTCTCAGAATGTCCTTTACGTTAACATTCTTTGCAGCTGGCACAGAAGCCAAAGGCTTACTGTCCTCTGGTCCAGTCTCACCTCTGTCTTCCTGAGTCTTATTTACTTCTAAGGACAGGGTGCACAGTACTTCACTGACAGCATCTGGACCTGCACTGACACTCGGAGCTCCTGCCTCAGCAACACCACCCAAACTGTTTGTTTGCTCTGAAGCTGGTTCCTCCCCAAGACCAGAGTCCCTTCTTTGTACAGATGCTGTACACTCTGAATCTTCAGTGGAAGCTGAAGGTAAAGCACCAAGAGCAGCAGATGGATGTTCCACATCTGTTCAAAGCAATGTCAGGAAACAAATTTTAAGTTCATTATTAACATAACTGTATTCACTACATTGCTCCAATAAAGTAACATCAATAGGTGACAAAGGAAATAACAATATTTCCTCTTACCTACTTACAGACTTATTATTTTAAGTATTTAATATGAAACTTAGAACAGAAAAAAATTCTGCTCATTTCTAAGAAGCTTGAAAAGACCTAACATTCAAAATTGCAGTGACAAAGAAACAGAAAATATTGACCTAACAGTGAAAGAATGAAAACAAACTGAGTGCTCTGAAGAAAAGTAGAAAGAGAAAGAAAAATACAATCTAACATAGCAAAAAAAAAAAAAAAAAAAAGCTTGCAATCTCTGCTAACGCATACTGAACTGCAAGCAAAATCATAATATTTCTGCAACAAGCATTCATGAATACTTATCTATGTCAGTTAGACTGAACTACATGGCAACATTAATCTACAGATGAGGTTGTTCTCAGATCAGAAAGATTCATACATACACTGAGACAAATCTAACAATTTCATGTTGCTTATTTAAGTGCTTACAATGCACAATTTTCTGTATGATCTGAAGTGGACTTCTGCAGAATTTTAAAATGCATAAGTTACATTATTTCACTTCGCCAAATACTTAACAGTTCACCTGCAGCTGAAGTTCCATTATTTTCATTCTCTGATTCCTTCAATGACTGACTGTGGTTTGGTGGTCTTCTTTCATTCTGGGGTTCCAGAATATCTCTGTATTTTGAAACCATGAGTACAGAAATAAAATATACGACTGCCAAGGCCAAGAACTGAGCCTGTTTACTATCCTCCTGTAGAAAAGGACACACACACAGATTTTCTATTACAATTTCAGTAGCATGCTTATTTTTCTCTAAAGTATGCCCAGCGCTACCATAAACAAACTGAATGTAAGCTGATATGTCAAAGAAAGAACAATATTCTCTACTCACAATCTAGTTCACCTATAAAGCAGTTGTATTCAAGTGGCACTAATCCTTTCCTTTTTCTTATATAAATATGACAATATTGACTAAGGTTGTATGTTTTGACTACATGCCTAAAATTAGTGCAGAGACTAAGTTCTCTTTATTTACAGGCACTTGCTTTACTACGTTTCCCCAGATTTGCCAAGAGAGCAACTGTGAAGTGCTACCAGGCACGTGGACTCAACAAAACTGAAAAAGCATATATAAATTATTGTATAAAAATGAAGTAAGTAGAACAAATTCCAAAACCCAAGTTATGAGTTTGTTTCATCCTCAGACTGTCTGGATGGCTGTACTGTGGGATGCTTAATTTAGACAAGAAATGCAAATATTTATTTGCAATACCTATATATCTTTCCAAAGAGATTTTAATAAAAACTTTAAAAGCATTTTACTGTGAATTATCTCAAGTGCCTCCTCAGAGCACTGAAGAACTACCAGTGAAAGAAATAAAAAGACCTATATGGTCACTTCTGAACAGCCAATAACTTAGCCTGAGACTATCCGCTTTAGCCTTTGGTTAAAACAAATCTACCAAAAGAAAAACAGTTTTGTACACTTTGGAATCACAGGAGAAATTAATAATTTGGGTTTTCAGTGACCAACGAGTAGAAAAAAGAGGGGTGAGGAAAGACTTTTCATTTACATAAGGTGTCAGGTAACGATCAATTTTGCTCCTTCTTTGAGCAGTTCAAGAAAGTAAGTTAAAATGTCAAGTCCATTCAAGCATGATCAGAGTGTAGTCCCCTACAATGGTAAGGATTAGAAAGAATTTTCTTCTCATATGAGCTTTTGCAAGACAGTTTCTAATTGTACTTAAAATAAAGTTATTGACCGGTGAAGCAGCATTAGTCCCTCCTCACCAACTTTTTTCTGCTACTTTTATAGAACTCTTAAAAAAGTTCAGATATTACCACTATTGGTGGTTAAGTTGAATCCATCCAAGTTCCACCTACACATTTTCAAATCATACCAATCACAATTCTATGCACTGAATGCAATTTAAAAAAGCATACACAAATCAAACAAACATTTAGATGCAAGAAGAAACAGCTCAGCTAAAAAAAGTATATCATTTCACATCTATTTGTGAAACAGAAAAACTGGTGGATTAGATGAGCAAAAAATAATATAAATGTATACAATTTTTAAAATAAAAATAAAAAACAAAATACGCTTGATTTTGAAGATTTCATTATTTAATTGCCACCAGTATGGAAGATTCACTTCCTGTTACTATTCTGCATGCTGACACCAAGGTAGGGGTTGAGAGAAGCTTGTTTCAATCAGTATTTGCCATAAATAGCTTTACCTGAACTATGCTGGATTGCACAAATGTCACTGTTTAAATCATTAAACTAAATACTCTAAATAGTGTAAAGCTCCAGCGTTCCATCTTGTGGCTACTAATGACTCAGAGCCATTGCAGCTACTGTACTTGCAGTACACAGGGTTTTTTTTTTAAGCAATCAATCTCATTTCTTGAATATCAGCTATAAAGCTGCTGACATACAGCTAAGTTATTTTCAGTCAATTCAAGCCATAAAAGCATACACAGAGATACAGAACATACACACAAACTGGTTCCTCTGACGGTAAGTATATACGGCGTGTGAAAGTACACATCTGTACTAGAAAAAACACAGTTAATATCTCAGAGCCATTTTCACCTGTCTGTTTCCAGTCCCAAACAATACAACACGGCCCACAGAGTTCATGCTTTCTCAGCTACTGTGAGCAGTACTCAGTTTTTGTATAATCTATTTAGATAAACTGTAACACAGTGAGTGTTCAGGCAAACAGGTAAACACAGAAGCCTAGCTACAAAGGAAACAACATGACTGGTAACTCACTATATCTCTGAACACTACTGCTCGAAGTCTATTAATATCCATGTCCTGCAGAAGTCTGTCAAGGTCTCGTATTGGAGAAATTCCACCAGTCACAATGTCCACTGGGCTCTGTACAAAAAAAGATTCCGTTTTTAAAAGCATTTTACAAAGAATCACTGAATGCGTACAATTTCCCTCTGTACATAATACTGCCATATGTAGGAACACAAAGGTCAGATAGTAATTTCGTATTTAAAGGAAAAAAAATCTTCTGACACAGCAAACTCTTCTGACAGAATTATTTCACTGTGGGAGATTAAGTATGTAAATGTTAAATCTGCACTTTGGAAAAATCACTTTAGCATTTCCAGTGTTCATACTCTTCAGATCAATTAAAGTATCAATGGTGTGGTTATGAATCTCAAAAACCACCCCTCTGCAGAGAGTAATAATTACTGACTTTTGTTTTCCTGAATGAGCTCTCATACTTGCCTTCGCTGCAGACTTTCCTGCTCCTATAAACCCCTGCATTGTTTTTTGGTTCTTTGCAACGTCTCCAATTGGCTTCACCTGTGCATGTTGCTGACACTCCAAGCAATTTCTTACTGCTATGGCACATACTTAAAGGGAAAAAAAAAAAAAAAGTTAAGAATTACCCTGGGAAATAGTACTGTCTATATCCCTTACAGAGATGTATAATACATTTCACTTTATTAAAGTTTAAGCACACCAATAAAAGAAAATATTTTGCTTCCATAAATTTTAAATAGTTGCAAAAGAATGCTCAAAATACTTTAATGATTAATACCAAAGTATTAGAACAAATAAGTTATAATTCCAAATTATTAAGTTAGCATTATTACATCCTTTTTTCACTTCTCATTGAAATGTTACCATGCATGCTATCTCATGGGCTGGGGAAGGTGAAGTAGCTTAATTTCATACACTGGCAAGGAAGATACAGAAGGTACACTAGAGAAACAAATGAGAATAGCAGCTTCACAATGCTCTTGGACTAAATGCTCTTATGTTACATGATACAATTTTTTTTTTTTTTTTTTTTTAGCTTCACGATTGTACCTGTTTTATCTTCTAATATGATTTTCAAAGGAAAAAAGAACTACCCCACCTCTATACCTGTTTGCATCCCATAAATCTTGTTCTACCTGCACAAAGTTTTAATTGCCTAGAAAGGGAGAGGAAGGCTAGTTACTGTTGATGCTCTGAGCTGCTCTGGCTCTC
This sequence comes from Chrysolophus pictus, assembly GCA_037305975.1. Classification (NCBI taxonomy): domain Eukaryota; kingdom Metazoa; phylum Chordata; class Aves; order Galliformes; family Phasianidae; genus Chrysolophus; species Chrysolophus pictus. Next base: position 58,237,014 of record CM074579.1, on the reverse strand, counting down.
ATGCAAATTAAATTTATCATTGCAAAGAAATCTTACAGCATGCAACTGGCATGAACGCTCTCCTCCAATATTAACCATTTGGATGCATGACGACTCTTACTATAATTTTTTAGAAATGATCACTTCAATCCAATTTAAATTGAACCTACCATAGATCTGGTTATGCCTACTGATCAGTTTGATCCCTTCTGAAGTAAACATCTCTAGTTTGCATTTGTCCTTCATCTACCGACCACAATATTTATCTCTTTTCTAAGGCAGATGTGTAAAGGTTCACAGGTTTATACATAGTGCAAGATTTCTTTTTCTTAATGCTGTAGCATCCTCAGTCTTGACTGTCTAAGGAACTTTGGAAAATGAACTATCACGTTCATTCATGGATAAAATGAAGACATACATCCACAACTGTCAGGCTACCAAACTCACTTTAATCATTTGTTTTACTTTAACTTTTTTGAAGAGGGGAAAAAAACATAATGCGTATGCATTGAGAAGGACAGTAACAGTAAAACAGTAAAAGATCCCAAGGTGTCTTTGACTAAATCTAGTCAATTTAAAAAAATAAAACAAAAAATTCAAGCTACCAGTAGCTAATTATTTAATGTTATCAAGCTTCTATATTTATTAAGTGGTTTTATTTGCTTACCCAGACGAAGACATTGTCGTAGAATTCCTCCAGATGACATATTTTTCTCAGATTCAATTTCAGTGAAACCAAGAGAGCTTGCAAAAATTAACACGTCTACAAGGTTAATTAATCTCTGGAGAAACGTTAAAGAAGCTTCTATTGAGAGTCCTTGAGTTGCCTCAATGTTCTCCAATTCATGCTACACAGAGAAAAATTCAAGGTAACATTAACTACTTGACAACGATGATACTTTGTACAAATCAAATGAAGAAAAATGTATGCTGGAAGTCCATTATCAGCCACAAAGCAGTAATTAATAACTGTTCCTAGTATATGATTAATATTGAGATTTAATTTTATTCCAGACCACTGTGGGATGATGCAGCTAAGTGATGACTTCTTATCTTTTTAGGCAAAGAGGGCAGGCATTCTATTAATCTTTGAGAAAAGGGAGGAAAGATGCTTGTGGAAATACTCCCCTTTCTCAAAAGAACAGATATATTTAATATGCTATATAAAGGAAGGCATACTCCCCAAGAGAAATATTCAAATAAAAATGAAATCTCTTACAGTAGCAGACGTGGCAGCAGAAAGCAGTGGCAATATGCCACCACAAGCCATGATCATGTTGTCCATCACTTGAGAGATTAGATGAATGGTATTGTGTACAAATATGACATTATCACTGCTATTCACAAAGTCCATTACAGTTTTTGTAGAATGACTGTCCAAAACAAAAAAACAGGTTTCATGAAAATACTTTCAGAAAACAGCTTTTTTTTTTTTTTTTTTTTTTTTACAGTATTTTAGTGTGTTTACAAAAAAAAAAACAGTTAGCAAAGGGCAGCAAATATCACCATAAGATTTGGCTGATTTTCCTTACTCTAAACATAAAACTACATTTTCTTTCAGTTCTTAAACCTCTCCAAATCACAGCAAGCTAATAAGACCAAGATCTATGATTAACATCTTGGATAAAGAAGTATTATAGGCTGGTCCATGATTATCTGTTACAGCAGAAGTCACTGTATCAATGTATACAATGAAGTCCCATGGAGGTATTAACTAAATCCTAACAAATCTTTGGAAAAAAAAACCAAAGTAAATAATAAGACATAAAGAAATACTAAAATATGAATAAATACTACAACAAAAAATGGATGTTTGGATATAGGCAATAAAATAGATTTTTGAGTAAACTACCAAATGTGCAGCTTTCCAAGTTAAAGAGCAACTCTGATACAGTTTCAAGGAAATCTCAAGATAATCATAATCAAAATGCCAGTCTAGATCATCCAATGGAAAGCACAAATTTACCTTCTCCACATCTGTATATCTGTTTCAATGGAAAAGAGCAAGTCTGTAAGTAAGCGCTGATGCATCAGTGACCACTTAAACTCAGGAATGCGGAACACAGTTGATCTAGAATCTCTTCTCTGCCCATCTGATGTAGCAGCTAGCTCTTGTCCTGAAGAATCTTGCTGCTTTGACATCTGAAAACACAATTTTTTTTACAAGAAAAATACCCACATTATTGGTTTCCATGGAAAGGCATTCAGTGTTTAGATATTGTACAAGTTTTGACTTTGCACACAGTTACAAATAAAGCTAAAACTAATACACAAAAGCTATTTATTGAATATGACAAACCTACAAACTAATCTACAGCTGCACTACTACACCTGTCAGTCTAAGCATACACAAGCAGCAACTCAACCTTACCACAGGAAGAGTATATGTTGCTGTAGGGAGTGTTTTTCCTCCTTTAAGGAAGAATGGTGCAGAATGAAGAGCATCCATTAACAGGTATCTCTGCAGAAGGGAAGTACTCAGATGCATGACTATTTAACCATGAAAAGCTGAGACAGAAACTAAAAACTAGAGCATTGGAGCACAGCAGTAGACAACAGAAGCCCAGTTTTAAATTATACTTGCACAAAAACATAAGCTGACACAATGGAGGGATAACTCCGTAAAATGTTAGTTTCAAAAATATATAGTGTACCTGCAGAGAACCAAGAGTAAATAATATTTTCACAAGTTCCATCAGATTGTCACATAAATTTAGTGATATTTTTTCTGCACAAGGAATGTTTGCTACTCAATAATTCAACTGGTTACAATTACAAGAGAACAGATTGATAGGAGAATGAGGGAGTTGAGTAAAGAAGCAGAAGAAATGGTAGATGCAACCAAATCAGAATATGTTTCTTTCAGTTCTTCAACATTAAGAATGGAAGTACTGACAAATGAAGGATATAACTAGCGAAGCACACCGTCTCTGTCAGCATCAATAAGTGGATATACAAAGAATAGAAGCTTCGAAACTTCACAGCACACAAATTTGTAAGAATTACGACTATTTTAATCGAAGTCTGAAAACATTCTTTAGATAACTAGCAAAATACAGATACATTAAAACCCCCATAATGTGCATGGGCACCCTTTTTTGAAAATGCTAGCAGTTAAGCACCTCCTTTTATTTTTAAGCTAAGCATACAAAGGACAGATAGACCTTACCTCAGGTAGGGATTTGGGGGGCAGAGGTGCTTCGAGACGCGTATTGGCTTTCAGTTCCAGTCTTTCTGTATCAGATGCAACACTAGAAACATCAAGCCTGGCAATTCTTTTTTCAGAGCATCCTGCATGCTCTGGTACATGCGCATTGGTATCTTCAGCTGTTCTGGTTTCACTATAAAGCACCTTTTCTTCCTCCAGTTTCTTTTTCCCTTCTGAATTCGGTTGATTCACTACTTCAGCTGCAGAACTGACTGTTTCTGATAAAGCCAGTTCTTTGTTTTGCCCATCCATGCCTCCAGTATCTTCAGATTTTAAAAGCACAGATTCAAGTTGCTGTCGTACTGCCTTTTCCTGCTTTGTCTCTTCATTTTCATTAGAGCTATGCTTTCTGTCAGTTTCCGCAAGCTCTTCGGAAGGTAAAGGCATACTACTTTCCTCTTTCAAATCAACAAAGTCATCTTCATCTTCCACTTCCACTACTGACCTTTCCATTTCTGGAATTTCATGAGTTTCTCCTTCCAAAGAAGTTTCCATTACCAAAGAAGTTGCAGCAACAGCGGCCGTTTCCTCCACAAGCTCATGAGCTCTGCTCAGAGAATCTTCAATTGCTTCAGCTATTCCACTACTAATTTCAGAAACACTGGGTTTTATTGCTTCAGGCTCTGGGGAAACTTCCGAACAAGGCACTGCTTTTAGATCCTGCATAGTTTCCCTGTCCTCATTCTTCAAGTCCTTCCTTTGCTTAGAGACTGAAGGAGTTTGCTGGTCACCATCTGACTCATTTTTTTCAGTTCTGGACTCTGTATCATCATGGAAGGGAGGAGCAGTAGCAGCTTCTTTTAATTCCAAACATTGCTTTTTTTCCACAATTTCAGCTCCTCTGCCAACTCCAGAAATGGTTCTAATTGGAGCTGAAGGACATATTACACTCCCTTCACCTCCCTTCTCTTGGTATTCCCTGTACATTTGAGAAAGACTCTCTTTGTGCATTTCAAAGGTTACCTTGAAGAACAGAGTTGAAAGGACAAAAAAAATACATACATTAATAACCATTTCCTCTGAAAAACTCAAAATCCTTATTCAAATCACTACTTTCTACTATAAATTTGTATTGGATGCTACCCTCACAATTCTGTAAAACAAAATGTTAAAAATGAATTTCATACCGCAAATCACTTCAACTAACAGGAACTGGTATTGAATATCATAACATCATGTAGCACACTGGGAGTTAAAAGAGTTAATGCTCCCATTCTGTGCATTGTTGACAGTTCCAGGTATACCTGTCTCAGAAAGAGAAGAACTACATACGCCAGAGGACTTTTCACTATTCATCAAACATGTATTAATGTACTGTAGGAACAGCATACTGTTCCAACGTGACTTTGAGCATTTTATTAGTTCAAGCTGATATAAGTCTCTAGCAACAGACCAGAGAAATCCTTCCTCATTTTCAAAAAAAAGTCACTCCATATTAGTTCCAAATCTTATGTATAAACAAAAAAAGCATAAATGACAACAAACAACTGAAAGTTCATCCCTCTATCACAATGAATCTATTGAACATCTGATTGCAGTGTATTGCTAAATAGCTTTAGACATTTTTATTTGTCATTGTGTTGCTGTTATTTCAGAAATACTCATTCCCAAAACCCCTCTAAACTACCCCAAAACCAGGATATGAAAGGCAACTTGAAGACCATCATGTTAACAAGCCCTCTTTTTCAACTTTTAACTGTTTTTCAAAAACTTGACTAGGTAAATATGCTACTGTTGGTCAGATGCATTGCTTATGAATAGAAGAAATCCTGACAACTGGAAGTTATTTACAGTCATCTTTCTCCCTTTCTCCATCTCCCTGTTGTTTCCCCCATTTCCAAAATTACGAAAAAGCTTTATTTCAACAAGGCAAAAGGAGGTATTTAACAAATAAAAATACTGTTGGCATATACTTTTAATTGACTAACCAAAATCATTCTGTGCTACTCTCTTAGAAGTTTCCTGTTGAATGTTCTTTTTGTTGGGTTTTCTTTTTTTTTTTTTGTGACAACTTATGTCCTATCTTGAAGTCAGACTGGTACCACAGATTGATCTTGCATGTTAACATGTGAAACAAATAATAGGCTTTGTGGTTTTGTTTTTCCAACCAAGACAACTGAAAAGTACAAGCATGAGTCCTAATGACCACAGAGAGGCAACCAACTTTGCAACAGGTTCTTCTCTGCTCAGCTTGAGTGAAAAGTTGAAAATGTAATGTACAGGACCGGGATGTAGCGTAATTTCACAGTCAGTCTCACTTAAAACAAGGAATAGACAAGTGCTTGGATGCCATTATAGAGCAACCCCTTTAACATTCTGGAAACAAAATTGTGCTCCTCAGGACTGCTAATCGCTAATACCAAAAAGACTGTGGCAAGAAAGTCAATACAGACAAATGTTATCTTTACAGATGGGCAATGTAAACTTCTGGGCAAATAAATCCAAGCATAATCTGATGAGAATCTATATTGATTGAAGAACAATGCAGGGAACTGCAATGAAAGACACACTGAAAGAAAATTAGAAAGCACGGAACTGCAGGAGTACATCACACACAAAAAAAAGTCACCTAAAAAGGAAACAATTTTCTCCTTTCACCACAAACATCAGAAAGGTTTCGTGTCACTCAATTACTAAGAAATTCAACAGTGTACTTTATATAATGCACAAATCAAAATTGCAACAAACAAAATTAGACAGACTACAAGGTGGGACTTGTCTAACTTGCACATCAAATCCGGGGTTTTCTTGGTAGTATAGAAATCATGAAATACAGCTTTGCAAAACCCAACTTTTCAACATGCCTGTCTAAACAGCTCCATTTACTATACAGTTTTGTAATTTCTTTTGACAGGAAACCAAGAAATAATGGTAGCACAACAAAGCCACTGGGTAATTCTTCTCCTACACTTTTGTTCCATGACATGGCATTTTGGAATTGCACAAGTTCAAAGCCAAATAATACACCACACAAAGAAAATGCAAATATTAACAAATGCAGTATGAATAGGATGCAAAATAAAACAGAATTTGAGATTATTAAATACAAATAGACTTAGATAACATATAAAAGCATTAAACATTAGGATCTGCAAACCTGGAACCATTTACAAGAAAACAGTCAGCTTGGAGAACCTTAAATGTACTTTAGTCATTTTTTATTTTCCTTAAGGCATTTGAAACTGTAAAGCTGATAATACAAAATTAATTACTAGAAATTGTTCTAAATTGGTGAGCTAAAAGGCCAATCATTAATCTTCACCATCATTTGATGGGTAATCCATAGCTGTTTGCAATGCTTGGAATGCAACTCTACGCACTACTAGCTAAAGACACTTGTGAGCTAATAACTGCAACATTTGCCTCCACCATTAATTTTAACTTAATTTGACATCCAACATTTACTAATTGGCAAGGAGAAAAATTAGCATACAACAAGGAAAAAGGTTACAATGATTGACATTTGCATTAAAGAACACAGTGAAAATATTTTAACTGCATGTTAAAATTCTGTCTTCCTTTCCAGTATCAAGTGGGCAATTTTGGAGAGGAGAAGCAGCAAATGCCTGCCAGACAGGTCAGACAAATACATAGTACTGCCACTTCCCTACAGAGTCAACCCAGCGCCAAGCAGTTCCTCTGCTGTTAATGCCTTCAAATCCAGAAGGCAAAACAACTTTTTAATATCTTAACAAGCATTATTTTGGTCTGTTTTTCCACTTCTCTATCAGAAACATTAACTGTTTAAATGTGAATCTGATTCCCAATGTCTGGCATAAATACCTAATTTTTAATTAGGGAAGGTATAAAAGTATTCTGTGCATCACACTCCGTCTTACAGTCTGTAACCTACTGACCCCAAGGAATCTTCGGTTTACTTCTGAGCATTTAATAGAAGACAGATAAGAAAAGCTAATTCAGATGTATCATGCAGGACACCAAACATAAAAAGGTTCTAGGAGTCATCCACTCTTCTATCAAAAAGCATTCAATGACATAAAAATAGAAGAGAAAAAAGTAGTGAAAACTATATTTCCATGTTCCCAACTACATTCCTACATTTTCATTTAAGTAGTAATACTTTCGCCTTTTTTCTACCCAGATTCAGAAATTATATAAATGTAAATAGTCTCTGGAATAAGAAATCAAGTATTAGTCAACACCTTCATGGAAGACTTTGCTTATTTGGGAGAGAAAGTTGTAAATCAGACAGACTATTTTCAAATCTAGTCAAGGTATATCTTTACCTATCTCTACAGAATACTACTGTGCCTCGAACACACTTGATACCTAGTTATTAACAAAAATATATCATAGTTAAATTCAGTGACCACTGTGCATGTCTTCACACTCTTCTTCCTGGCCATAGCTTTCCTACGTGTCTGTATCTTGTTGGAAGCCCCATAGCAGAAAATACAACTCAGACCGGGTATTTTCTCCTTTAGTCCCCACAGCCAAAGAGAACACACATAGCAGGGTGTGGAGGAGATTTGTCTCAAACTCTGCAGCAACTGCAAAGCAGGCCACTAATAGTTCTGAGACCTGCAGAAGAAAGTTACATCTTCCCAAGTTCTTCTACCAAGTGATAAAGATGAGAATCCATTTTCTCTTCAAGTCCTCTCTGCTTAGGAACACTAATTCATACATGTTTGCACTTCTTCACCTCAGTTCTTTCCCCTGCATTTATGTTTCCCCATTTCTTCTTTTAGAGATCTTTGGCATTTCTCAAACAATAGCAAATGTCTATTATACTCTCTCTTTAAGGGCTTCTGTGCAACTCCATCTACTCAGCTAACCCGTTCTTTCTTGCTTCATAAAGTCTCAGTTGACCGTGCTCATTTTATTCCCAATTCAGCATCTTCTTTCAGTTCAATTCAGTCAAATTTTAACATCCTGCCTTTAATTATGACATTCCATTCAAACTAAGTGAACAATGAGATGGAAGAGCTTCCCAATAAACATACATGTTGCATATGTAAGAGCCCATCAGTGGTTCATGATCCCTCCTTCCAGCTATTCTGCCTGCTGAATAACAAAATTCCTTTCTTCTCAGAAGTCCTGATCAGGAAAAGCCTTCTTACATACCTTCTACAAAATAAAGCTCAAGGAGGGAAGGTTTAGATAGAATGTCAGGGGGAAAGTCTTCCCAGAGCGAGCAGCGAGGTGCTGAAACAGGCTGCCCAGAGAGGCTGTGGATGCTCCATTCCTGGATGTGTTGAAGACCAGGTTAAGATGGAGCCCCAGGCAACATCAAGTACCAGAACTGGAGGTTGATAGCCATACCTTTGGCAGGGAGGCTGGAACTTGATGACCTTTGAGTCCCTTCCAACCTAAGCCATTCTATGATTCCATGAAAGGAAGACTGCATCAGGTCCACAACTTTGGAGGTGCGTGCATAATTTGAAGGGGAGCTGCACATTCTACTCTACGAGATCCTCCTGCTCTACACAAGTAAGGTGGTCCTCTCTGAGAACCACTCACATCTAGAAAAGGCAATTTTTTTTTTAACAAATAGCTATTCATACCATAAGAATTAATTCCCTATATAAGTATGTCAAGCATGCTACTAAGTAACTGCATCTCCCCCAGCTTTGCTTTCAAAATCCTGCCAATTATACAAGTCTCTTGGCTAGCTACCTCCAACATCCTCTCAGGTTAACGCAGACACACTTTGCAGAAGACTGAATAACATCTGAAACTTTTATAACGCCTTATAGCTAAAAATACCTGGACACATCTATGTAGGAGACCTTACCCTTTCCAAAACATGGGAAAAAAATGGAGAGACAGCCTTCCTCAGCAGCTCAGGAATGTCAACTGGATTTGGACGCACGAAATTATTGTTACTGTCTGCTACTTTCTAAAACTATAGCTCCACATTCTCTTCACTGCAAACTGAAGTTCTTTTTTTGGTTTGCATGATTTTTTTTTGGTTTTGTTGTTGATAGGTTTTGCAAGGTTTTTTTCCTCGTTTTATATTCATCATATTAATTTCTCCACCCCCTAGTCTCTCCTGGTTTTGCCAGTTTTCCTTCATACATATTTAACATTTACCAACAATTATTATACTTTTTTAGTAAGAAAACTAATAACTACATTGAAGTAAGTTGTTTTTTTTAAAGTACTAACATTTCAAGATTATACTTCTTTCCTATTTAAATCAGAAAACAGAACTTCGAAACATTTTCCACTTAAAGAGACAATAAAACTGTAGTATGGACATACTAAAATTTCTGAGTCTTACCCAATGACAATTTGCTGAGAGACTTAAAAAGATTCAGAATTTACCCAACTGTCTTCCCTTTAACCAAATCATACAATAACGCAGAACAACTTTTGAGGTAGTAAGATATATTTAAGGTCCTAAAAATAAGCAAATAGTAGTTCTTTCCAGCGGTTTAAAAAACAGAAATAATCTAGGAGTGCATTTACATTGTGTGAATCATGTTATCCTTGTAAAACTTGGGGATCCTGAAAGGCAGAAAAGGCAAGGTGATCACTATTCTTTGTTTCCTATTATTAAACATTAACAAAACTATTTGTTCTTTTTACTAAGTAGCACTACTTGAGGAAAAAAGACTAAGGCCTTGCAACCATGATTAACATGTATAAGAAACCGAAGTTCTTCAAATCTGTCATGAATGCAGTTATAGCTGATTAGAACAAACCTGAGTTTTGATTTAATTTTTTCATTAACATTTTTATTAAACTAGAAGCGACAAATGGAACATATTGTATGAAACTTGTTAGTATTTGAAAAACAGCAAAAGATATAATACAGAAATCAGTAAGATACATGACCAAAGTTAAGAAATTTGGCTTTATAAAGGTTACATACACCTTTTAAATTCTGAGTGCAAGGAAACCAATGTAGTGCAATTATGCTAGAAAAGCCGTCGCTGCTTATAAAACGTTGTGCAGCTGTTGGAGGAGAGGGTTACAGTGACAAACAGCTTCCCTGCTACAAAGGTGGCAGGAAATCTATCAAACTGGACAATAAAATTGCAATTGAGTTTCTTTGGCTTTTTATAGCAGCTGCATGTATCTTGATGTGTAGCTCTGCAAAACCTATCCAATTCTGTAATACTATTCCTTTATACACCAGTTCTTTATCATAGAATGGTGTTATAAATTAGACTAAGAAAGGAGCAAAGGGTTGTAAAAAGAAAAAATAAGCAGTAACCCAATACAATTAGAGATGAAATAATAAAAACACAAATTGGTTATTCTCTTAGCAGTGTTAAGGAAATATTTTTGTTCCCATAATTCCTACAATACTGTGAAAGCATACTAGAAATCAAATACACCTGAGATGCACTTAACTTCTAACAATTTGCCATCTGAATGTTGTCTATCCCATGCTACGTATGAATCTGTATGAATCTCAATATTTGTACGGCAGAATAGAATGATATTCAAAATAAATAAAAATAGGGGGTCTAAAAATTAATTATTCTTAGATATAGATATCTAAGGACCTTTTCAAGTAATTACTAACATTTCACCATGAAGGTTTTTTTTTAGCAATTTATCGTAATTTATGTTAAAATAGTTGCAAGATAGCTATGAAACACATTGCCTAGTTTTATACAGTTAGCCAGCATAAAATGCAAATATATATATTTTTTTTTTTAAATCAAGGCAAATGTATAAAAAGTTTTTCCTTTGTTTTCCTTTTCCTTTGTTTCTTGAAATGGATATTATTAGCACCAATGTACAAACAAACAGAACTCAAACTCATCTGAATTCCTTCAAAATGTCGATACTGCTCCATTGCTAGTGCTGCCTGTAACATATACTTCTAACCTCACCACAGTTCAACTTCTTCTGAAGTACAGTGGAAGAAGGAAACATCCTTACATATTGACTAAAAAGCCAACAAGTTAGACTGAGGCAAACTGATAATAGGAAGTTGCTTAGACCACCAGGGATACCTTGCTGTGTGCCAGCACGCCAGGAACTGCCTGCGAGAAACACGAAGGGCAAACAACACCATATTCTCATACGTTACAGTATGCACAAAAACCATATATGGCTATTCCAAAAAAGAAACAAAAAAAAAAAGTCAGGAATAATTTCTTGGTATTATGGTATTTTCTAAAAGCAGGTTTCTCCTACTAATATTTGGCTATAATAGGATCACTGAAAATCTTGATTTTTTTTTTGTTTTGTTTTAAACATCTATAAATTCTAGCCCACTGATTCACCTCATTGTCACTAAATTAAGATAATGATCCCAAATCCACATGATTATTTTCATACCAAAGCTGCTTCGGTTGGATTTCATACATCATTTTATCTTACAACCAAAAAGAAAACCAGGCATACAGCTTTTAAAATACGGAAAATAATTTTTGAATTCATTACACCAAAGCTTTCTATACCAAAGATAGGAAGGTGTTCTTCTTTTGCAGGGACAGTTCCCCAGCAATTCTAAGCAAACAGAAATGTTCTAAATTATGCCAGTTTCTATAAACATACACTAGAGATGTTTGATCTGGCTACACCTCACCACTGTACAATCTATTCTATTCACACCTCTGCATCTCAATGGAAAGAGAAGAAAAAGATTTCTGAGGACAGTAGAGCCAACACAAAAGACAGGTGATAAAGCGTATTTCAAAAACTAAAAAAGTAATCTCTATAAAGGGTTAAAACTTGGCACTGTATTCTTTGCAGCTGGAATGCATTTAGCCAAGTGACTGCTTAATGATACCACACACTTTTTTTTAAACATACAGATTTCTACATTCGTCTCCCCATAGCCAAATAATTGACTATCAAGTTTGTATGTGAAGAATTAAGAGAGCTGCAAAGTAACAATATTCTGGCTGCTTCAGAGGGAGGGAAAGGGGAACTCATATAAAACCAAAGACTCTCAAAAGCATTAGTGACTCCATAGAACCCTAAAACAAATATTAGGATTTGACCAGTTGTAGATGTCCTTCCATACATGCTTAAACTGCACGTGTGCAGAAATACTGCCTTTACAATTTAAGTCATTTTAACTGATTATTTCTGATAAACCACAAGACACGCTGGCCTCTTTTTTGTTCCGAGAAAGAGAAAAGAATTATATAAAATATAACTTCAATTTGCTTAGAGACCCACTAACAACTTTTAAGGTATATTTCTAGTTGCAAAGCAAGAAAAAAACAAAACAAAACAAAAAAAACAGAAAAATAATGAAGGCTAAGTCTTTCTATACTACAAGGATTTGCTTTCACACTTTGTATCCCATGACAGCTTAACAGCTGAAGCATCTGTCTTAACTTTGATATCTCTGCTTTTCACTGGTTTTACAGTCTGTTCATATCACCAAAAGGTATTTTTGTTTATGAATAGATATGGTGCGCCCCCTTGTGCTCACACCATTACTAAAAACCCAAGCAGGTACTAAAATTTTCCAGAAAATGCTCCTAAAATGATCTTCACGTGCCACTGATTTTCAGTAAAAATCAATACTATCACTATTTCACCAAACAAACAAAAAAAAATCCACACATTTCTTTGAAGCATTAAACCAACAAAATTAACATTTAATTGTGGAGTATTTGAAAGAATCGTATCTGGTAATAGATACAAACAGTGGTATTATAATTATTTTAAATACTCATTGTCACATTAAGACTATCATAATGTATGATCCAGCACTTTAAGGCTCCAAAATTCATTATATAGCATAAGAAAGCTCCCAACTTAAACACTTACCTTTGAATGTGTGATAGACAACGTATCCACCCAAACACGCCAGCCACCCCACTCATACTTGATAGCATGGTACAGCAAAATTCGAAAAACAGTATACACCATCTCAGTTATCTTCTGCTCCTCTGAAGTCTTGGGATTAAAACAGCAAAGAGAAAGCATCCACTCCTGCCAAACGGAGCACTGCAACAAACTCCTGCAAAATACACACTATTCAATAAAATTTCAAAATATGTTTTAGAAACATCCATCCATCCTGAGAGGAGTACATCTCTAATTGCAGCAGCACACAAGATTCTCTAATTTTGCATATTCAAAACTATATTACACATTTTGCTGAACAGCAATGCTTAATGAGACTAACAAGAATACTGTTAGGTTCATTATGCTGCTTATTTGCATACGTATATGCATAAGGTAAGCCATCTTACCTCCTATTTTCTCTGCTGTTATTAAAAAGTTTAATCATATCTGAGAGAAAGGCTCGCCGAACCTCCAATGTTTCTGGACTCTGGGGAGAATTACGTAGCAGAATGGCAATAACCTTCAAAATCTCTGTAAAACAGTTAACAAGTAAGAAAATGTTAGTACCAAGCAAAAATTAAGACACCTTCAAATATCATCTTTATGCCAATTACTTCAAAGAAGTGAATTCACAAAAAATATATATTTAAAAGAAGCAACTATTTGAGCAGAAATAGTAACTATTTCAAATCCCTCTACTACGGATATGTTTTTTTAGTTATCAAGTTTCAGCAGTATTAATGTTACTGCATGTTAAATGAATTTAAAACACATTATTACCAGAATGTATTAGAACCTTATTTTAAGGAAAAGGTAATACATCAGGTATAAAATCAACAGGTATAAAATCAACTAGAGAAAAACGCAGAAATTTCATCCTCCATTAATAACTGTGAATTTTTGAAATATGTGAATAACTTCTCCTTCTTAACTATTTCTAATGTAAAAAAAGTGTTTGAGGAAGGAGACTAAACTTTCAGATTGAAAGTTCCACTGCTTATTCTAGGAACATAATGTTTTCTATGCTTTTGGAGATGGTCAAAATCATATCTTCCACCCTACTGAAGCAGTGAAGCAGTCATCGTTCTTACTACTTCAAAAAGTTAACTTCATTTCCAAAATAAGATGCAACTTGTGCGAGATGAATTGAAACCATCACAGTGTCTATGTACAATTTCTTTTAAAAAGGAAATTTCTTCTTTGAGAAAATCAGTATTGATCTCAAAAAGGTAATTTCGAAATCACCTGTCCCACTAGACCTGAGTAACTCTAATTTATATCTCACAATACAAATAATCCGTATTAATTACAACAATAAGTATCAGCTTCAAAAATTTTAAGTAACAGAAATGTCAAGTTTCCTGCTTCATACAAATTTGTCAGAGGCAAAGAATTACCATAGCATACTGTATAACCAGATTTCTTTCTCATCTGCTTTGTTTTTATTTCTCTTCCTAACTATCCACATGAAGCAAAACCACTACTACAATCTAATAACAAAGCAGCTATGAAAGTGAGAAATATATATTTCTCCAGGAAAAAAAAAAAAATGAATTCCCAAAGCTAACATAATGACATTGTATTATTCAAAGACTACATTAATATTGGATATAATTCAGGAAAGGAGATCAGTATTTCCTCTTAGTTCAGAAGATATCTAACGTTTCATACCAAGATAATTTCCGTAAAGCAAGCTAACCAAAACAGTGAGCAGATACACTTCTACTTTCCACCCAGCACCGTTGGCCTGAAGGTAATTTAAGATGAAGGCTGCTTCCATATTTCAGGTAATTTAGTCTGGCATCACTAAATAATGCAATCAAAACTGTGCTGGAGCCTTAACATGTATTAAATCAAAGTATTCCGTGCATACAAGTATTGAAAATCCACTTCATAACATGATTGCACAGCCAAAAAATGGTGAGTTATGAACTACATACATATTTATACTGAAACGTCTTTTCAAAAGCTGAAGAGACTTGCTTCCTAAATAACTCCACCTAAGTGGAGTTTTCTTGTATGAAATACTACTTAAAACCAAGATGAGAATTAAGACTGGTTAAAGTAATGAATAAGCAACTTTTATTATGGTATCGCTGAAAAATATTTATCATTCTTACGAGGATTTTGTATCTTCACTGTTGAATCTGGGTCAGGATGTTGTTTATGTATCACTTGAGTACAAATCTGTTCAGTCAGAATCTAGAGAGAAGAACAGGCATCATATCACCGCTAATCAAAAGAGCTTATTGAAAAATAGTTGCATACAACTTCACACACCATCATTATTATTCCATTTCTCTATGGCTACAAAAATTAGGTTTTTTCAGCTTACTTATTATCTGAAATTGTTCATATTGAGCATAAACCAGTTAGGCCAAAAAAATCAAGCAGTGAACTTTGAGGAAAAAAAAGCAGCACTCAACTGCATCGAACTTCAGTTCTGATGTCATTTGAAAAACATCAGTAGAAATATGCAAGCAATTTTCTAACAGTGTCTTACAAACAATTAGAAAGATGGAATTTTAACTGAAGTATGTTACTACCTCAAATAAGACATTGTATGTGGTCATGGTGATCAAGTTTGTGTGAAGCATCAGCCTTTCAGCCAGCAAAGAAAACAATCCATGTCCAAGCATGATTTCAGCTTTTCTCCTGAAACAGTACAGAAAGATAAAATAACCACAAGTATTCAACTAGCTAGAGAAAAAAGCATGCCTCAAGAAATACAAAGTGACTGAATGTTATTATTAGTTTTAAGACTTTCACTTTGACAAAGGAAAAGGGTAAGGATTCCTGTTCTGAGGGAACAAGTCACTCAGTAAAGACAGACAGAAGACAGCTGTCTTTCTTACATAAATGTGGTCCAGTCACTCATAGGTCCAAAAACCTTTAACACACCCCTATAGACTTTGTGATAAACCTTAAGAAAAGGGCATCTTTATCCTGATTTAACTCAAAAATATCTTTTAACCAGTGATCTCGATAGTTACCTAGCATCGTAACCAACTAATCAGGTAACTCAGCTAACTGATATCAATATCACACTTCCTGACGTAGCTGTATAACCTCATGACTTCCAAAAAACAAAAACATGGTGAACAAAGTATTTAAAGAAAAAAATAGTGGACAAGTCCATGTGACACTCCCACTATACAAATTAAAGACATTTGCCCATAATGGCCCTACTGTCAGATGAATAGCTCACAAGTGAATTAAGATAATCTTTACAAGTAAATTATTAAGATGCAGTCTCAGCTGAGAAGGCTTTAGAATTCCTACATCACTCATCTAGTGAAAAGGTAAAAACATCAACATATTTGCAAAATACTGTTCTACTACAGATGAAACAGAAACATCTGTCTGCACTGACACCAAGTCACGACAATCTTTTTACCTTAGTAAGCTTCAGATCAAAAAATGGCTTACTCGTAAAAGCTATCAGGCAAATTAAAAAAAAAAAATATTGGTTTAGCTCAGTTTTACCCAATTTTACTTAAAAGATTTAAAATGACAATTGAGACATCTTAAGTCTAGTTTCCAATAAGCGATAAGAGTTTCCATCTCATCAGTCTAATTCTTGCTACTAATTTCACTGACATAATGCAAAATTGCACTTTGAAGTACAGGCAACCACATAGCAAATAAGTAGTAAATAACCTAGGCAAGGAAGTGAGAAAATCTAGACACAAGTACTTTTACCATGTCAGAAGTGGAGTAGTGACAAATTGAAAGTACTTAATGAACAGCAGCCACTATTCAGTGTAGTATATCTAATGATTAACCTACAACATAGCTCTTTTATTTTATAGACAAAACAACTCAGACATACATATAAATAAAAATTGTCTTTATATATATATACATATATACATACATACATATATATATATATATATATATATATATATACACATACATATACACACAAACTTACGAGTCACAAGATACTTTATTTTTATAAAGACTTAAACCAGTACTTACTTTGGAGCAAGATGCTTTAAGAAATATCCCATCACTTTCAGAGCTTGCACCCTGATGCCTTCACTTTTTGATGCTAAAAGTTTGTAGATGACCCTAAGTAGAAAAAACACAAAGCTTCCTGAAATAGTTGAAATGCCAACAGTTTTTGGCATGACAAATTAACTGGAATAGATTGCCCAAACCGATTTTAACAGGATGAGTATTAAGGAGTAGAACAAACAAAACATTTCTTTTAACCGCCTGACAGTTTGTGACTTCACATTTTATAATTATATTTAAAGATTTTTAAAATCAAGTTAAAGCACCTCCCAAAGATCAATATCTACATATGCAGCTGGGGATAGTCTACTGCAATTCCTACATGCAAAGCTATTTTAATCTGATGTTTTATCTAGAAAACTAAGCAAACAACTGTTTTACTATATATGCAGCTGCATAAGTACGTTAATTATTTTTTTTTACTACCACAATATTTGACACTTGTACGATTCAACAGAGAACACACAAAAGTAAGACAACAGCATGTTGGTATGCATTTTTTTCATCTCACTCAATCTGGATTCTGCTTTTTGGAAACAACAACAAAGTTATCATTCTTCGCTAGAGATGCAGAAGCCAACATACATGGAGGCCTTGAAAATGAATTCATTTATACAACCCTCCCTGGATAAACAGGCTCTTGCTCAGTGTAGTAGCTACATTAGCCAAGTAGGTTTCCTGGGGCCACACAAAGTTAAAAAACAGTAATTAGTGACATTCTAAGGACATGTCATGTATGCAATCTGCCTGGCAGCCAGTGTAAAAAGCCCATTTCCCCAAGCAGCACTCAAGTTCTGTAAGCATATGATAGATAATCATATTCCATCAACTGTCCCTGATTACCAGAGAGCTTCTCATCTCTAAATATTTAAAGCAAAACTTCTCAAGAAGTTTGCCGTGTTCACTAAATCCAACTGGGTGAGATTATGTTACAGCTGTCTATTTAGAATAGGACAACAGGAGAGAAGGCAAATAAAAATTCCTGAAAAACCTCTTTCAGAAGTCCTGGCTTTGGAGTTCCTAAGTCAGTAATCACAAACAGTTCTCAAACCCACACCATCTTTAATGCAGTTTACCTGTATTTTCAAAAAAGCAATCACAGGCGCGAGCAGAATTCTGTAGATATCCATTCCTTAAGCTAGTTGGTAGGAGCTTTCCTCCCTATAGACTAGCTACTACAGGTGACTGTAAGAGAGTTCACCAGTGTCTTCAGAGGTGTATACTGACAACAGAACACTACCTGATCAGGTACATTTGATGGAGGAATACACACTTCATTAATTTCCAGAACACAGTATTTGTAATTGCAAATAGCAGATATATCACTAAGCATGGAAGCAAGCCAAGAAATGACCGGTGACAATACTGAAGCAAGGAATGTAACAAATGAGGCAGGAGAGCAAAATGATTTCTCACAGTAGACTCACTATTCATACTGACTTGCCTGTGCAATAGTTAATAAAAAAGAAAATGTCTAGTGCCAGTTGTTAAATAAAAATAAATATATTACACATTGGAGTCTCAACATGACATTCAAATGTTTTATTATTTGGAGTTCTTATTAGTTTCCTATAGCACATTACCATACAAATCAAGTCGAAGGTGAAGAAAACAGGTTAAAAGACACAGCCTAACACTAAGAGTGGAGGAACCAATTATGAACGTGCCTGAATGTTGTCTCTTGGGAAAGGGCAACTGAAAAAATGTATGTATAAATGGGGGTTAACCAATAGGTGCAACAAAATGTATGAAATGAGACTTTGCCTTTATATAGCAAGAGAATTACTATTCCTCATACAATTCTAGGAATAGTTCTTATATTTGTTTGCCTGTACAAGTTCTTTCCCTGCCATGTTCAGACAGATTAATTTCAAAATAGGAAACTTCAGTAATGACTCTCTCTAAGAACCACAGTACAAAATCAGAGTTACAGTCTTTACCTGCACTTTACCTACAGATCTTTACCTGCGCTTTAACTGTTGGAAGTTGCTATTTTCCCTACTTTCCTCTCACAGTAGTGTTAAAAAATATCTTCCATTTTGTTGGGAAATGGAGATTGTGAATATAGCAGTGACAAATGTAAACAAAGGGCTTCCCCTGCCTAGTCTGACAACGCTTTTTTTTTTTAACATAAAAAAAAAAAAAGGAAAAAAGCTAATAAAGATCAGAAGAAATCTGACCAAACTTTTCTCAGCCCTTTCAGTTCCAAAACACACACAATAAGGCAATAAGGGAGGCAGAAGACTAAATGCTGGTAGATTAAGACTTCAACGTATAGACTAATTCAAATCAAACTACTTGTTTAAGTATAATCAGCACCCTGTAAACATTTTTTTAAAGACCTCATTAACGATAATCCAACATCACCTCTTGTCAAAAGAACACCTGGACACAAAAATCTCTGAAGTGAAACAGTGTGAGATCACAACACATATATTGATGAGGATCCTTCAGATTTCATGGCAATTGTAGCAAGTAACAGTATGGTCAAAAAAAATATCATTTCCTTTTGCCCACTTACGAAACTTCACTTACTGTAATCCATTCCTCTGATCAAAAGCAGGGACCATAGAACTTGGGTGCTCTGACATGAGAGCAACAAGCAACTGCAGGACATCCATTAGATTGTCATCCTGTTGAGTAAGAGTTATAAATTCTAATTAAAAAACGTCTATTATTTTAGTTAAAAGAATCATTATAAAATACATCAAAATTATGTGGAGAGTAACAGTAGCAACTAGGGCAAGATCAAAAGAGCCACAGACCTGGAAGGCAAGAGCGTATAACCAAGAAAAAACATCATGATGAAAATACTTTCTTTTGTAGAGTAAAAAGAGACATCAATGACTGGGAAGTATGTCTTGGGCAGGGAAAAGACTATTAGACTTGGTTATTTCCTTCCATGCACATACTAGTCTGTACATATGCACATTTCCCTCTCTTTTAGTGCACAGCAGCTAGAAATTAACTGCTGCACATTTTCTGTGACACAAAGTAGTTGTTTAACATAAAATCTCTACTAACAAATGCCCACCCAAAGAAAAAAAATACCACAGCTTGCCACAGGCAATATTTAAAATGAGTAATTCAAGCTGTTCAATAAAGTTTTTTTCCACACCAATAGTCTAAAGCACTCTAACCTGCAGCTTAAGTATTTCTTCCACATTAGTTATAACTAAAAGTAACCTATGAAATACTGAAACATGATTGTTTCTCCTTTTATCATTCATTGTGGTAATTAAATGAAAATTTATTTTACAAGTGCTTTCCAAATTTTTCCACTTTCGAAAAAATATTCTGGTTCTTTCCCTATTAGAAAGCCAGTTTTACATCCCTCTGAACAACTGTGCTCACCTAAAGATATTACTAGATCATATCACAGACTTATAAGCCCTACGATGAGGCCAAATTCTATTTTTTTAATGTTCTTCTGAATACACATCAAGATACTTATTCTGTGGCACCCTGCTTTTAATATTTTACCCTGTAAGTGGCTCAAATAGTTAAAAATACCTTCTTATCTGAAGGCTACAAAGTTTCTGCTCTTCTGGTTTACTCCTGTATGTTAACAAGACATTTTCTTAAGTACCTGTATTATAAAGCTGAATGACTTAAGTTAATGACCATCATATTGCCAAGTACATGGACCAGTAATCAGCACAAAGCATAAAAGGAAAATATAGGTGTAAACAGAAAGAAAAAAAAATCTGTACTGCTTGAAGTTCAATTAATTCCTTATTTTTCCCATTTCAAGCACCCTCACAGAGATGAGATCAGTTAGATTTATGTTCCCATTTCCCTTGTCTTTGATGTTGCATCTGGCATAAAGTGCCTTTTCCCGGTGCTAAAATATGAAGATGCAGATGTATCAGTGGTAACCAACATTTTCTCCCAATTAAGTTTATATGCTTCTCTTAGATGCCATTAACATACATCTTTATTTTTTTAATGCATGTTTTCAATTTTATTGCTTTATTTAAGAAGCAAAATAAAAAGGAGTAAGAAACAAAAAATATTACTTAGGCAACATAAAATAGTATTTCGTCTTTTTTTTTTTTCCTCCTCTAAGTCAGTCTCACCATCTGTTTTTCTGCTTGGCAAATCAGTTTGCAGAACAACATAGGAAACCATTTTGACTTCCTAGCTTAATGAACTTCAATCTAACATTGAACATAGTGCTTAAATCACTGCAAGAATATTGGCAGTTCAGCGTGCTACAATGGAGTTGAACAATATTTGCTATTTTCTCTACAGAGCCATCTTGTGACATCAAGACAGCAACACTGGAAAACACAGTGCAAAAGTAGCAACCAGAAAAGCAAACGTTTAAAAATTACCTCATGAATAGTGAGTAGATAATTGAGGATTGCCTGCAATTCTTCTTCTTTTATTCCATAGTCCTTTAAAAAGAATCAAGTTTTAAGTATTATCTTTCAAGGACAAAAGAATCATTGTCAAAAGAGCATCATCAGAAGCCACAATTACATACAGTTCAAGTCTCACAAGGCAAATTTGCTTTCATGTGATATTATAATAGCTTCATAAATAGAAGACAGCTTTTTCTCTGCTCAAGAAGGGCCCACTGAAGCTTTAAAAAACACAGAAAGAACCCAATACAGGAATGAAAATAGGCAGATACTACTAAAGTTACAATGAAATTGATAGAGTAACATATAAAAGCTCATGTTAATTGATTCAGAGAATATGAACATCTCATTAATAACAAATTAAAGCGTCAAAGAGGATTCAAAGTAGACCTAAGCCTGTTAGCAACACCTACAGCCAACTTTGCTTCTTACGCTACTATAGAATTTTATTTTCAGTTACTTTCAATTTCACTTAAAGTTAAATCATTTATGGCTTTTACATTAGGAATATACCTTGAAGGGTTTTTTTGTTCTTTTTTCTAATCTTTTTTTTTTTTTTAACATGAAAATATTTGTTTCTAAGAATGGGATCAAGGAAGGAAAAAGCTGTTCCTTCATTTCCAGGGCTTTTTTTTCTTTTATCTTTTTTCTCTTTTTTAATTAAGTCACTCAATTCCCAAAAAGACCTTGCACAAACAAAAAATTTGCAAAAGAATCAACCTTGAATCATGGACACCCTTTTTGCTGTCCTTGTGAAACTGTATCCAAAACTGTCCGAGTTATCTCTCACAGAAAAAGATAATAGCCTAACTAAATTTTAATGAAAGTCTTATTTTTCTAGCTAAGATTTCTCTGATACTTCAGTTGCAGATCATCTGATTTAAAGAAAAAGGATGAGAACTTTTCTTGTAATTACTCATCTCAACTACTGGGGCTGTGGGCAGCAATAGCACAGGGTCCCTTAGTAATCAAGAGGGAAAAAGGGAGCTAAATTCAAACACAGAAAAGACACAGCCTAGAAAAGGAAAGAAGAAGAGAAAACAAAGCTTACAACAGCAGAAGGTTAAGATTTCTATATTCTTCTAATGTCTAAGGAATTATTGTGAAACTTATTGGCAGCCTCTTTCTTATCCCCCTCTGTCCCACACCATATAATGTTCAATAATGCTCCTTAGTCTTAAAGCACTTCCAATGCAGGTGGCACTGTTTTTCCAAAAAAGCATAATAAGGAATCAAATGAATCAGAGCAGTCCATACTTCCTAAGCAGTAGACCTTTCCCATGTAATGATTTAACAGCTCCATGTTTGATTATAAATAGCTTGAATTGGAAAAGCGCATTTGGCTGCAGCAATGGCCGCAGTAAGATGCACCTTACATGGTATTTCTATTTACTTGTTTACAATATTCAGCTTGCTTAGAAGAAAATGCTATGTTAGAATGGATTTCTTCGTGAAAAGAAATTTAGATATCCCACCTTCATCACCAGTTGTTTAATGAACATCAACAAAAACGCTCGCAGAGATAAAGTCTCTTTTTGAGTAGGCCGTGGCCCATCTATAGAAGAAAAAAAGTAGATACATGAAATGCAAATTAATGGTGGTTATTAGCATAGTATGCATTTCCGTATACAGAAAAATAAGTAGATACACTGCGTGAAGAGAGAACAATGCTTAGCACAGCTATTTCTTCTCTACTTCTTAGCACAAAATAGTGATGCATTCCACTGTAGTTAGCAAAACCTCTGAGGTTCCTGAACTTTATGTCAGAGGTTCCTGGTTATAGCAGTTTTCAATTGTTTTTGAAGTTATTCTACTAAAGTCCAAAGGAAGACATTGTACACACTGGCCACAACTACAATGAAAACCAATCCTACAGCACTACATATAAAGATTATCTGAACAATCAAAGACCAAATTTCGTAACTCCAAGTCAAGAGGACTTGTTTCTGCCATATCTGTGTAAAGACAACTTCCACTAAAATATTTTAAATACTCAAATAGTTAATCATTCCCAGGAGAGGCAGGGTTAAAAAAAAAAAAAAAAGGTTGCAACCAAAGTAAGAGCTTTCATACAGAAAGCAAATGTACAGTTGCAAATACATTTTTAGTAATATTAAATTTGTGTCTTCATTGGGAAAAAATAGGGGAAAAAAAAAGAAAAAAACACTCAACTTCACTCATTACAGGATACAAAATACCACAAAGGGATCTTTGAACCAGGCACACATCTACCATTCCAAAATCCTATAATTTCGCCAGTCAGTTCTATCTAGTATTAATCCACATCAGTCTTCGGTCACAGAGGAGTTTGTTTTCTTCAAAAGGTTTCACCCATTTTTTAAAAAAGAACTTTCAACAATATCCTATGGACAAAAGCACACTGTTGGGACTGTTACAATAAACCAATTCCATTGAAGTACAATTTCTGGAATATACACAGTTCTATTACATTGTATACAAGACAATCCTCAAAACAAACCAGTAGAAATGAATACATACCTATGCCTTTGGGAGTTATACCACTGCGATCTTGAGGATTCACTACCCAGTAATAATACTTCAGGGTATGCATGACCAAAAGAACTGTCCCAACCCGTCTAATTGCACCATATATGTTAACAGTGCCAATGAACTCAGTAGACAAGTAAGTGTATAGGATCAGCTGAACCTGCAACACCCAATCAGGAGATTAAAAATCACTGCAACAAAATTACAGCATATCAGACAATTGCATTCTTGAGTTTCATCTATTAAAATTTCTTAAAGGAATAGATTTTCTGAGTATAAAGTAGTCACAAAGCTCCTAAAGGTCTTGCCAACTGACAAAAAAAATTCATTTCTAAAAATAAATTGTTAATAAAAAATTGTTAATTAATTAATTTTTAATAAATTGTGGGTTTTTTGGTGGTTTCTGGTTTTTGTTTTTCTTTCTTTTCCCAAGGTAGTCCATGCTTACAGGAGCACGAAAGCACGACAGTCACACAACCACAGACAGCTGAAGTTGACTGGCACTGCTTAGGGGCACAGTAAGGGGTTGTGCTCAGAATGTAGCCCAGACATGCCTCACCAGTGCTGAGTAAGGAGGCAAGACCACTTCTCTCAATCAACTGTTACATTGCCTTCAGTCAGTACTACTTAAAACTAGAAAGAAACCCGCGTTTGTCAAAAGAATTTCACACAAAGTATTCTTTTATTACGGAAAGTGCATATGTAGGAATTTAAGCCTACAATAAATTTATTTCTCTTTCTCTGCTGAAGAATAATGACTTAAAAATAATGCTCTTATAATTTCATTTATCTGCAGCAAAGATATGCTTTGCTGTGACTTCTACAGTAACACGATCAGTGCTGGTTCAGTTTCTTTCAAGGAATAACAAATCTTCATGGAAGGGACAAAAAAGTCTGATAAGATTTGAAGTAAAACCAACTATAAAGTTTTTGTTCAAGTGGATCACATTGAGAGAACAGATTCAAAAAAGCAGAAGTATTCCACATGGAGTACATCAACTTAAATAAATACTTCTAACTGGACAACCCAGGATGATTTCTCATTAAAATTACTGTTTGTTGTTGTTCTTGTTTTGTTTTTTGTTTTTTTTTTGGCCAACTACTCCATTCATACTTCTCCATCAATCTAAAACACTGACTAGCTCAGAGGCTCCTCCAGCCAACATACTTCATTCTGCTAAACACTGCAGCTTTATAATTCTCTACTTTGGGATCCTGAAACACTTGACTACCATATGCAGAAAAACAAAGTCTGAAACAGTTTCTATATGATTTCTTCTGGAAGCCAGGAACTTTAATTGTGCAAGCCTGTCTTTATCTCAACACTCTCAAATAGATACATCATAAGGAACTGTATTCATAAGAATAAACAGTTTTACCTGTGCTGGGATATGAATCCATATTGCAGGATTAAGGAGAATATGATCACATAGCTGTTTCAGCAAGGGCGCCCCATTGTGCAAGTTGCTCAGGTACTTAGAAAAAGCAAGGCATAGCTCTAGTACAGCTCGGGTAACATGAGCTTTGGAAGACTGTAAAAGAAAATTTCTTTAAACAAGAACATTGAAGATGACTGTGTCCACTGAGTTTCCTCCCTTCCCTCCACCCTCCCCCCCCCCCCCCCCCGCAAAAAAAATTAAACATAAACATGAGATCAAAAAAGTTCTTGTTGGTTTTATTGTTGTTGTTGTTTATTTGTTTTGTTTTGTTTTTTACCTTTTCCAAGCTATATCCTATCACAAGGAAGCCCTTACAGGAAAGCATTTGATCTTGCATAGCAATCGAGTTCTTCAACAACTCCATAATAAAAGCCAACAAAGTTGAACTGCAAAATGCAATATTTTAGAAAGACATTTTAAAGTGTGACCACAACAAGACAGAAGGTATTCCCAAATTAACACTTCTATCACACAGTCCATAAGTACAATCAATAAATGTATCAAATAAATGCTTATCAGAATTTTAAGGACAAAAAAAAAAAGATAAAATTTAAAACCTCTAATTCCGTTCTTTAAATTAATGTATGTCTAACTCAAAAGTTTGTACTCCAAGATAAGCATGCAATAGCAAAATTCTAAAAATACATTCATGCAGAAAGGCAACAATTATTGTGTGGTTCTCTCTGCTTCTTCTTTCAGTTATTAACTTCTCCAAGATCAGTGACCAATATCATTCCACTTACCACTGCTGTGCTTTCAGATGAGCAGATGGAAATATTTTTCTAGACAGAGCTTTACTATTGTTTTGAGTTGAATAACTCCACACTACTGCTAGAAGTAACATTCATGCCTTTGCCCTTGTGTCACAACATTAGCGCCTATCTAAGAATCAATACTAGCCAGCTGAAAAACACCCTGTAGATGAGTTACTTTGCAACCAAATCAAATCCTTGATTCATCGTGTAGATACATAAGTCTAAGTCATCTCAGGAGAGGTCCAGGAATGCACAAATGGGCTGAAGAAACTTTGTAAGCAATCCCACTTCACAATGTAAATAACTTTTCAACCATCATGAAGCCACAATTGCAATGAAACAGCAAACAGACCAACTCTAAAAAAGAATACCTTGGCTGTTATTGCATTTGTACTCATTTGTATTGTAACTGAGGAGCTACAACTGCTTTAGTTTCTGTTCAGGAGCTGGACTGATGAGAAACAGAGTTGAATCCAAGGGAAAAGCCAAAAAATAAATACGTTCCTAAAGTTTGGCAATAATAATGTGTAGTAGAGCAAAAAAGAAAACAGCTTTTGACTGTTCTTGGTATTACCTTCAATGTCAAAATACTAATATATTTTAAGAATGCTAAGTGAGCTGAAAAAAGATTGCATTTTCATTCTTCTGCTCTATTTTCAAGCTCTATGCCACAAAATGTCTGAAGAAAAAAAAAAAGAAAACAAGAATGCTTTCATACAAACTGAAAAGAGCATCTTTCCCAATGGATTTTTTCTGTGACAGAAAAAAGCTCAAAAAAGAATTGTCCATAATTATGGTACCAAAAAAAAAAAATTGTCACATAGCAAGAAGCATCCCTTCTTATTTTGTACAAACTTTCATGGAAAGTATGCTACAAAACAAATGTACTTGACAAACGAGTCACACCTGCCTGCAGCAATGTTATGTTTTTCTAGTTAGACATAACTCATAGTTCCACAAGTGAAATTACAATACAATGCCAATTAATAAAGCAAGATTTAATTTCCTTCGTACAAATAAGAAACAAAGAACACAGCTATATGCACTCACCAAACAGTTGTGTCGATGTGGTCCGATGAATATTGCCTATAGTCTAGCTGTGCAAAGAGAGGAAAAAGTACCTGCACTCCTCCAATGGAATGCAAGGCACTTTGGACAGAATGTGTCAAGACTGCTTTCACATCCTGACAAAAAAAAAAAAAGCATTGAGAACTCTTTGAGAAACTGTTAAAAAAGTTTGCTAGAAATAATTTGAAATTTCTTCAACTTGAAAACTGTACTACCAAATAAAAAGAGAACAGCAAGAAGTATAAACTGACTTCTATAGCCACTCTGAATATTCAAGCTGCCTGATTTACTGCTGTAGAGAAACCCTCAGAAGAATACACAGGAGGTGGCTTGCAAACTCTAAGTCTTTAATAATACTGAAACTCTAGGAAAAAAGCTTCAAACAAATTAAAAAATTTAGGCATTCAAAGCCTGGGAAGCAAAGAGTATAATGTCAACAGAGTGAAGCACTGGATATAGGTAATGTCTGTAAGGAATGAAAGTATGTCACAGTAATGAGGAAGAAGAATGTTTCTGAAAAGTTAACAGGATTTCTTAGTAATATTGACATTTTTTAGATTGTAATTTTGATTAAAGAACCTTTTCATAGCCCTTATGTGCACCTACATAAATTCAAGAAGATAGTATGCGCACACACCAATGAGGCAAGGGTTCCTCTGACACATGGTATTACAAACAGAAGTAGAATTATGTTCTTCTCTCTTGCTGTTTCAGAGAAGCTGCCCACCCTTATTTTCCTGAGTGAAACTAAGAGGATTGTCCAATACAGTTCACACAGTGCTCTCAGGAACAAAAG
This sequence comes from Chrysolophus pictus, assembly GCA_037305975.1. NCBI lineage: Eukaryota > Metazoa > Chordata > Aves > Galliformes > Phasianidae > Chrysolophus > Chrysolophus pictus. The sequence goes on along the minus strand of CM074579.1, from coordinate 58,209,139 downwards.
TCAGGTACCTTGATAACTTTAAGAACTGACTCCTAACCATCTGCACCAGCTGTGGAGATTTAAGTAGTAAAAAGTTTAGCTGTGCTGAGCACTGACAGGGGAAAGCAGTAGAGATGAGCTGGGGAGGAACCCACTATCAGCAGCTCTTTATCTTATACAAATCCCAGTATAACTTGATTTTCAGATTTTCAAACAGTTACCATCTATATTCTAAATCTATGAAAAAAGTTGCCATACCTGCAGCATGAGGGCATGTGGTGAATGAACAAAAATAGAAGGGTTATCTTTAGGGGATGACTCTAGACAGAGCTGTGCATCTGTAGCCCTTGGATTGTACATAAAAGCAATAGCACTGGATAGCTTGCCATCATACAGCAACAATTTGTGATGTTCATCGAGGAAGAGATCACTTTCTGCCTTGAATTTGAATGTTCCCTGGATTAGGGAACAGTGTTGAGAACAGAAAACAAAAAAACATTATATACATTTCAAATACAGTTCAGAACACAACTATTAATAGAAAATGACACTGTTTCTTAAATCCAACAATATTTCAAAAGGGAGTCTCATAACAACATGGACTCAAAATCAATTTTACAAGAAATAAAACTGTGCAACTGTTTTCTGACGCCTAAAGAATGACACTGTCAAAACGGTGGGTAATGCAAAAGAAAGACATTAGCTAGGAAACAGACTGGCAGTCAACAATGTTCACTCAGAGGGAACTAATAATTGAGGAGCAAAGAGAATAGAATCCATCTTTTTAGCGTATGTTTATACAGCTGCTAAGGAATAGCAGTCTTCAATTAGTGCCCCTCAGGCTAAGACAAAACAAGTAATAAATCACTGCAGCAGAACTCATCTTCAGCACTAACTTTACACATTAAACAAAACTGACTAGCAAAAGCAACTACTGGGCTACTCTCCTAAAACAAATACATAATACCTGATGATCTAAAGTTTTCAGCCTCAACGGAAAAAATGAACCTACTAGAAGAAAATAGTGTTCTTCTCACCCTTCCAAACACCCGAAATTTTGAGAACAAGAACTCAAGCTTCTTTCTATGTTGTTGCTTTTTTGTTTTTATAAGAAATTTTAAAAATGAATTAACGTTTAATTGTAATTTCTGATATGATGCACAGGTTTATATTAATATATGCAACAGGTTAATAAAAATATTAAATGGTAAGAATATTTTCAGAAGAACATAAGTGTGCCACAACAGTCTTACACAGAATACGTTATTTGAATTAAACTTTAGAAGTTTTACAGTTAATTCCATGCTACCTTATATCCCAGACCAAGCTGATAAATGGCAAAGATTTGAGCAGCATTGAGAGCCTCACTAAAAAGGTAAACAGATGTCATTTGCCCACAAAACACTCGATTGGCATCTGCTGTTTCTGAGGAACCCAGGAAACATTTGTCAAATGTCTGAAAAAAAATAAAAAATAAATTAAGCAAAACTGGCAAATTATCCAAGAAATACCCATATTATCAAACAATAAAGTTAGAAAACTTTTAAGGTTTTAGTGAAAAGAAATTTTTAAGTTTTGACAGTATAAACAGAATGTACTCCCCCCTACCAAAGAGTTATTACTATTTTTTTTTTTTTTAATTTAAAAAAAATGCATGAAATGGGAGAAGCTTACTTTTAAAAAAGCAATAAAACAGCAAGGGATATCTATAGTTGATCATCTTGAGAAATTCAATAGAGTTGAATAGAGAAATTCACGGAGTTCACTTACGTCATTGGTGTTGACACACCATGTTATTTCTCCATAAGATGCCAGTTCCCCATTCACATAGCATCGAAGTTCACTATTCTTCCAGCGGTTATAGATGTGCACAATAGTAACCATATACCACTAAGCAAAAAGAAAGCAAGTGATACCATTCTATAGACACTTAACGTAGCTTAAACAGTCACTGAAGAGGAAGTACACAACAGTTAATTCAACTGTGTCTGTGAATTACATTAACACTGAAAGTCTTATTCTCAGCAGAAAAGATGACAGCATTAGTGAGTTTTCCTGTTTAGCCATGTCAAATTGCAGTCTCCTAATTCAAAATGGAAGCCTAGAAAATATTTACAACATAAAACTCAAACCAAACAAAAGAAGTCGTGACAGTGTTGAACCACACTTGTTCCAGGAACATTAGCAATTGAAAATGAGAACATTTTGAATATAGCATAATACTGCTCAACAAGCAAGTCTTGAACATTATAAACACAACTAACTCATATTTTAATTGTTACACGTAAGGAGATAAAGCAAAACAGAAGGAGAATATTTGGTGGACAACTTCAATGAATATGAATTATGACCCAGTTTTAAATGCCAATCTGTCATTCTCTAACCTGTAAGAGTAAACTCCAGTAATTGCCCTGGCTTGATCAGAAAAATTAAACTTGACTTAGTAATCACAGCTTCTAAAGTAAAGCTGCATTTGTCCACAATGACTATCAAGCAGTAATCTCTGGCTAAACCTGAGCAAAACACTTCTGGATAAGGATAAGAGAAAGGCTGAAGTGGAAGGAAACAAAGTATAAAAACAGAAGAAAGAAGAAACAAACATCACAAGTCTTGCAACACTCAAGCTACATAGAGGTATTCAGAGTTCTTAGTGAAATTTTAAGTTTCACAAATTTATAAAATGCCCGATAAACTGCATTTTCTAGCTTTTACTTACACATAAGGTAAACTCAGAAGAAATGTCAATTTAGAACAGAGATTTATTTTTGTTCATTCTAGTGCAAGTGTTCTGTCGATGGATGAACATAATAAATAGCGAGACCAATCCCTCTAGGATACATATTTTTAGACACATTTCCTACAAACACATCAGCTAGTTAGATATGCACCCTGCTAAATCCTAGTTACACCCAATTGTGTGAACACATCTCTAATTCATGGAACAACTCTAATGCTTTTACTCACCTTTTGTGGCTTGAAATCAAATTTTACACAATGCTGAAAACCTTTTCCCTTTGATTTTATGGACGTTACAATCAAGCAGCCACCAACAAAGTGAGCAGAATAGCCAAGTCCTTTGTTTGTTCGAAAACTAACAGAGGAAAACAAAATCAGCATGTACAGATGGCAGTGAAAGTCATTGAACAGATCACGACTGAACATCAGAAACGTGGTTTTACATTAATACGCACCAATATAAATATGGCTTATCCTTATCCACATTGATATTGTTTACAGGATCCATTCTTAACCAAGTGTGAAAAGTAAATCCATTCTGATAGGGCCACTTGGCTATAGGAGGTAAGGCAATGGCCTAAAGAAAATAAAGTTATTCAGGTAGAAAAATATCAACATCACAATACTGCAAGTATTAAGCATAAGATACAGACTACAAATGTACAACCAAAAATATCTGGCCTAAATTCTGTGCTTTTCTGTACACTATTTTTTGTATTCCATTGTTAAAAATTTATTCTAAATATTTTAAAACCGATCATTATCTCAAATGATATTATTAATAGTAACCCATGCTTCAAAATTCAAATACTTAAGTGCAAGTATTACAACACAAAAACTCCTCAGCATATTTAGAAGATTCATGTTTATGGCAGCCTAAAAGAATAATCAGATTTATAAATTTATTTTCACATAATTTTGTCAGTCAGTCATGAAAAGAAGTTGTCCATACAAAAAGAAGCATGGATGCTTCACTTACCAGATCCTTTTTTTCTTCACCTAAATTCACGTTTAGGTGGCTTCCAGTTTGTAGATGACAGTCTTATGAGCCTCAGGCAAAAACCCAGTATTAGGCACAGAATCAGAGGTAGCTTAAATGCTTTTAAGACCTTTGTTTCAAACAAAGCTGGGTTTTGTTGTGTATTTTTTTTATTTTTGTTTGTTTGTTTAACATCACTATTAACTTTCATATGTTCCTCTGAAGACTTGCAGTATACACTTCAACTAAGACTGTCATAATCTCTGATCAAAGATGCTTTCCAGATGATCAATACCAATGAACAAAAAACATCAAAGAACTTGAGTGTTCCCAGACATCTTAATATGCTCCCACGCTCCATTTAGCTATCCCTAACCAAATAAAATGCTATAAATCCTTCTCTACATCAGCCAACTAATCAGATTTCATTTCTTTGAGCCCAACTTTCAGGACCTGGTAGCACTATCATTTGGTTTAAATCACAATGGTTATGAGTATATCAAACACTGAATTTCTAAGATTTCACATTTTAAAAATCAGTGAGAATGTTCCCACTGCAGTTAGCGAAGCACCCCAATACCACATACAGTTGAAGCATTAAATGCTATTATCAGAAGTTAAATGCAAGCACAATACATAAGTAGCTCAAGTGAACAAAAAACATGTCTACTGCCAAGTTCTGCTGTACTTGATAAAGGTAATTACAGCAGTACAACTCTAGTAGTCTGCATTTTTCAATCTTCAAATAAAAAGTTATTATGTCATCAAGTTGGTGAAGTTACAGTACAAGAAAGACAGGGAGCTGTTGGAGAGGGTCCAGAGGAGAGTCACAAAGATGATCAGGGGACTGGAGCACCTCCCCTATGAAGACAGGCTGAGGGAGCTGGGCTTGTTCAGCCTGGAGAAAAGAAGGCTGCGGGGTGACCTCATTGCAGCCTTTCATTACCTAACGGGAGCCTACAAACAGAAGGGGAATCAAACTCTTTGAAAGGGTTGATAACTGCAGGACAAGGGGAAATGGTTTTAAGTTGAGGCAGGGAAGATTGAGGTTGGACGTCAGGGGGAAGTTCTTTACAGAGAGAGGGGTAAGGTACTGGAACAGAGAGGGCTGTGGATGCCCCATCCTTGGAGGTGTTCAAGGCCAGACTGGATGGGGCCCTGGGCAGCCTGGTCTGGTATTGAATGGGGAGGTTGGTGGCCCTGCATGTGGCAGGGGGGTTGGAGATTCATGATCCTTGGGGTCCCTTCCAACCCTGGACATTCTGTGATTCTGTGAGGTTCAACAACAAGATTAGGGGTCCTGCGTAATACCTTTAGTTATATAAAAGCTAAGACATCAAAGCAGAAAAGTAATGGATTTTTAGGGGAAAGAAAATAACAACAACAAAAGTAAACTACCTAGTAAACACCTGAATAATTATGATAAAAGACTAACCACCGCTAAATCTAACCTTTCCTCAGTAGTATTTAACCTAGACATGGATACAATCTGCATTTCATCAGATGATTGCTATACATAACACAATATTCACACTGACTGCTAGAGAAATAACAAATGGCACAAGTATGGCCATACTTTTTGCAGTTTCACTGACTAAGGTTTCTAGGAGTAAGGTATTGCCCACACATACTGTATACTAACATAAACACCATTCTCACAGAATAAAGAAGTGAAAAGCAGACATTCTTCACATTCTCCTGGCAACAAGATTTAACTCAACTGCTTGGGAGGGGCAAAAAGTTCATCTATATCCATTCTTTATTAACTGCTATTTGTCCTTCCGTACTTATTATGCACATTTGTCATAAGCATTATTTAGTTATACATGATGTAGGTAAAAGATAGAGAAAAAAATTCTGTTAAGGCTACTTCTGTAACAATGACAGATGGGCTAAGAGAAAAACAGGAGTAAAAACAGCCAATGGTTGAAGTAAAAATAACAAACAAAGGACTTAAAATATCTACATACTGCAGCACTTTTCCCTGGAAAGTTGAAGAAGGCATCAGGTCCATACTTCTGAGGCATGTGTTTTAACACAGACAACAATTTCCCAGCGTGCGGTGGCTGTCAAAAAGAATTTTTAGATTTGGAAATAAATAAAACACATCTATATGAAACAAAATACCCTACATACAAAAAAAAAATTCTGACATATTTTCAAGCTTTGCACATGACCGAGTAACACTCTGCTAAAATACTCAACATTTTCAATAAACATTAATAGAGTATTATGGATACGGATACTGACAGCCCAGGTTTCTCTGAAAGACAATTAATGGGATAACTAAATTAAGGACTTTAAAGCCACGGTCAATGTCATTCAGCATAAACTAAAATGACTCTGAATGCTGAGTGCCATTACTGTTTGCCAATTCCCATCAGCTTTACCATTTGCGTGGATTTGGACCAAAAAAAAAAAAAAAAGAAAAAAAAATTAACTGACCCAGATGAAAACTAGTTAGGGAAAAAACAAATGCAATGCAATTCTCAGAGCAATTGTGGGTTGTGGCTACATGAAACTCGTGGCAGCACAGGACAGATAAAAGGAAGAATAGCAGACAAGATGACAAGATGACTTTCCATCAAGTTTACAGTCACGCAGTAGGTGAAAGATACTGTGTTTAGATATTCTCCTTCATGTAAGTCTATGGGAAAGGTTCAAGTCTCAAGAGCCAAACATAGTACCTAAATTGAACGCTCAGTTAGCATGAGCACTTCCCCCACCACAACCCTAATTCTGCATTAATGCTGTTGTAACACTCAACAACTAAAACCTCCAAATCAAGTGCATGAGCTCACAACAGAAATCCAGCACATACTGGTCACATACTTCTGTGTGTCTTCTTTTACCACTCCACAGCTTTCCAAAAAATCTATTTTCAAACCTCAGTTTTACTACTCCCTTCTGATCTCTTTTCTGGAGGTGCTCTTTTTCCCTTCTTGTAAGCAACTATTCTGAAAATTAAGCATTACATGATCCATTACAAGTTATTTTAAATGTACTAAAATTACAGTCAGATACAGAACATTTCATAAATCTGAATTTAAAAAATTGAAGACGGAAACAGTGAGATCTGTTCAGATGTCTTCAGCACTATAGAATTCAACCTGGCAATTTGTGTTGTAGTCTGATACTTTGTATCTTTAAAGCACTGCTGATTTTAAGATTTATGGACTTGAGCAAGACCATAGCAAAGCACTTGTGGCGTTTTCCTCTTCTATTCCTCTATATTTAGTCTTTAATAAAGAAAGGGAAATTAAATGCAAATAGCAGAGAGCCAGGAAATGAAAAGTTAATGTTACAAAGACAACTTTAATTCAGCTATGGTTGAATATATTCTGTATGTTCACTTAGTAATTTTAAACCCTATATGGGTTTTTTTTTGATGTGAACAAGTTGTTTCACAAGTTCTTTTTAAAATTTGCTATGTTATTGCCTCTCATATTGAATACATATTTATTACATTATTTCAAAGAAACAAAGACACCTACCTGACTTCTCCCTACACTAAAGCAGGGTATTTAGGCATTACAGGAGTGGAATTAAAAATCCAAATCCAAAAAAAGTAAAACAACCGGTAGGTAAAGCAAAGCAAAAACTTTGTGGCAGAAAGCATATCTGCTAGCATTTAAAACAAAAGAATTTTACTTTAGGGAAGAAGGCTCTCAACAGTAAATGGGCACCCTTTTCTGTTTCTCTAGTTCATGCAGAACAGGAGAAAACATGCAACGTAACATTTCACTCAGCACTCATTTTCATTTCAACTTTTGCTACAAATGCTAACTTTCCTAACTGGATAAAATCCTTCAGGTAAAGACAATGTGAAAATATGAAAATATTGATATGCACATAGACACAATTTCCGTTGATTTTCATCTTCTCTCTCATCTTCCAAAAACAATTTGTTTGTTTATCCTTCAATTTCAAGCAACTGGAACTACCAAAATAAAAATGTGTACGTAAACACATGCTTAGAATCACTATATCATTCCCCAGGTGTTCAAAAAGGTCAATCCAGCCAATAAATCCAGAAGTTAAATTTAATGTCATTGCTACACTACTCTATGTTTTTTAACAGGTTTAATTGCTTTTAAGTAAAAAAGATTTAAGCAAAAATGATACAATACCAGTAGGCATCCTTTATTTCCTAGTAAGCATATATATATATATATATATATATATATATATATAAATACACACATACACACACATATATATACATATACTCACATACACACACACATACATAAAAAGGCTATCAAGCAGTCTTTTAACACGGGAACATTAGGAAAAATACAAACAATACTACAAATATGGCTTTTGTTCTTTATTTTCTTTTACCCATCTCCCTTTTTCTCCTTGAAGTTTGCTGAAGAATAACTTTAGCTCTCGAACTGTCAAGTTGTAGCTAGCCAACACACCCAGCATATCCACTAAGAGATCTGAAAGGAGAACAACAATATAATTACTTATTAAGATGCAATGTCAAATTTCTGTCACTTCATTATTAAGTGTTCCCATGAGATTTTACATAACGAAAATACAATTTGACTCATATATTAGGTGAAGCTATACCTGCAATCATGTTGTCAGCTCTATCAATCCTCTTAAGCACTTGTTCAACCAGTCCCACTTCTGTGCACGCTTGTAGATTGCGTATACTTTTTTTCAAGATAGCTGTAAACATGCTCCACACCTCAGCTTGACAGGAGATGTCACATTTATCCAGCAATTCTACCATGCAGGTAATGCCCTCTCCTTCTTGGATGATAAAGTTCATTTCCAAGTCAAATTGGCCTCCAACAAGCTTTCAGACAAAATATTAAAAAAAAAAAAAGTCAAAACATCATTCCACATTCCACTGAAGTTAATAATCCTGCAAGAAGAAAACTATCAAAGATATAAGCCAAAAGAGTATAGCAAGGTCAGTATCAATATACCAAATATTATTTTTCCTCTGTTTCATGTGCAACTTCAACAAAAGATGCTCCTGAGGTGTCAGTAACTATCAGACAATTGCTGCACAAGAGCTCTTGGGTTAGTGAACAATACAGATGTCCTGAGCTACCCCACACATCTAAGAATTGAATAAACCACGTGAGTATTTCAAGACCCGGGAGAAAGGTCTGCTAGGATCCTTTAAATGGCCTAGAGTGGCCCTAAAGGCTTTCCCCTGTATGTGCCTAACACTCATCAAATCAGTGCACTGCTCTAGCCAAAAGAGCCTGAGGCACATCAGAAATACTGCTAATTACATCCACTTAAGAGTCAATCCTGAGATATTAAATAAAGCTGGTTAAGTACTAAATGCCAGTTTCATTAGTAGTTAGAGGTACTAAAAGGAAGTAAACCCTTGCTATATTTGGATGAATGCGAAACCGCATCACTGTTTAAAGCCTTTGACCATGTCTTGGTCTAGGCTCTTAAATCCTGTAATATTTCAGGTCACCTAGATGCAGACTTTGTTTGAACATAAACCAAGCAACTAATTGCATGTGCCAAGAGAATGAAGGAGGAAATAAGGAAGTAACCTACTTCATTCTATTGTTTTGGTGTTGTTTTATTTTAACTCAAAAAAATAAAAATTTTAGCTGATGCAAAGACAGATGATACTAGCTTCTGCCCCAACCCCTCAGCATTTTAAATTCTTCCTGCAGGTTACAACTATACTTAACTTAAAAACGTGCCATACTTGCCTATTACATAAGAGCGTAGAAAGTGGAATTCAGATAGGATTGACTTAACCTCAAAACTCACAGAAGTATATCAGCTCCTCAGTTCAACAAGTTTGTCAAGTAAAAGCCTGCTTCTGTCATATATGGTGTTCCTTCGACCATTAACACCCTCAGTACTTCCACTTGCCAAAATCACTTGCCAAAAGTTCCCATTCAGAGTGTCAAAACTGCTCCAAAACACATAAACTAAGTTGCTTCCATTTTAGCACCCATAACCTCTCTTGGCTAGGCAGGATCTGAAGATAAACTTAAGCAAGGGAACAGAATATATGTTCTTCATTAACTACTGAAATTACCATACATTTTCCTCAAGTGACTAAATCTTGTCACTCTGAAGAAGCAATCTTTGGTCTTCTGGACATAAATCAGTAATGCCAAGCACCACAAGAAGCAGAGAAAGTTACTAGTTCTGTGACAGAATAGACAATGTCTCACAGTAACAATTTCTAAATAGTAATTTACACTTTTCCATTTTCTCCTCTCTTGGTCACGAAAAATAATTATGCAATTTCTTATCAGATGCTTTGTTAATATTCAGGGAAACCACAGGAACTGAATGGGGAGACTTAAATTATATTCCCAGCTTCTCTATATCAACTCACCCTGTCAACTCACTCAAAGCAAATCTAACAACTCATTAGCATTCCCCAAGCCTCACTTTTCCCCTTCTCCAAGATGCAGCAGGGACCTACCTCAAGCATGGCAAGGTAGACTTCAAGGGTAATGGAATAGGAAGAGAAAGGATCAGAGCAGAAGTATTGCAACACAAATGCAAAGAAAAAGGTACAAGCCTCTTTCTTAACTGAACTACATTTGTGAAACACATAAAATGCACTGCTAGTATCACATTTTGTTCTATATGCTCTATAAAACAGAGGTATTCCTCAAGAAGCCAGTGTCTCACTCACCATCCCGGTGAGAAGCAAAGACTATACTGCATTCTGCGTGCAGAGCAACTGAAGGTTAAATTCTAGCCACGAAACACCTGCTAGTTCTGAACAACAAATTCAACTCTTTATGCACTTGGTTTAACTAACCAGCCAACCATCAATTTTCACACCAAAACCATATAAAACTACAAGAGGTGACCTTACCTTCACCTTATAGTCTACATCCCCAATTTTTCACTTTTGGCTAGATACACTATTATCAGTAACCACCCATCCAGGAAGCTGTCAAATTAGGTTTCCAATCTAATCTGCAAAAATAAGCATTTCAGCAAGTATATCCCAGAAATAAGATGCGATGGAAGAAATAATTACTATTTTAGCATTTCCTTTAAGGGAAAATGAGGACAAAAATATTGATGGAGAAAGCAATATACTGAATGCACAGTACAGTTGATGTACTTTATGTATGCATACCCATTAGATACACATAAGCACACACACCACAGTATGTCATATTAACCCTTTCTAATGGTGATTTGAAACTGATCAACCTTCAAAACACAAATTTGTTTCCAATGACAGGGATCATAATCCAGGTCCATGCATTGGCTAGTTATTATCTGAGCTGCAGTAATGGCTGTGCACAGCGAAATGTAATCTTCCCAAATGTCACAGTAAGTTATGAATATCTGAGCAGCTTAATGCACCTTACTAGCCATGAAGTGTGAGAATGTAATCTTATTACCTTTTTATGGTTGTATTTTTTTGAATAATGTAGCCTTTGAACTGATGTATAGTCTTTCCTTGCACTTTAGCGTGATTTGGTCTCTAATGTCGCACAGTACATTTTTCAAAATTCTCCAATTCAACGTATTTTAAGTCTTAGGCTGAGCAGCATAAACAATCTTTATAGCAACCTACAGGGTGGCATAACGTTTTCTTTCCCTGGCCTGTAGCGTAGAATTAAGTGTAAGCTTATAGGAATGGTTTTAAAGTGAAGTATTCCAAGTATTCAAACACATCTTGACAAATTTTACATTTTGCCATTAATACTTACCTTAAAAATATATACAAACTAAACCAGCAGCTCAAGATTTTCAGTAAAATGTTTCTAGGTATAGCTGATTGAAAACAGCAATTTTTAGCTATGCGTTTAAACATACCAAATCTCTTTCCTTTGAACCTTTCACCTAATCTAAAATGGAAGAAGAAATCCAAGGCATGAACGAGATGGTGCACCCTTTAAGTGAGCAAATTTAAGTATGCAGAAAATCACCCAGAATAAATACAAACTCCACTTAAGTGAAAGATCATGATCTAGGCTATGAATCTGATTTTAAGTCATTCTGAAATACAAAATATTTCAAAAGCTTGAAGGAAAATGTTTGAAAGTATTTAATCCACTGCAATAGGGAGAAAAAAAATAATTCCAACGATCATAATCAGTTTTCCTTTGTGAAAATCCAAACTTGTTATACCTAGGACACTTAAACAGTTTTATCCCAAATCTCTAAAAAAGGCTTTACACTTCTACAGAGCTTTCTCTTCCTTGTGGTTACTTCATAAGATACACAAAAAGAAAAACCTATTTGTTTTGCTCCCTAAAGTCAGGAGAAAATACCTATTAAGCTGATTTCATAATCTCAGAATTGCTTCTTTAGTACGTCCAAAATAAGGGGTGTGGATGACACTTAGCCACTGGAAAAAGTCTATCTCATGAAGGAAAAAAAAAAACAAACAAACCCAGTCTATACATAAATAGAAGACCAACTCTACCTCAACAGAAATCCTAAACCTTATGCTTAATCGACCCACAAAGCTGCATGTACAAAGCTAATAAGCAACTGAAATTTATTCATTTGAATAAGGTTGAATTCCTTTAAATAAGCTAAACATCAAGAAAAATCTGCTGAAGCTAAACCTGTAATTTCCAACAGATAAGCATTTGATATACACTCTACATTTTACTCCTATTTACAAATAGCTATGCTATTCAAAAATAATCCTGGTTTTATCACAATTTTATGTCAGTTGGCTCCAAGTTAAAATCAGACACATACCACCTGCATTTTCAAACCCTCAGTGATGAAATCTGAAAGCAACCCCTGGAGAACACAAACAGAGTTGGGTTCACTTGAGCCATTATGCTTACGATTAACAGTAACTGGCAAGGTAATATTCTGTGCAATGTTCTATTCGCTCTTTTATCTCCCACCGAAGTAATAACCCACAACCTCCACTCCCCTTTGCAGATATTCAGAAGCTCAAAACAAAACATATTAATCATTATCAGAAATGTGTCTAAGATGTGGGAAGTACATGGCACTTCAGGGCTGAAATCTCTTAGTATAAGGAGTGATCCCAACCTAGGCAAATTCAATGAAGATGTACAATCAGCAGTACAAGTCAGCACCATTGGTACACATATCCTGGGTGTGCTAAAGATGGTTCTGATTTGGAAATGCCTCTATAGACTAGAAGAAACAGCTGAGAAAACATAATAACTTATGGAGACTCATTTGCAGCAATCCATTCTCTGTCCTCGTCCCCTATCTTTTCATGCTGTCTTCACTATTACTAATACTACACTTTGCTTCAACTCAGGACTTGCTCAAAAAACAAACGTATTTCTTCGACAAAAAAGAAAAAAAAAAAATTAAGAAACATTTCCTGATGCTACACAAGGCAGAAGTCATCAGTTCTGTCCCAGCCAACAGTCACTGAACCAAATGAATAGATAGTACATGCCTCCTTTGCTTTCTAATGGAAAAAGGATGGGCTACAGAGGGTGACATTTTATTTCTTTTTCTTAACTATCCTTTCTCTTGCTGTTGCCAAGCTCCTAACCAAGCCTACACCTTCATTTGCCCAGCAAATACAGGTTCGATTTAAAACAGGCACAATGGTAGTGGCATTGCACGACAATACTTTATCCCCATGGCTTCTATTTGTTATTTACATTCAATGCTCTGTACTAAAACAAATGTTTTACTCAGTCTCTCCTTTAGAAAGATGCTTAAAAATAAATTTAACAGGTGCACAAAAGGTGTGAAGAGTCCACTACTGCCATCTAATGTTGGACCCAGCACTTCCCCCCCCCCCCGCCCCCCAGAGAGTGCCTCAGGACAGTTTAACTCTCTCAGCTGAAATAAATGAGAAAAAAAGCACAATTCTTGTCCCCATACGAGGAACACATCTCAGGATCTTTATGGTAATTATGTTTACCTGCTTTCCCCACTTCCAAAGAAGGGGAAAAGAAGCTCTAAAAGACAGCCATGCTGCAATCAATTACGCTCTATTTGCTGTAGCTAATAATCTTGTATTTTCACTCTGCTTGCAAGCATTTTTATATCAAAGTAGCCTACTAATGCAATTAGTTCCATTCCTAGTGTGCAGTTGAATGCCCAAGGCAAAAAGTACAAGGATGAATTAGTTGTATGCAGTGTTTTCAAATATAAATGGGAGGGTACTGTGAAATTCAATTTTCATACATTTCTGCATTTAAATCTTTTTTGAAGTACATAGCAAAAAAAACCTGAATCCCTCTTTTAGAAAGGGAACAAACTATCCATGTTTTAAATGAAATGATTAGCAAAATTCAAATTTCTCCAAAAAAAAAAAAAAAAAGAAAAGAAAAGAAAAGAAACCCCCCAAGAAGGAAAGCCCACTCTGACACAGACCAAATGATGTTGCCCAGCACATCTGCAGGCCATTTAACAGGGTCAGCTACAGCGAGGCATTATCACTTTGGAGAATAGAGGCAGAGAGGGTGCAGAAGTGACTCTTCCAGGGGCTTTTGTTCCAAGCAGAACACTGAGGAGGCAATGCTAACGCACACTTTATTTTGCATTCCTGAGAAGACTAAGAATTAACAAGCTGATCTCTTGCAAATCAATTTCAAGACAAAATTGACTTGTAATATAGTCCACATAGTGGCTAAAGACGTATTTACAAAACCTGGCAGTTTTCCAAGTTTGGTTTAAATTACAGATCTCAAAAGATGTTAGCGTCGACACAGACTGTATCTAATTCCAGCTGAAATTAATCTTTCCAGCTTTTGTATTAGTAGCATTAAATTCTGCTTGTGTTATAATTTTTTTTCCAATGCACCTGAACCTGTGATGCTGTTTAAGGTACACAAGAAAGATATAACTCCAAGAGATGGTTTAATAACATGCAAATTTGTAGCTCTATACAGGAAATGAAATACCCTGAATTTTACATCACATCAGATTCATATATGGATTGAAAGTAAATAAATCATTTAAACCATGATACAGAGAACCTTTTTAAATTTGCATTTATCTACAGTAAATACTGCCATGTTCTTTAATAGCTTGCTAGTGCAATCTTAGCAAACTAATGATTTATCGTTGTGACATTTTAAAAATCAGAAATCTGTCATTTTATGACAGCCAGTAGAAGAAAGTCAGCTCCAGTTACTATACTCTGAATTAAACTCAAAGACATGAAACAGATAGCAAAGCACTGTACCATGCTATCCACATCATTATCCCAGCACTTCCCTTCCTACCTTCGCTTCTGAAAGTTATCTATCATTTTTATTTGAATTTACCACAGTGTTACAAAAAAGATATATTTTTTAAAAATTAGGGTCCAAACAGTTAACTTCTCATGTAGTACTTAAGTTTTTGGCAAGTCGAGAAACAACACCCATCAACAAATAAAACTGACCCACTCTTTGCTTAGAAAAAAGCATTAAACCACAGCTCAGTTATCAAGCTGTGCAGGTCCCACCCCTCTAAGAAGGAGCCCAAATCATAAGCAATTAGTGACATGATACGAACCACCACCAAATCCAAAGAGAACACTTTCTTTGTGCCTCCACATCAAAACCATAATCCACTCTAGAAGAACCAACCAACCAACCAACGTAACAGTGACACTGCACCTGAGCAAATATACATAAATATCACTCCTCCACATAACTTTTCATTTAAATAGGATGTCAACTTTTAGTATTTGCAAAGTACTAAGAACAGTGTAACAATGGAATGCTAGAGTACAACAAGGTTATGAGCTCTAAGAAACACGTATTTTACAAGCTGATTGGGACACGAGGATAACAAGTAAGGGGTGAAAGGCTAAAAGAACAAAGGAAATCAAGGAAAAGGAGTAAAATGGAAGATGTTCAGAACACAGAATTGTTCTTAATAGCACAAAATAGCCTTACCCGAACACTGAACTGAAGCTCAAAAAGCCAAAAAAGAACTCAGGATGAAGAGAATAATCTATTTACCACTAAAGCTCTGACAGACTTCATCAGATTTCACAAGAGTTCGAGATTTCCTCTCCTACTGAAAGCCACAGTCTCACATAGCATGTAAGAAGCCAATGTATGCCAGCTCCTCAACAGCCATTGCATTTCATAGTTCAGCAGATGAACATTGCGTTTCAGCACAGTTAAAGGCACTGGATTACAAATTACAAAGAAACCAAGAACCCAGCACATCTGCTTCTGTTTTGATTCAGAACAGTTGGAAAACACCACATCTGCATTCTCAGAATTGGCAAAGATTGTCTGCCACAGCTGAAGCAGAGATGGGTGGGACTTTGGATGCAAGAAAGTTCAAGTTCCATGGCAAAGAGAAACAAAAGCCATCACGAATTCAGATAATTAGATAGGTAATTCAGGTCTGGAATCCTCAACTAGCTACAGTTGGCCACACCATTGTTTCATGCTTCTGTTTTTTTCCTAGTATAGAAGCTCATACTATTACTGTAAGTCTCTCCACACCTCCATTTGTCTCTGTCCCTTATCTCACCACATAGGGAATGACTGAATGGAAATTTTCTCCAAGGAAAAGATACAAAAGTAAAGAAAGCATAATATTACTAATGATTCTTAAATCCTAAGAAACAAAAGACACTAAAAAAGAAACAAGCAATAAAGATTACTAATGTTGCATTTATTCTCACTGCTGCCTACAAATATGCCCTCCTGTTTTTCCAGTTAAGTTCTCCCAACTCTTCCTTCCCCAGTAAGTGCTTTTTCTAACAAACTCCAACAACTCCAACACCAAATTCAGCAATTTACCTAGAATTCTGACAACAGTACTAATGGAGTTCTCAGCATTTCTTCATCAGCAAACCCGTCACATCACATTCCCAGACTTCCAAGGCAAAAAGGTTTGTTCTGGAATTGCTGCACTCAAAGAAATCTAGAATTTAAAAGGATACTTCAACGTTTTTCACACACAAATCTGTGACTCAAAACCCAGGTATTATCTACAACTGATAGTGCACAACCTGAAAAAAGCTGTATCCAAATAGCAGAGGAGTATATTAAATGGTTCTTCTTAGACTACCATTTTCCCTGTGAAAAGTGGGAACAATAACTAAACAATAAATTGTGCTTCAGTGAGACAGTGAATGAGAGAAAATCTGCCTCTCTGAAAAGCTATTCAACTTGAACATAAAGTACCACTATAAAAGGAGAAGTTAAATCCGTGAAAACAAATAGTATATTTTTTAATAAAATCTGTTTTATTCCATATCCAAGTGATATCTTTGTTTGTTCCTTTTTGTGGTCCCTGATAGCGGCCAACTGTAGTCCCATACAACTTCCTTTAAATGCTTTCAATAGTTAAAGCCCACAACAGAAATACAAGAAACCAGTTCCCCAATTTCTTCAGCTTAGCACATCCCAGACATAGCATCTGTGATAGGCATGAATTCTTGGACCACAAGAGTAACTACAGAATTTACAGATGGGGAAAAAATGAGCCCCAAAAATCTTCATAAATGGTAGAAGACTTCAGTCAACAAATAAACAAACAAGTAGAGAGGTATCTTCAAGTCATAAGACATTTTTATTTAAACACCAGACCTGAAGATCTTGGAAGCCTCTAACAGAGGAGCTGTTTCAATTTCTTTCCTTCTCCAGGCATAAGATCTCTGAAGTTTTGCTGACCAAATTCAACACTACCTGCGGATCACATGCATTCCTTAGTATTTATATCAAATTAAGGTCTTAGTCACAATATTTTCCTATGGCTTTCCACACAGGTAAACATTTATTTATAAAAAAAAAAAAAGACTTTGAGTACAACAACAGAAAAAGCAAACGCCATTAAAAAAAAAAAAGATAAAGCAAGAACTTCTGATTTCAACTAAACAACCTGATAATAGGATAAGTTGTGGCCTCTTAGATATGAAACCAAAAAGCCCAAGACTAACATGAATAACTTTGGAGAATAAAGCCAAAAGGACAATAGTAACTACAGCCACCCTAGCAGAACCACTGGTGTGATGAAACTCTTCTGTGCAGCTCACCACACCTCCAAGCAGGACGCCAGGGCTGCAGTATTAATTGTACTTTCATGAGCTTCAGTTACCATTGAAGTTACACCAACGCTTTCTATACACTATGTTTGTGTGTTTCTTCCCCAGCAAAGATTAAGACAGACGGCTTTGTTTCAGAACTCCAAAGCTGTTACACTGTGTCCACTTCCGTGAAATGCTTATCCAAATCCAGTAACTTATTCCTTTCACACTGCAACTAAGTACACAGCTCACAGTATTTGTAGTTTTTCGCCTGTTTCTGCACAGAAGGGAGACCTTAAGAAAACAGTTATTTGATCAGCAATCTATTTCTGCTGCACATTTAGACTTCAATAAATTCTTCCCTTAGCCAAGACAAACACAAAACACAGAGAACTTCCTGAACCTTACAATTCCACAATATTTTCCCACCACTCTGGAAAAAAGCATGTACGGGGCGGGAGGGAATGCTGCTAACTGAAATTGGCACCGTAATTGCCACATTTTCAGCTGCTTATCAATGATCAAATTATAAACTTGTCCAAGTTAACAACCCTGGTTTCCTAGCACGCTACCCAGGAGACACACAAAGACCACCCCAGTTTGCAGACACCTTGGCAATGTGTGCTGACACTGCAGTCCTCAGTGCTTCCAGGTTCCCAGGCCAGACAGGTACTGTGCAAACCATGGCTCCAAGCTGCTGAATGCTCCACAGAGCGAGCGTGGGAGGTGCAAAGATCTCTATGCTTTGATGTCATTAGAAATCTATCAGGCTGACACAGCCATGGAAGTATTTCATTACACTGTCTACCCTGGCAGACTGACATCATACATTTTTCCTCAAGAGAATCTTTCCTTTTAGTCAGAGAAGGCCGATTCATCCATTGGTTGAATCAATATAGAATTCTGAAATTAAATGATAATAGCTCACACAAGGCTCTTAGATATTTGAAGCTTAATTTATATATTTTAGGAAGCATTGTTGTAAGGAGATTTTACCAAAAGCACTTTTTAAATAAAGATTTAGGATGGTTAAATGGTTAAAAACAACAAACACGAAAAATTCAGCACACAAAAACACAAGTAAAAGTACAGCTATCCAGCCCGCTACCTCATTCTTCCATGCAGGTGATCAGCTAAGGCTCCTGACTGTGCAGCTCAAGAAACCTGAAATGTGACAACTTGAGAAAATTGAAAAAGTAATCGCCATGCTGTAAAGATTTTAAAAAGAGAAAATGTTAATTATATTTTATGTTCTCCCTTGTCTTTTTTTTTTTTTTTTTAAAGTAACCAATAATAATAATAAACTTCATCCTATACCCCAGTTCCTCTAAAACTTAAAGCAGATGTACATGCTTCTGTTGCCAACATCAAATTAGCGCACTTCATTATAAAAAGAACAAGAGTGAATGCCTACTGTCCAGAAAGCAGACATTTTACCCTAATCTCTTCCTCTCCATTTCGTGTTTTTTCCCAGCCTTGCTTCTCAAAAATACAGTCTTAAAAAATGGCACTGGAGTTTTTAACATCTCGAGACCTCCTCCCTGTCTTAGTTGGTAAATGCTTAACACTACTTTCAAGCCTCACTGTTCCACGTTGCTCTGATAAACTGCTGGCATAAGGCACAAGAAACAAAGAAACAAATCAAACTAATGAAACTCACACAGAAATACACTGCTTAATAGAACACGCCGATTTATATTAGTAGCAGAATACATCTTCTATAAAGAAAACCTTTCATAGAGCTATATGAGAAAATCTGAAGGAATTACAGCAGCATAAAAAAGGATAAAATATCTAAACAGGCAAAGGATAAAAACATTTCTAGAAAGTTAACTTTAAGCAAGAAAAATAAACTGGTAAACTATCTTTTATGCAAACCAGCATCAAATCAATCTTCCTAATGGTGAGCAAGCACATCAGGACTGTCTTTACAGCACAGTTCAAAATAATGCTGAAATAAGTATTTTGTGTATTAATTCAAGATACTGTCAATCATTTTTTATTCCCCCTCCCCCTCCCTTTTAGAAAGACAGCAATGCTTAACACTGCATTCTTACTTGTAAGTCAGAGGCAGAGAACCTGCTGCTACACAAAAACAAGACCAATGAGCACCATCTCATGGGCATTTGAGGTAACAGGTTCTACTCAGGAAAAAAAAGGACTCTAAAGCAAACAACAAAATGAGAATTGTAATGTCTAACTTTCAAATGCTTAGATGTGAAAATAGGGCACAAGTTAAAGACTTTTCTAAAAATAAGTCACTGTAATTGCATCTGAGATGAACTTCACTGTATCCACACAAAAAAAACTACTGAGGTATTCAGGCACTTAAAATAAGCCTCTATGAGCACAACTACGTACATACAATTACCCTCAGCCTGAAGAATCCACTGAGGCTGGTAAAATGAGTCTTTAAAAAATAAATTGAGAGCAGTACCAGCAGACCTCCATCCCTTCAAGCCAATAGCTGAAAAAAAATCATTCCAAGAGTTTGATCGTATACTTGTGTGTTTGTTTCTCTTCCTCTACATTATGGCAGTCAATGAGATTCTAATTGATATTTCACATCCAATCCTGTAAATGCTAGCAGGCTAAAACATAACTTGTTAAAAACAGTGTTATGGCCTGCATTACTTTGAGTACTTAATATTCAACAACAGTTTCCTCTGTGACCTGAAATTTTACCCAGTAATAGCAATACCTCAGAGGGAACATCCCTATTCAGTTGTCTACTAGTTCAGGTTACAAAGATACTCTCCTGCTGCAGCACATAGCACTTCGATCTTTCTTCAGCTAACTGAAAAGTTTATAACTCTACAATTGCATTTACTAAACATGTCCATCAGTAGAATAAAACATGACAGAAGGAACAACTAGAAGTACATACTAAGGCATTATCACCAAAGTGCTAACAGTGGAATGAATAAGCTCTCAAAATGAAGATACAGTAGATCTCTGGTTCACCTGGTGTAACATTAGCAGTCATTGCAGACTCCACCATCGTATTTCTATCTCAGAAACAGAAGACAGGTTTCTTTGTATGCTGTGGGTTTTTTCTTAAAGGGCCATTTGTTCCAAGAGAAATAACTCCCAAAGAAAAAAAATTTCAGCTCTTTAAAAGCAACTATTCTTTTATTCAATGCAAAATGAGTTCTATTTCATATTGCATTATAAATGTTCCTCTTCAGAAAAATAATACCAATAACCACGTCCTCTTAATGTCATAGATGTATGTAAGATATGTTCATGAAATCGTTTTTTGAGATGTGGCAGGACACACTAGAAAGCTGTAAAATCCCAAGTCGTCTTTGCAGGGGACTCGAGCACAAACACAGACCAAATAAACTTAGGGCTAAGTAATTTACCACATATACTTCTGAAAAGTAGGAGTTCGTTGGGTTTTCCCATTATGGTTCCTGTAAGTTTTATTGATGAAACATTTTGTAATCATCAGAGGCAGACATGACTGAGCCCCACCCAGTTTTACCCCTTGGTTTGCATTAGATCTGTACTTCTGATTGCCAGTTTTTATTACTGGATGCCATTAACACACACACACAAAACACACCATGAAGAAAAAATTCATCACAGCATATTAAACATTACTACAACAATGAAATTCAGAGGGATGGCTGCTCCAGGCAAAGTTTTCCCCGTGAAAATTAAGTGACTAATTCTACAGCAACATGAGTTTTGGAAATGCACTGTTATGTACCTCCCTGCCTTGAACACCAGGAAAGCACTTAATTAAGAGTACTGCAGTGTGCACCTGGAAGAAAAGGCCACAGTCTGCCAACCAGACACTACCATCCACTGGGCTCACACCACCCCTGCAATCATTCCACAGCAGCTGAGGATCAAACCAGATGTAGTACTTCAGATGCAGATCAGAATGACTCTGTATAATCCTTCAGAGTAAACCCTGCAATGTTTCCGTGGCTTCCTTCCAAAACTTGCTACAGTGATCTCCTCAAACGGCTTTCTCAGCTCTGAAGCACAGCCTGCTCCAACGCACAATACATTATACCTTAGTCGGTCTGCATCCTTCTGATACAAAGCTAGACACTATGTTACAAATTACTGTTACTCACTGTCTTCACATATCAAACTGTGCAAAGCTATCAGGATCAGAATCGGCATCTTTACCCAATTTTGCTTTAATGGGGACAAACTCACTATCGGCTGAAAAATTCTCCTGGTTATGACAGTAGCCAAGGCACAGCAATAAACTCATTAAAAAAATCACCTCAAAAGAAGCTATGTTTGAACCCCAATCTTCGTATGAAGAAGTAACATAGTCATTTTCTACCACCTCTCTCCTTCTGACTCAGTCAGCTCAGCAGCAGTTCAAATATCGTGTCACATGTGCTTTCAGATCTCCCTAGCAAAGATAAGAGATTGGTATTAAGGCCAAACACACAAAGCAGAGTTCCATTCAATGTATCCAGACAACTTTAACATCTTTGGCTGGACTTTTGTTAAGGCTTTTGTTTAAGTTTTCTTTCCTTTGCAAAGTTCACACATCATTTTTGTAGTATTCCACCTCATCCTCAAAGTCCAGCTAAAATATTCTCCATTTAAAACACACACTTGCAGTCAGTGTACAAGGTTGAGCTACACTCTGTAAGACTCAGGGGCTACTCATTTTAGTACTTCATTTCCAGCAACTTCAGACCACCAGCAGAATACCTTTTAAATAAGAAAATACTTAATGTCACTAAATGACTGAGGGTTTTCTGGCACCAGTTCTAAGCTCTCTCCCAATCCATTTTGTGAATATTTATTATTTCTACTTGGGACAGTCTGTAAACTAACTGTATAAAATACTAGCTGGCCTTTTGGCTGGTATTATGCAGTAGGTCACATTAATATACTGATCCATTGGCCTTATAATCTGTATCCGACAATCTTTTAAGGAAAGCTTTTCTTGGCAACATACATTTTTAAAGTGCTACTTCAATATAAGCTTTTCACTACCATAACTTTAGAAAACGTTGCTCTTTTCCCAGTTATTTGCATCTTTTGTATTTTATGCTTCTCTTCTTACAATTATTTTGTTTGTTTAAATTCCAAATAAGGCTACGAACAACAAAAAAAATCACAACTATGAACAGCAAACGTGTGTAATGCTCTACAGAATATAAGGTCTGCATAACTAGCAAGAACAGCATAGAAGAACAGAAATTCAGACAAATTAAAGGGACAAGAAAAAGAGAACTGAAGAGACTCATGTAAAATGTAATGAAAAAGAAAGCTGTGAGTAACACAAGAGAGACAAAGAAGAGGTAAAAGGAACAGCATAGCCAGCAATAACTTATGCAAAATTATCTAGGCTGAGAAATAGATGTAAAAGATCACAGTTCTACAGATTTACAGTATCACCACCTCAAACCCAATCGTGGGCCTCCGCTAGTGGGTATTTTAATAAAGGGATTAAAAAAAAAAAGAAGCAGCAGCCTGCAAACATCATAGAATCATTAAATCACAAAATGGCCTGCGTTGAAAAGGACCACAATCATCATCTAGTTTCAACCCCCTGCTATGTGCAGGGTTGCCAACCAGCAGACCAGGCTGCCCAGAGCCACATCCAGCCTGGCCTTGAATGCCTCCAGGGATGGGACATCCACAACCTCCTTGGGCAACCTGTTCCAGTGCGTCACCACCCTCTGGCTGAAAAACTTCCTCCTAAAATCTAACCTGAACCTCTTGTCTCAGTTTAAGGCCATTCCCCCTTGTCCTATTACTATCCCCTTGTAAACAGCTGTTCCCCCTCCTGCTTATATGCTCCTTTACTAGTTTGAAAATAAATATTTTCAAGTGTTAATTGGTATGACTCAGGTGCACTAACAAGATCACAGATAATCAGTATAATGCATGCTTAAGTCAGATTGCTTTCCAAATCACATCCCCATTGTGTTTTCCAGATTCAGTCATCAGAAAACCCTACAATAAACTTCTTCTGTCCTCCTACTGGCATCACAGGTGAGCACACATTCTGCAATACAGAACATTCCACTTTTTTCTAACTGAAAAACAAAGAGTCATACAAACAGAGTTTTTGGCACAACCACCACATTATTTCAGCTCCATCACCTGCAAAGTTAAAAACAGCAAGAAAAGAACCCTACCTTTATTTACTCAATTCCTCCCATGAGTGCAATAACATCTTGAGATCCCAACCAGAAGTTTAAATTTGTATAACCAAAGTTTTCTACAATACCCTTGAGATGTTCGAAAAGTTTTCTCCCTAGTAAAGTTTTCATTTTCTTTCTGAAACTTAACTTCTAATCTTCTCATTTAATATTTTCATTTGTTAGGTTTTTTTAAAACAGGTTTCTACTTACTGCTAATGTTCTACCCCCAAAAACAGAAAACAAACGTTGAAACAACCTACACTATGCCTCTACCAAGAACATAACAGTTGAAGTTCTGCTATTTTAGCTAACAGCAGCCAGCAAATTACTAGAATCCTGGAATATATTTCTAGATAATCCAATTATCAAATAGTCAATAAGTCATTACACTTCCTTAAAACATAAGGAGACTAGCACATGGGGACAGATTACCTCCTTGAACTACATTAAGAACAAGTCTCAGCTGTTTTGCAAACTCCACATGTTGGCTATCCTTGAGGTTATATACTGATTGTATTCTGAAATAAATTAGCTTAAAAATGTCTTGAAACCACAAAAGACTCAAATTTAGAAAACATAATAGTTGTAGTTTATCATAACTGATGACAATGAGCTCATCTCCCTCATTGTGGCCACTCTTTCTCATTTCTTCCCCCTCCTCTCCCACAGGGGAGAAGGGAAAAAAACAACAGGGAAAGCAAGGACTTGTAAGCCACCACCTGAAAGAGTCCCTGTAAGTGTCACAACCTACACAGTGTACCTTTCTTCATATATTTTGGACAAAGATAATGGAAGAAGGCAAGGAAAATGAGCCCTCCAAAGGAAGAGTCCAAATTCAGCCTTGTGTTCATCTGCTAGCAGCAATCCTACTCTTAGAACAGGCTTTGCAGTAGAAACAGAGAGCATTCCTTGTAAGCAAGACGAACAAGAAAGACATTATGCTGTTGCAATTGTATTTTCCATTCTAGTTGTGTGGCTATTTACTGAGAGTCATGTTTTGAGTTGCAAATCTAAAGCCTTAATCCAACAATCAGCTACCAAACCAAGAAAAGTGTTGGCACAATAATTACCTTATCTTTCTTAAAATTATCAAGACTGACATTATGCATTCGTAACTAATCCTCATTAGAATCATTTTTATACTACCATGTTTTAGTGGACTTCAGGAAGACCAGTTCTCTGATCGGACCTTTACTGAGCACACTGGGAAAAAAAAAAAGGAAAAGATTTTCTCAAAAACCAAATTAATTTTCATAATACGAATGCACAGACTGCATAACAGACACTATTTTCATCTGTTTCCTTAAAGGGAATGTTGTTCCCAATGAAGGCTGACCGGTTATTTCTCTCAAGCTCCAAAAACAAAAAATGAAAGATGAGGATCACACCTTACCCATTAAATATTTCAAATTATGAAGATGCTTCACTGTCTCTTCACATACAGTGAGGACAAAGATCCCTCTTACCACGAAAGGGCACTCTCTACCTGCCTACGCAAAGCCCTGAAAGCCAACTATATCCTGTGCTGTATCAAAAGAAGTGTGGTCAGCAGGTCGCAGGAGATGATCCTGTTCCTCTACTCTGCACTGCTGAGACCTCAGCTGGAGTAACGCGTATCAGTGTGGAGCTGTCAGTATAGCATCAGATGTGGACCTGTTGGAGCACATCCAGAGGAGGACCAGAAGAATGATGCCAGGGATGGAACATCTCCCTAGTAAGGACAGGCTGAGAGAATTGAGGCTGTTCAGCCTGGAAAGAAAAGGTTCCACAGAGACCTGATAGCCCAAGTCCCTCAGTCTTTCTTTGAAGGAGAAGTGCTCCAGCCCTTGGATCATCTTTGCAGCCATCCTCTGGACCCACTCTGACAGCTCCACATCTTTCTAGTGCTGGGGACCCCAGATTTTGGCATAGTACTCTAGACAGAGCCTAACAAGTAGAGGGGGACAATCACCTACCTCACCGTCCGGCCACCCCTCTTGATGCGGGCCAGGACACGGTTGGCTTTCCAGGCTGCAAGCTCACAGTGCTAACTCACATCAAGATTTTCATCTTCCAGAACCCATTGTCCTGCTCTGCAGAGCTATTCTCAATTAATAAATAGTTTATAATCAAGTTATACTAAATCAAAGACAAACTGATTAAACTGCAGCTTTCATTACTGAGACTGTTTTAAGATAATATCTCTAGGGAGAGTTAACTTATTCCCCTAATATTCTACCTCTATCTCAATTCCTATGACCAGAACTGAAGGAGATTCCAACAACTCTTTGAATACCTAATTAAATACCCCCCCACAGACACATTCATCTTTAAAGAGCTGAGAACAAGAGTAGAAGCATCAACATGAAGTAAGGAAAAAAACATTAAAAATAAAAATTGTTTGAGAGCTGAATTCCACATCACATCCAGCTTTCCAAGCTTCTCAATTTGACACACTAAATCGACCTGAGGGAAACCCTGAGCTGACAAGTTTCCTCATTACAGTTACCCACAGGGTTTGAAAAAAATATATACAGTCTATCCATATACACCTATGTAGATAGATAGATAGATAGATATGCATAAAGAAGAAAAAAAAATTAAAAAGCATTTCCACACTTATTTTTTCTGGGACTTTAATTTGCAGTTACACATTTTCTCAGTTTGTTCACAGCTTCTCTTAAGGTGGGACACAGAACTACTCAGTACACTCCTAAACCTAAAGCCACTTGGAAACTGAGACATCACTATTCAACAAAATGACAGCAATGTCTAGAAGCAAGAAACTGAGACTTCTGTCATCCTTTGCCTGAGAAGACTTAAATTCTATCTTTTTTAAAGATGTCTAACCAATTCAAGAGATCAGCAACCAGAGAAATCTTTCTACCTGATGGTACATCACCCTCTATCAGGAAATCAGAATTCTGTAAGTCACAAAGAAAATTTGATTAAAGCCCCAATAGGCAAGAAATCCACACCTTCCAGCTCCAAACCTTTCCAGTCACATATGCAGCAGCAGAACGTCTTCTCCATGTTATTTCTTTCTGTGCTCTACAAATTCATCAAATATGGCATTTTTACTCTATACGAGTCCAGCCTTTGCAGGAGAGGCATTAGAAACACTCCTCCACAAGTCACTTAAAACACCGTGGCAATGGACTTTCATCAGGTGGCAATTTGAATCTCTTCCTGCTAAGGCTAGAATTGAGAGTAGCTTTCATTTTCTTCACCGGAGAGACTTTGCTAAGTCATCACATTTCCCACAGCATGATATACGTTTCTCTTTCAAAGACATACTCAGAAAGGACACAAGTTCTTACTGCCAGGTCTCAGAAGTGTCATGGAATAAACATCTCCCAAAAGGACACTGACACTGCCAATCAGCTCACCCACAGTAACTGCAGCATACAGTGCTATTCACGACTCCCCAGCCCTGAATCCAGTAAATGTTTGCATCACGCTTTTGAGCTGCAAGTGACCCAGAGTGAGAGCAGCTGATGCTCAGAAAGCTGAGAAGAACGCAAGCACAGGAAGGACAAAGCAGAGCATCTTGGTGCGAGGTCAAACTGCCAATTATCTAGTAAATCACAGTGTTGGCACTCTATTTTGGATGAAGAAATGGCCAAGAAAGCAAGACAATCAGTGGGCATTCACTGATTTGCATAAAGATAAGCTGCTGGCATAATTTATGTGCCTGAGCAAGTGGTGTCAGGGAATTCTATTCACAGAACTTCACTGTTGAGATGGGCACCACTGCCGCCTCCTTCCAGTCAAGCTTAAATCCAGGAAATCATAGAATCAGAGAATGGCCTGGGTTGAAAAGGACCACAATCATCATCTAGTTTCAACACCCCTGCCATGTGCAGGGTCACCTTGGGTAACCTGTTCCAGTGTGTCACCACCCTGAGTGAAAATCTAAAGCCCTAAGAACTGTATAGCTCCCAAACGTGACCCTTTACTGTAGAATACAAAGGATGAAGAGCTTCTTGCAATCCTAATCAAAAAACCGTTCCCAGCATCTCAGTATTCACTCATTCATATGCAACACGTTAAATACACACAGCTCCCACCTCACATCAGCTATTTTGAAACAAGTTCTAAAAACACAGCAGGTTATTCAGTTTTATAATCCTTATCAGTTGCCTAGAAGTCGATATAAAAGCTTTTAAGTCCTCTTTAGCTAAGTTCAGCTACAGACAAATCACATGCTTAGTTTCAACAAAAACATGTGCAGCAGGCAGATGCCTATTGCACTGATAGTTTCCATTTGTTTATTTAACAGTCATGCACCGTTACCAACTTCAGTCACTTGATTCCTGTTCTCCCCTATTCCTCACATTCTCCACCAATTGCATTTTTTTAAAAGGCTTCAATAATTCTCTTCCTGTATCACTGTGTTGTTTGTTGTTTTGTTTTTAAATCTTACATGTATGATTCTGCATGAAGATTTTCATTCATTTTAAAATGAATACCTGATTCCAGGACCCTTCCAAATTGTTAATAATCCTATAAAGCAGAGCTGTCTTAGGAGCACAGTTTTAATTCTAGGAAATGCAATCAGCATTACTGAAAGACTACTTTAATAAAAGATCACTGAAATTTAGAATGAAGACACAGAGCAAGACGAGTTCACCTTATTCTACTAAACAGCTCACCCCTAACACCATTCCAATCATATTTGGGAAAGAAATTTCAATAGCTACCCAAACCTGCACATAGTTGATAACTCACTGATAAGTGAGAGGTTTAATAAGCTAAAATTCACTATCCTAGATCACATAATTACATATTTCACAATCTACTAGAAGATACAACTGGTTCTCTCACTGCTTTTTTATAAAAAAAGAAAGTGCCCTCAAGCAGCAGAGACCATCTCACCTGCTGCTTACTGGTGCCTCCAGCCCTTCAGCATTCCC
Organism: Chrysolophus pictus; assembly: GCA_037305975.1. Lineage (NCBI taxonomy): Eukaryota > Metazoa > Chordata > Aves > Galliformes > Phasianidae > Chrysolophus > Chrysolophus pictus. Next base: position 58,180,501 of record CM074579.1, on the reverse strand, counting down.
AGAAGAGAGAACGATTACAGTGAAGGTCACGATTGCATTGTTAGAATTACTGTTTTATAGGGCTAGCCCAAAATAAACCTAAACGTTTGAAGGTCTACGCAGGGCAAATAGATTAGACTTCATTTAATTTATGTATTTCCCTAACTTGCGCCCACACCACAGAGAACAGCTGCTGATTGCACAGAAAAATGGAAGGAGAAAGGGGACAAAACACAATTCCATTGATCAGATAAGTTCCAAGTGGTGACCCTGGTTATGATATTCAATTGCAAAGGAAAGATAACCCAATAGTTTCATAGTAGTAGCATTGTCTTCTTAGTTGGATCAACATAAAAGAAGATTTTTCCCTAAAAATTTCAAATGCAGCCTATCAGTCACATCAGAAGTAACCTGAATTACTATATAATGCATGTGTAGTTTTCCAGCTAAACATACATAGAAGACAAAAACACCAACAGAACTACTCATACACAGGCTGCCACAATGAGCAGTTCAAATTTGCAGAGGACTTTGCAGAAGGCAACAGAGCACATCCTATTCCCACTAGCTATTCTTGTTTAAACACCATCTCAAGACAGCTATTAATCAGAAAATCATGCCTGGGACATAGCTGCTCCCAAATCCCCAGTTATCACTAGAGGAATATGACGCAATGGAAAGCACTAGGTTTTCTTCTCCATGAATTAGTTTATATTTGCAAACTCCTTATTCTGCATGTGAAGCCTTGAAATCTGAAGCACGGTAGAAAGGCAAGCTCTTCATAAATTACAATGAGCTTCCAGCATCAGCATACAGAGTGCAGGACTACAGTGTCCAAAGAAAACGTGCAAATGCAACTGCTCATGCAGCAATTATTATTTTCAGCAGTTCTGCAAGGAGAACTCTCGATCGCTATCTGCTCTAGATATGCAGCACAGAATACTGGAAACAGCAGCCTCCACTAACCACAGGATGTATTATAAAAGCAGGTGGCTAAAGTATCCTGTTTTACACAAATTAGTTAGAGCCCTCAGATTCCTGGCACATGGCCAGAGCTCCCAGATGGACGAAGTCTGAAGGTTTCCCCAGAAGAAAAAAGAAAACGACCAAGACAGCTTTGGAACTGCCTTTAACAGACTTCGTATTACACTAAAGCATAATGGGAAAATCCAAAATTAGTTAAAGCAGAAATGTAACCTAAATTAGGACATTAGTAATTAGGGCAAGCTGATACAAAAAAATCCATCGTGCAAAATGTTATGAAGAGGCCAGCAGGGCCTCGAGGGGCTGGCGAAGACACTTGAATGGCAGAAAGTTAGCTAACTGTAATTAGTGATTATGAACGAGAACTTTCTTCCAGATTGACCCAATTAAAATAAATAGAAGTTCTTCAAAAAGATATGCATAAATTTAATTTACACAGGACTGAATTTGACAGAAAAGATTCTTAAGCATTTTACATACAAATAGCAAATAGTTATTTCACATCTAATGAATAAGCTGCAGAGGTTATTTAATCCATGCAATAGATTAAAGTTTCCTCCTTAAGATTCAGAAAACTTCATGACTACGTACACAGAAATTACAAACATTTGAAGTTAATTACTCAATTAGTAAAAAGAGTTAGAACACTACGTGGGGTTCAAAATGACCACAGTTTCCCCCATATAAGAAATACAGAGTGAATGAAACCGCAGAGAAAGCTCATCTTTATTTTCCATCAGACTTGAAATCTAAACACACAAACAAACACGGTGATTTCCAAAAGGCTGAATCCTCAGGAAGCTGAACGTACACTTGATTAACTCAAAGTCAGTATGGAACACTACCAAACCAACACTGCTTTAAAAGAATTCAGCAACTTCCCTGGTTTTCCTCAACTCCCAGCTTTAGTCCAACACAGCCTCCTCATACAACTGCTTTTTTAACCAAATCTGCAGACTTCGGTTCATTCCTCTCATAATCTCTTTCAAAATACAGGAATAATTATCTATTTTTATCTCTCTCTGCATTGTCCAACCTCAGCAGCAACCTTGACATGCCATCCACGTATTTCCCTGATGTTTTTGACTAATTTCATTCTACTCCTTAATCCGAAAATGCTGTTCCTGAGCCAGTCCATATGGCCACTACTTTACCATGCTATCTGCTCTGCTGGATCAGGCCAACAGTCCATCTAGCCCAGCTTCCCTGACAAAAGTGACAGAAATACTACGTAGAGAGAGAAGCAATCACACAGGGAATACCAAACTCCCTCCCCTTTCTTAAAGAAAGAAAAAACCTATCACTGAACTGACGCATCACTATCTAGAGAGGAATACTAAAAAGCATGCTATGAACACATTTTAAGCAAGCTCACTTGTAAAATGAACTGCTAAAAACTTTTATCAAATATTACTAAGACACGATTTATATGAACACTTGGTTATGCTTTGCCTTCCCGGCTTTATCTTGGGCTTGCACAGAACTTACTGATGCCAAGACTTACACAAAACAGACTGCAGATAGTTTACAGCTTTCACAAATGTTTGAAACTTCAGATTGGCCACGAGAGGCTATAAAAATTAGCAAGTAAGAGGAAAAGGTAAAAAAAAAAAAAAAAATAAATTCTTCAGTATTTTCCTACAAGGCCTTAATAATTTGACCTCAATATTTTCTCCTGCAGTGTGTTTTAAGTTGCAGTCACAGGTTGACATGATACCACAGCCATGATACACAGTACAAAGTAGCCCTCCTTCAGAACTCAGACCATCTTCTTCCCACCATCAGAGCTTCAGCATGTCTACGTGAAGACTTTTGTTACCAGCTCACTCTACATTCCATGCATTTCTCAATTAACCGCAAAAGTTCCTTAAATACCTACATGTAATAAGCAGGGTGATATTTCCATTTCCACTGACTACTAAGTTATTTTCGGCATGCATCAAAACTCCCCAAAAAACACACACACACAAAAAAAGACCTCAGATCAATATTAATACTCAATGTATTCTAGTAAGATGGAGGTTTGTAATCCTTAAGTGAAGGACAAGCAATCCTCATTGCACAATAGGCTTGAACTGGGTAAAGCCTAGTGAAAAACATCTCTGATCCTTATTTACTCATCCAAAACTACTAAAATTATCCCTAACTGTTACTGGATTATCAAATTAGACACCTTCAAAAGAATGAAGACGACTTGGAAATCAAGTAGTCTATCCAAACTCGTTCATCAAACTGAGCATTAGCTACCCATTATGAAAGGGACAAGAAGTAACTTTATGAAATAATTTTACTACTTAAGACCTATTTGGAAGCACTACAAATCCACTCATTTACACACGCACACAAGATGAAAAACTACAAACTGTTTATTATCTTTATTGATGACCTGGACAAGGGGATTGAGTGCACTCTCAGTAAGTTTGCAGATGACATCAAGTTGGGAGGTAGTGTTGACCTGCCTGAGGGGAGAAAGGCCCTACAGGCTGGATCGCCAGGCTGAGGCCAATGGGATGAAGTTCAACAAGACCATGGGTCGGGTCCTGCACTTTGGCCACAACAATGCAAGCAATGCCACAGACTTGGGGAAAAGTGGCTGGAAGACTGTGTGGAAGAAATAGACCTGGGGGTGTTAGTTGATACTCAGCTAAACATGAGCCAGCAGCGTGCACAGGTGGCCAAGAAGGCCAAAGGCATCCTGGCTTGTATCAAAAATAATGCTACCAGCAGGAACAGAGAGCTGATCAGCCCCCCTGACTCAGCTCTGGTACCACGTTCACTTTTGGGCCTCTCGCTGCAAGAAAGACATTAAGGCTCTGGAGCACATCCAGAGAAGAGAAGCAAAGCTGGTGAGGGTCTGGAGCACAAGATTTAGTAGGAGCAGCTGTAGGAAGTAGGATTGTTTAATCTGGAGAAGAGGAGGCTCAGGGGAGATCTTATTGCACTCTACAGTTACCTGAAAAGAGGCTGTAGAAAGGTAGGGATTGGCCTATTCTCCCACATAACAGTGATACAGCTAGAGGGAATGGCCTCAAGTTGTGCCAGGGGAGATTCAAGCTGGATGTTAGGAGAAATGTCTTCTCCAAGAGAGCAGTCAGTCAGGCACTGGAGTGGGCTGCCCAGGGAGGTGCTTGAGTCACCATCTCTGGAGGTGCTCAAGAAACGTTTAGATGTTGTACTAAGAGACACGGTCTACCAGGGAAATGTTGGTAGTCAATGGACTGTTGGACTGGATGATCTTGGAAGTCTTTTCTAACTACGGTGATTCTATGATTACTAAGAAAGCTGACTGTCCATTTTACTACAATAAAAAGAAGAAACTTCCAGCTTGACCCAGTTAAAACCACAGATTTACCTTATCATCTATACTGTAAAATGGACAGAAGTGACTGAACTAGGGTAACTGTAGCTAGAGGTACACTTTAGGGAAAGCAGTACATACTAAGAAATGCTCTAGAAACTCTTTGGTTTCTCTCAGATGTCACCAGTGTTGTTTATGTAGAAAACAAACCCAAGCACTTTTTAAAACATGCACCAAGATAGGCAAAACAACGTACTGTTCTGAAAACATTCGTGACACATTTCTGACTGCTGTAACATGTTTAGTTCTATCAGCATTAGCTTGGTATTTTTCTCTAGAAGATGATGCCCACAGTAAGTCTTGGTTATTAAGATTAAAAAAAAAAAAAAGGAGAATTTATTTCATAAAATCTATTAAATTAGTGTTTCAGAAACATTCATATCAGATAAGAAACCTGCTGTATCAGCAGGTGAAGTAATTAGCTTTCAGTATGAATAATGATAAACAGAGGTTACAGTACAGAGAATACAACGGTGGAGAAATGATAAAAAAGCAGCAGGAGGCACATCAGCAGAAGGAAAATAAGTGGTAGTCCCAACATTTATCTACAATTTGGTCCAGAAAGCAAACCATGTAGTGCCAGGGAGGAAAGTTCCTTTAAAAAAGGAAAGTAATTGCTCAGAATTTTTTAAAAAGCTTCAAGTTTATTTTTGTTTGCGGTTTTACTTAAGTCCGGCAGAGGTGAGAGAGGTGAAAAAATTATGTTTACAAAATTGTTTTACTCTTTGCTCTTCACATCCAGTTACTTTTTAATCATCTTCAGCTGAAAAAAAAAAATAGTCATTTGTACTTTCTCACTAGGGGAATCTTGGTGAGGACCTCATAATCCACAAACAGAACTGGAAGCAACAGCACATGATTCTCATTCAAAAAAGAAACAAAATCTTAAAAGCCTCCTTTGCAATACAGCCTGGGGGATGGGGAGAGAATCTATAATCAAATCAAATAGCAGAGTCAATGTTACAATTAATAGAACAATTAAAAGCACTAAAGCTTATTTTAAAAAAATAGGTTAGTGCGAGGCGTAGAACAAGGCACAGCATTTCTTTAGAGAAGGGCAGAAAGCCTAAAATAACTGTACAATAGACAACTTGAGACATGAGCAAATTCTGACTTGAAGTCCTCAAATTGAATTACACACCAACATCTCACAGAAAGGCAATAGTTGTACAGTCACCTGCTTGAAGCACAGTTGAATTTAGCCAGAATACCTATTTCTTTCTGCAAGTTCAATAGAATAGGTAGCCACAGCAAACACACTCCCCACTCATCATGAACAAAGCACTTGCCAGCGAGCCTTTTACCTGCTGCAGTGACCTAAGTTTTATATACAAACAAGAAATTTACAAGAATAACTTGGAAACAGCATGACATTGACATATGATACAAGAGAAGCCTGCTGAGAACAGCTGAGCAGAAGCTCCAGCCAGAATTTTAAAGTAGAAGAATTTTAGCATCTTGTATGCAGAAGATCTGTATTTCCAGCATAGGTTGTATGGCCTTCACAATAGATTCAGAAAATAAATCTCCTAACTTGAAATCCTCAGATCCTAAAAATCTCCTATGACACCAAGAACACAGAACTTGTAAAAAAAGAAGTTTTGCCAATTGCTGAATTATTTTTACTACTCTTTCTGAAAAATTCTTTAATAGCAGCATTGCCTTTCTATTTTACTACAAAAAAACAGATAGCTATTTCAATATTGTAACACATTTCAGTGTAAATCATTTATCTTCCCACTCTACCACATTCTCATGTTAGGAATTTTTTTGGGTTTTTTTAATCTTAATCATCTAAAGGGGAGAGGGGGAAAAAACATAAGATAAGAGGTCATGGTCAACTAGGCATCTAACTTAAAATGAAAGGGCAGTGCACATGATTATTAAGGAAGTATATCCATCATTTAGCCTACTGCCTTTCTGAAAGATAAGAACAGATTACAGTGTGAACAAGAACAGATTCCCAAAGTTAATCACAGAATAAGACTTTCTGAAGCTCAGCATCTTCCTCCTCAGTTTTCAGAAGTACTGAAATACACAAAGCCACACCTGGGGTGGGCTGGAAAATCAGCTTCTCCGAGAACAGTGACCAAAGCAAAGCAGTTGAGTTTGAAGATTTCTAAGAGCAACGTGTCCAAAGACAATAAAATGAAACTAGATTTTTGATATACGAGAGAAGCAAGCTCCCACTGCTAAACAGAGAAATTGCTATAGCTGCCTCTCAACTCCAAGATCCAACAATGCTGGACTGAATGAGTTATTTGCTCCAGTAATCAGGACAACAGGAGCTTAAATTTCTTTAATAAGCAGGAAGTCAATTACTGGGCATTTCAAATTCTTGACCTTTTGAGTCTTTCACGTGTAAAGCATGAGCATCTCTTAAATTCTTAAGATAATGAACATCAAAACCGCATCTTACGCTTCTCTTAACTCTATCCAAAACTAAGAAATTCACCATAATCTGCATGTGCCACAGTAAGCTTGCAGAATGTAATTTAGAGTAACTCAAGTAGTTAAGAAAATAAAAAAGTAGGTTACCTAACCGTCCTTTTCAAAAGAAACATCTTACCTGACAGAGTGGTTTTGCTATGAAGAGCATGCACATAGTCACACCTTTCACAAAGAATTGCTCAACCCTCCCTTCAGTTTGGTACAAAGACATTGTGTTTCTGTGATCAAAAAAAATCCCCCAGATGCTGCTAAGCATCTTCTTTGCAAAGAACAAGAAGCAAGCAAGATGATTTCTGCTAACACTGCTGAGATAGTGCAGTTATGACTCACCAAACTGAAAGAAACTCACTAGGAGAGGATATTTAGGGCTTAACCCCACTATCAGTGACAGAACTCAGCATGATTTTCATACCCACCCACTGAACCTGCTCACACATGAGTAAGTTCACTTAAAAGCTATTGGGAAACAGATTGTTTTAAAGCCATAGCCAAGAATCACTCTTTCACAGACGGATCTTTTCTGCACACATACACAGAAAAGAACACCATTGCCAACAAACACTTCACATGCCTCAGTTTCTGATCAGTGTGATTTTTTAAAAGTAAATCACAGTTAATAACTGAACAGAGGCAAAACTCAAAGCCAGATGGATAAGTATTTTGTACAGAGCCACCAATGCTTCAGCTTTTCATGTTCTATACTACACTCACATTCAAGAAAGCAAAAATCTTTAAAGTTTTTGCTATATAAATGGGTAAGAAACTCCAGAAGATAGATACTTTTTGTATCAAAAACTGAGTTTTTTGGCTACTTTTTACTTTTTTAGTATTCCAGTTTCAATCAAGCCCCAAAATACTGAGAGATTCTCTCCCTCCAAATCAGGAGCTAAATAATTTTCCTTAGACACGGGAATATTGAGGGACATATTTTTTCTTACAATGCCCCCCCCAAAAAAACTTGCATTACATTTTCACATAATTCAAGTAATGAAGCAAAATTATTAGATAAAGCTTTGTTTGTTACATTATCAAGTTACGTGTTACTTCACAATCAGTCTCAACTGACTAGTTCTGCTTTGATAATAAGGAGGAGTAAAAAGGCCTCAATTTCAGTCTCCCACATCACAGACATTCCAGGTGCGCTGGAATGCTTGGGGAATCTTCTCAGGGGGATCAGGGATGCTGTGACAAAGTGAAAAGACAGTTTCAAGAATCTCTTTCCAGCTTCTAACTAGGAAAAGATGCTGCAGAATCACAGAATGGCCCGGGTTGAAAAGGACCACAATGATCACGTAGTTTCAATCTCTGCTATGTGCAGCGTCACCAACCATTAAACCAGGCTTCCCAAAGCCACATCCAGCCTGGCCTGCAGGGATGGGGCATCCACAGCCTCCTTGATTGCTGTTAAGCATCCTCCTGTTCCAGGTGTGTCACCACCCTCTGTGTCAAAAACTTCCTTTCAAAACTAAAATCAAAGATTCTCTGAATTAAGAGAGATTCAAAGATTCGCCTTAACTTTTGCTCCAAAACAGAACAGCAAAGGAATCTCAGGATGAGTAAGCTTTTTTACACTTTTGACTATTTTGCCCAACCTCTTTTGACTGCTGTAAAAAATACGCTTCCTTCCTAAAAGTACACCTTCTCAAAAGTGCACGCTAGATAAAGTAAAAAATTAAATATCCTCATGAAAAATTTCTGCCTACTTGGACAAGTGACCTAAATCAAACTGTTTCCCAGAATTTCCTTCCGAACCTTCCATGCACATATCTGAGCACCAGGTTTTATAAAATAGAATTGTTAGTGCACTCTCAGCAACTTCAATCACCTTCTCCAGTGTGAAGCATCCACCTAACAGGTGCCCTACAGTTCATTTTTGCCTGTACTGCAATTGCTCTGCACTGTGACTTTCAACCAAATTTGCTAAGTATGAAATAGTCTAAAAAATAAACATTTATCATAATCGAAGATACCATAAACAATCAACAGAGCACATGCAGGATTATTTACATGTAAACTGCAAAATGCTGCTAATCACATAATAGAAAACCAAACTGCATTTAGAAACCTGTAGGTCTTTTGCATCGACCTTTCTTCTGCCACACTTTACGCAATTACATGTTCTCACTTCCTGGTTTTGTCCGAAGTCACACTTGTTTTAAAGCCAAAGGTGCTCACTTAAAGCAAGAAGGAGGAACAATGAGGGGTTTTTTGAAAATTCTGATGAGGAGAGCATCCTTGTGAACATGAAAGATTTCTTCTAATGTTTGGTCTCCTGCAGTAAACGCTCTTTAACAACCAGCCAGTTTAACACAAGGCCCAAGGAGCTTAGCAGTATGCATTTTATTCATATTTTTTATAAGATGTGTCCTCAGCTTTTAGCCAGATTTATTATTAAGTATTGAAATTGCTTGCACTGTATCAAAGAATAGCACCTGACTACTTAATTCATTACAAAATGAAGACATTGAGATCAAGTTTTATTTTCCCCAATAAACAAAGTAAAGCACTTAAACGAGGCAACTTCCTTCCCCACTTCCTAGTAGACAGAACATCCGAGTTCAAAGCCAACGGAAAGCAGAAAGGGGCACAAACACCTCCACGGGAGGAGTTGCTGCAGCTGAAGGCAACTCTGTGTGTTCTGATGGCAGCTGGAGTAACTGATCAACATTTAACTTTCTCATTAAGCACACCTGTTGGAGGGCTAAATGCACCTCTCGGCTCCGGTTAAGGCAACGCTTTCTTTGAAGCAAAACAAGGCTACTGCTGTTTGGAGCTATTTCAAATCTAAATGCAGGCATGCTCATCTACCTCATCTTTAACTTTTTTGAGTCATATAAAAGGAAGCTCGCTGGAATCTACTATGCCAAAAGTGTAAATATGAAGACATTAAGAGACAGAAAAATAAAGACAAAATCTGCACACAGATGCAGTTCGTTTCGCTTGCACCCAAAAGGGCGGCCAACTTACCAGATTGAATACCGTATCCACGATGTCTCTGTTCGACACCTCTCCAACCTCCACCAGCCCCGCCAGCACGGCAAACTTCATCCTGATGCCTCGGATGGGGACCCCTGGATTCAGAGGCTGCAGTACGCTTCCCCCTTCGCCGGCGTTTCCTTCTTTCCCCGCTCCTCCTCCGCCATCACCTGTTGGCTGCACAACTTGTTTGCCGTCGCTCGCCATGGCCGGTGCCCTCCGTGCGGCAGAGCGGGAGGAAGACGCAGCCCAGGCCGGGGAAGGCTATCCGGCCGCGCTCTCCTCGCGGGAGGCGGCTGTCAGCGGCGGTAGCTCAGCCTGAAGGACGACCGAGACGTCGGTGAGGTCGCCGAGGGCAAAGCACTCCCCCCGAACCTCACCCCCCCGCCTCGCGCGGTGTTCCCGCTCCCTCCCCGCCCCGCGCGGACGGCGGCGGCTGCGCCTCTCCGCGCGAAAGGTGCCCGAGCGGTGAGAGCCGCTCCGCGCGGGGTTTCGGTTTTTATTTTCAAGGGGAGGACGCCCGGCTCCGCGCCCGCCCCCGCCCCTCGGTCGGCGCGCACAGGTGCGCCCGCGCACCAACTTCGCACTCACCGCCGCGCCCGCGGAGGGGGCGCGGGCTGTCCGGCTCCGGCGCGGAGGGGTACGGAAGCGGCGGCCGCGGAGCACCGCCCGCCCCTCTCCCCGGAAAGCTGCCGAAGTTTCAGCCGCCGCCGCTTCACGCCGCGCTTTCGATCAGCCCCATCGCTTCCTGCCGACGCTGCCGCTGTCCGCCGCCATGACAGCGCTCGTCCTCCGGAGCGCCGCCGGCCGAGGAGCCGTGCGCCTGCGCGGCCGTGTGCGGGCGGGGCGGGTTGCCGGCGCGCGGGGCGGGAGCCGCCGGCTCGCGCACGCCCAGGTGCGCTCAGGTGCGCCAGGTGAGCGGGGGGCGCGCGCCACGTCCCGCCGCGCCGCGAGGAGTGCGCTGCGGCTGCTGCCCCCGCTGCTCCGTCCGCTTTGCCGACGTGCCTCCAATCTGCTCCGCGGCTCTGTTTTGTTGTGCGTTCCTCTGAGCGTCTTTCGCGTGGAACCGAACAGCGAGCTCTTCGTAAGTTAGCCCTGCGACGGTCAGCTCGATCCTTTTGGTTGCGTTCTTTCTTGATCGGCTCATGGAGTTCTTTTTGTTCTCTTAAGAAATTCACACACTGAAGCTGTCGTTCTTCTCATGTAAAAAACAAAGTTTTGTGGGCAAACCTGGATTCGCTTCATCTCATCTAGAGCTAGGAATAAAATCAAAGCAAAACACTTCTGTTAGAATCACAATGCATTCGTTTCCCTTTTTGGAGTCTCCTGGGGAAAAGAATAATTCATTCAATTGTGTCAGTATCTTTATGCTTTTTACATTAGCTTATTATTTCACAACAATGTTAACGACACAAATATAACACCTGTATACACTTGTAATTAACTTTGATTGCAAGTCACTTGATTGCCCTCTTTTAAGCACTGTCAGTCTCAGCACTTAAGTGGCATAAAGGCACACACAGCCTGTGGTGATGAACTAACTTCGTCTAGTAGTCACTGATAACATCATACACGTCATGTCAGGTCTAAGTGACAGCACTCCCTATGGAAGGTGTTAGACAATTCTTAGTTCCTCTCATCTTGGAAATTACTATTTCTTGCCAATTAGGAAAAAAAAAGCAACAGCGCTATCCTATGTGAATTGCCAGATATTCAGCTTTTCATTAACAATTGTGTCTATTAACTACTTCTTTCATTTAAAAAATAGCAGAGATTTTTTTTCCCATTTTTCTGTTCATCAAAAAAATTTCTTTTTTTTTTTTCCTATGTGAACATAAATACTTAGGAGAAAAATCAGTCTTCAAGTGATTGTGATGTGGTTCTTACAGAAATAACTGAATGTTTACCAAATTCTGTTGATTATATGTGACACACTTGGTATAGCATGTGCTCCTTAAAGTCCGTTACAACTTCTTCAAGCATGTTGCAATTTGCACACTTCTAAGTCATAGCGGGGTACAGCATTTGGCTTTCAGCTCTGCTGAGTTTAAGGCTGTGTGCTATTCCTCTACATGCCATGCTTTTTGGTCAAAGAAGTCACTATATACAGGTGATGTTTGGGTCAATATGGAAGGGAAGGAATAAGTTGAAAAGGAAACGTTCAGCTATTTTGGAAGTCAAAATATCGACAAAGAAAAGAATTTGATTTCTTAATGTTTCAAAGCCACTTCCACAATTTTCTTTAGTCATTTTAGGATGAAATCTCTCTTCCTGAAGAGCTCCAGTGACTACAATTCTTGAAGTCTGCATGAAAATATGTCTGTAATCTGAAAAATGTGTAAAATGTCAGAATTAGTTGCCAAGTTAACATTTTTTAAGTTCTTAAACCTACTTATTTGGACAGATACACAGACTTCTAATGTATAGACATCAGTTGAGCATTTTTAAGTTCATTCTCTCTCTAGTTTGTTTTCTCCATCTAGTTGATGATGACCACACAGCTGCTTTGTTCAGATTGCAATGCATGATACTCTTTATGATCATACCCAGCTCAAGTTTCCCAACCTACATGTTTTTTTCTTCTTCTAAATCTACCTGCTGCACTCAGCTCTTTGAGAGGAAAGCAGTGCTTTGTGTGTGTATATAGTGGGTTACACCAAGGCCTTGACATCCACCATGGCAACACTTATGTAAAGAATTATCTCCTTTGTTGGAAGAGCATCTGTATACATACCACTGCTGTTTGTTAAATTTGTTCTGTCTTGTTTCTACCATTGGCCACTAACAAAATCTGTATTGATGTATTTCTCCTTGAAGAGTGATTTTTTTTGCTTTGTTGCATGATGATTCACCTCATCGTTGCTTGAATCTTTTCTTTTCTGCTACATTACTTTGAACTTTAGTTGTATATATTATCAAAGTGGCATTTTGAATATTAAGCAGCAAAATCAATTCCAAACAAGGTTGTCACTTAAATAAGTGTAATAAATGCAACAACTGTAAGACACATTAATGTACAGGCTGGATATTTCAGTTATCTTCCAAGAAAGAGAAATTTACTAGTGATTTCTGTCCCTGTTCTCATTGGTAATGTTAAGGAGTAAAGGTGGTGAGGCACTGGAACAAGTTGCCCAAAGAGGTGGTGGAAGCTCTGTTCTTGGAGACACTCAAGGTCAGGCTGGAGGGAGATGTGAGCAACCAGACTGAGCTGTGGGTATCCCTGTTCATTGCAGGGGAGTTGGACTAGATGGCCTTTAAGGGTGCCTTTCAACTCAAAAGATTCTACGATGATTCTTTGATTCTTCCCATGAGAATGTGGCTAGATGCACATTTCTATTAAAATAACACTAGTTATTAGGTTACATAGAGCCCTCTCTCTGTACATATTTTATGTACAACAAACCCTAGATACATATTTCTATAAATAAATTACATTCCAGCCAGAGCCATGTTCTCTAGAACCTTTTCTATAATGCTATAAGCATAGATTCAAGTCCCAAATAGGGCAGGAAATAACCATAACAGCTGTTTCCGTAATGTGACTGCCAGCACCTTTCCTAAAGCAACTCTTTAAGCGAAGTTGAAATGTGCTCTGCGTGCTAGTTCTCACAGAACAAAATCAATCTGGTGTAGTTCTCAATAGGACCAGGGATCGTGTATATTTTTTGCTTTCTAATTTGATATGATTTTTATTCATAAGGTATCACAGCAAGATGATAGCATCAAAGATGCTGCCTTTCATAATTATTTCAGGAAAGACTGAAAGACTGATACAGAAATATATTTTTTTTTCTACATTATATAACAAGTTCTAATTTGTTTCATTCTATGGAAGGAAAAGGAATAATTCTTGAAATCAGCAGAAATTTCTGTGCTTGGAAATTCTAACTTGAATGAAACTCCAAAGAGGCAAATAGAAATAAAAGTTGCTCCTCGTCCTTGATATTGCATTATGCTTGGGAAAAATTGTTTGAATGTACTTCTCCCTGACTGCTCTCACACAAAAGAGTACAGATTTTCTGAGGTGACACACATAAGCATACTATTTAAGATTGTAATTAATAAATATTAGCTAGCGTTCTAACTGGATACATCATAATACTTCAGTTCATGTCTGGCTTGGAAATGCCAGATGGTATTGTGTGATGGTATTGAATTTCCGGTGGTTAGGGAAATTTAAAAAAGAACACTTTGGAATTTGTTCTATTACGATGCTTGTTCAGTTCCATTTCTACATAACTTTATTTTATGGTTATGTTCCTCTACAGAATGTATGTCAAAATGAAAACATGTCATAGTTTCTCTCCTGTTTGAAATTCCAAGTACTAACAGAGGAATAAGCTTCCTTTTTTTCTTTCTCCCCTTTCTTTCCATGTTTCCCTTAATTACATACATTACTAGAAAGAGATGATAATCTCTAATTTGAGTTGCAGGCACCCACAGTTTCTTTCTTGGTATTTGAATTGTTTAGAACTGTAATGCTGGTACTTCCAGTCTCTATTAGAACACAGTGAGTGGATCTGGTTATATACATGCTGTGCAATCCTGGTATTTTAATCTTAGAATTCCCTGATGCCTCCTTTTCTGCCTTCGATGTCTTTCTATGAGTCATATATGGTTCCTGAAGTATTGTCTTCCCTCTTATGAACGGAGAAATAAATTATAATTTTCATTTGTGCATTTAAACTGGCTAAGTACACATTTTTGCATGGTTTTCCTTACCTGTTTTTAAGTATCCCCTGCCTCCATGGTTGGCCTTTAGATACTTAAGGTCTTCATCAGGTTACCTGCAACCAAAAGTAGAAATGAAATATCACTTGGATGTTTGTATGTACCTAGTAACTTGGATATGAATTCCACTTATATTTCTTCCTATCTGTGCTGATGCAATATTTGTTGTTAGTCTCTTTTTGTTTTCTTCTTTGTTTTATCATCATTTTAGTGATACAAAATAAATAAAGGAGAATTAATTGCTAAAGTTACTCTTGATGGATTTCAGTCATTTTTCATCCAAATTGCATACTCCACCAAATCCAGTTTGCCAGAGAGGACAAAAGTGTCATGTTGAATTCTGACAGATCTTTCTATATATTTTTACAGATCAAGAAATGCTTCTTGCCTGGCCTCAATTGTTAAAGACAGTAGGGTATATGCATAAATAAGTGCATAAATACCTAAGATGGGGAGTTCAATATAGAGCTGAAAAGTAGATCCACTGCCAGCTTCGTTGCATCTGTTGCAAGAACAGTGACTTTTGGCAGTTAGAGTCTGCTGGAACAAAATACATTGCCTTTAAGCACAAGGAAGTAATCATTTTACAACTTTTTATGACAAAATGCTCTTTGATCTTAAGCATTAAGAACTGCTTTAAAAATCCGTGGTTAGAAATTAAACTCCAAATAAAAAATCGGCTTATGAATACTGTTGACCTTAAACAAGGTCCTTTCTGCTTTTACAGAACACAATACTTCAAGAGAGCAATATAATCCCAAAATAAAGATCAGTCTTGTCAAAAGAGGAAGTTTTCTTTTGGTTAGGTGTGATTTTTTTTTTTCAATGTGTCAGCGGTTTTGTTTTGTTCAGTTCTTTTTTTTTATTTTTACTGTAATGTAACTTTATAATGTAACTTTTATCGTGCAGAATTTTGTCCACTTTTCTCTAGAATGGTAATCGGTTTTTTCTTCATTTTTTTGTTACACGTTTTTGACTGGTGGATTGCTACTATCATTGTTTTTAAATAGCACCGAATTAATATATGATGCTTAATGAGTCTCACATCAATCCTATTAGAAAATATATTTCCATTTTCTCAGGAAATTACAATAACACTGAGCTAAAGCAGCTGCTTTACCTTATTTCTTCTGTTCCTTTAGCTTTAATAAGGATCATTAGAGTGTCAGTGTAATTCCTTACAAAATCTAAGCTGTGACAGGAAATATCACTGGAAATGTCAACTTTTACTAGAGTATATGCTGAATAAACTCATGAAACAACTAATTGTCCACTATTTTAATGAGTATTGCTTACTTCTTTTAAGTCATACACCCTTAGCATTTCTTCCACCCCTCCCCCACCATCTTTTATACAAAGAAAACATTTGTTGTTGTGAAAGCCCTCTTAAGAACCAGTTTCCAGTAGAACTGACAAGAAATGTTTATGTTTTCTGCTTTGGTGGTAAAACCTACATTGATTAGTTCAGGCAAAACTTAGACATGAAACATTAGCATATGGGAAGTAGAAAGTTCTGCACTACGACTGTATTCACTGTCGCCCAAGTCTATATGGTGCATTTATCAGAATAGATAGCTGTATGCTTGGAGAGTGTGCTGGAGGGAATTGGCCTCGTGTCTGTGCTCAGTGCCTTGCTGTGCTGGACTGTGGCTGTTTCTGAGCTTGTGGGAGCAGCTGCTCCCAGCCTAGCAGGAGCTGTACTGACCCATTTTGTTACACCTGGCTTGTGCTGCAGCAGCATTTTTCACACACTAATCGAACTCCCCAGCCCAGCCTGGTTTTGCTGCTTAGAAGGTGAGAGCCAAGCACAGAGCCCAAAAGAAACAAAAGACCTCGAAACAGCTCCATATTAGAGTTCTGAGAGGGATTACGAGAGGTTTGCTGCGTAAAACTCCAGTATGATCTCAGAGGATGTTTGAAAATCCCCTACAAATTACTTCTCACAAGAGCTGGATTTGAAGGCTATTTTAATATAAAACAGGAATTGATGGCAAGAAGTTGTACAGGTAGACAGACATTCCCTGCCTGAGCAGTAAAGTCACAACAGTGAAGAATCAAGGGAATCAGTGAGATTTAGGAAAGGAATGAAAACAGAAATAAGAGAAGACTGCAGTATTTACCAGGCTCTTCCAAAACACAGTTTCTTTCATTATTATTATAATAGCCATGTACTAAGGAACATTTACTTAAAGAAATCACAATAAACTAAAAGCGATGGAGGATTGTCTGAATAGATTAGCTGTGGCATTTTGCTTATCAAGAGACTTACACAGACCAGAGCACTTTGCAGAGCAGCTAAATTGCTGGAAGATACTCGTTGCGGATGGTTAATGTCTTCTCCTGAATACAATTCTTTCACATAATCCTTTCCATATTAACCCCACACATCTTATCCTCACTGTATTTATGAAGCTAGAGATCCAACGCTGATGCGGTTAGAACCAACTAAAGCCAAAAAATTCTACCTACCCTTAGCCCAAATTGCTGCAAGCGTTTAGCTAACTCTGGGGAAGATGAATGCCCTGAAGAGAATCTGGAACCTAGCAGCAGGGGTTGGTGATGGTAGTTGTACATGATTAAATTTTGATTGAACTTCAGAAATTAGTTGAACAAGGGTAGATTTAAACAATCTCCCTAGTACAATGCCCATCTTGCCTTGCTAACACTTGCTACACTAATGCAGATTGATAAGCAGTTTCACTGACACTATTGCAATTACTCTGTTGGAAATGCCAGTACAGGACACAAAGCCAATCATGGCTATTACCTAGATGAATACCATGTGTGAAATCTGTTTTGTTTATGTTTATAAGGGGTGAACTGTGGGACAAGTTGATTGAGTTGCCTAGTGACTTAAATATGTCAAATTATCACCTCAAAGTGTCTATTGTTACATTACTAGTAAAATGTAGTACACGACATCTCTGCAGCTGGCAGCCACCTACTCACACACGTAAGAGATAAGCTGATCCATTTCTGGTAACGAAGATTAGCCGCTGTTACAGAAACTATTCATTTGCCTATGTACAGATGAGCAAAATGTTGTCAGTGATACGATAGCACCCAAAAGGCTTGCAAAAATTCTGAGCCAAACTCTCCGATACGCTGCAGACACACTGTCACGACTGAAAATCTCAAACTCTTTGTCCATTACTGTTGTCTACTGCAGAGTTTCACCTAGGTACTTAAGAGTAGTGCCACAGCTCCAGAATTACAACCTTGGTAAATTCAAAAGGATACTGAAGATCCAGAGGTGTTTTCAAAGTTTAGTTTAGGGCTTTTCATAAATCCTAATTTGAGATAGAAGTCTTCTGGAGGAAACATTGCTGGGAGACTTCAGTTTTCAAATTCGTGTCTGGAGGCTAAATTCAATAGGATTATTTTAATCAAAGATCTGCATCAGATGAAGGAGCAATACACTTCAGAACACTGACAAATTACAAAGATGGCAGACAGTAAAAGGAGAGGAAAAAAATAGGAGGCTAGCAATGCAGGTCTTATTTTCTTCATTTCCGCTCCATTTAGGAATGGTCATTTCTCACATGGGAGAAGAAATGAAGTGGGACAACGTCACAGAAAAACAAAAAATCATACAGCTTTTATTATCTAACAGCCAAACAGGCACTGGAAATCAGAGCTTCACAAGTGGTGTCACACAGATCATCGCTGAGCAGTAAAATGGCCAGAAAAGAGCCAAAAGCTGCTACTGCAATTGTGACTTTTTAGAACAACTTTGGATATTACACTTCTCCTTCTCAGACTTGGCCAGAGGTCTCAGCGAGTCCTCCTTCAACTTAACACCGTTTCTATGATCCACTTCCAGATACCTTATATATAGGAGAAAAGGCTAACAATCCAAATTCTACACCTGGGATAAAGTCATAAAAACCAAGAAAGGAAGAAAGAAACTTTTTTTAGTAGCTAATGTTGCACTAATAATTTTTTTTAATTATTATTAAAACTCTTGCCTTTTACTTCTAATTTTTTTAAATTACTCTGTCAAATTCATCACTAATGGGTTCCCTTAATAATATAAAAAAATAGCTCTCTTCTTCATGTTTCCATTTCTTTGTTATGTTCTTATGAGCTTGCAAATCTGTAAGCACTTTTTGCCATTTGCAACCCAATGTGGGGAGGTCAGGATGTTTATACATCATTCTGTATTTTAGTTTTGATTATTGCCACTTAAGCATAATTACAACATCCATCCAGTTAAAAGTTCAGTTTCACTGGAAATTGCTTTTTTTCAGTGAACCATTGCTAATCAAAAATGTATGAGCAATGCTTTCATAAGTTAAAAAAAGAGGTAAAATACTCTCATAAGTAAAATAAAATAAAAAATGGAGAGTGAACAACTTTCTGTTCTAACATGGCCATCTGTCATTTATAAAGACATCACCCCATTAACCTGTCTAATCAACTCCATTCTTTTTTCAAAGTTGGTTAAGTAAGTTTATGAGGAGACGTAGATGTTCTCTTGATTAAATCTGTTGTAAAACGGCCTCCCTGGTGTTCTGCTTTGTGTGCATTTACACATATAGAGGTAATTACAAGTACATATCACTACTGTAAATTCCATGCCTGTCATATTACAGTACATGACATTTTCATTTCCTACTGGTGAAAATGAAATCTGATATTTTCTGTTCAAGTAATAATGACCAATTAGAATTTGTTATTATTAATGTTTGTCCTAAAATGCTCCAAGGCATTTCCTCCAAGGCAGTTGAATTTATAATGTGGAAAAAAGGGGTTTGACATGTTGCTACAGCACCTTCAGCCATTCACTCTCTAGACTGGTTATTCCTGCAAAAAATAGTAGATCTCCCTGGAAAACCTACAATGTAAGCAAGAATGTTACTTGGTTCACGTTTAAAGTAGAGCTGAAATAACTGATTCCCCTCAGCAGAAGTGTTTCGAGCCTACCTCTGACTTTTCTCTGGTGTTTTCCTTTTATCTCAGGGATCAGTGCTTAATTCTCTTACAAGTGAACAAAGCTCTGCATAAGTCTGAGTTAAATATGTTGCATCAGTTTCTGAAGCAATTTGGTCAGTTATCTTCACTGGGGTACCTTTAGTGTCTTTGGTTTCTACCAAGAACAGGAAAACTCTTGCAAACTCATCTTTTGAAGAACTGTCCAAAGAATGACTAGAGATAGCTGTGCTATATATGGGAACCAGAGTAGGAAGGCTTTCATAAGATCAAGTCAACATTTAGATAAGTAGCTGAAATACTTAGTAGGTTTTAAAAACACTACCAGTCACTTTGGAAATTTTCAAGTAAGTCATATTCGATGAGCATTTTATCTCTGCCAATTTCAACAAATGGGTACCTGTGTTTATTGCCTGACTCTTATTTAAAATTAGTTTGTGTCTGGAGATGAGTAGATCTATGCACATGGAGATATTTTTGTATCAACCCTTCAATGGTGATGGACAGTGCCCTTGTTTTTGTAAGATTACTGAGCACTTGGGTTGAGATTCAAATCTATTGACATTACATGTGAAGTTCTCCCCCTAGAAACTGCCCTCTGCAGAGAGACAGGCAAGGCAATACACAAACCCACATTCCATATGATATATGGAGACAGAAGGGGTTACTAAAGAGAAAGCACAACTTTTGGAGTGACCAATTTGGAAGATGGTAATGGATCTGTCATTGAAAGACATCAAGCATCCCATGAAGGATGCTTGCAAAGAACCTGTTGGGATTATTACAACTCAGTGAATGACTAGCAGATCCCTTGGCAGATCACCGAGTATTAGAAATCTATGGACAACTTATGAAATATTCATACAAAAAGAAATACTTAACATTCTTTCTCAAGCACAGAAACTGAAGAACAGAATTTTTTCAGGCTCTGGTTGGCCACTTCCCCAGTTCATAAGCACATGTGGCCCAGTCACAGACATGAAGTGGCAAATGATTCATCTACTTCTTTTTTTCTTGAAGAAAACTGGCACTTTGAAAAATAACAAATAAGCTTATGCCACCTTTACAGTCTGAAAGCAGCTCCTGTAGTGTCATGTGGTGGTAACAGAGTAGAAACAGCAAAGGCAGACTACAACCACTGAACTTTAGCTTGCTCAGGGAGCTAAGGGAGGAAGGATCCCATGGAAGGGTGTCCAGCAGGAGCCACTCACAGCTGCTCAATCTTCTCCATAGAATCACACAGTCATTCAGGCCAGCTGCATAACCCTGCCTATGTGAGTTTTGACCACCTCTACAGAAACTTTGTGGGTGATTTTAACTTAAACACATGAATTAAGCTTAATTTAAACTTAATCCTTGCTGTTTCATTTCTGGCAGTCTCTATTCTCAACTAGTTGTCTGAATTCTTTTGTACCACACTGCGAGTTGGTTCTTGGAGGGGCTGTTAGGTTTCAAAACAGAACTTGACTGTTGTTACAATGTTAATGTAAACTAACAGACTTCATTCAGATTACAACTGGCTTCATAAAGAAAACAGAGGCTGCCTATTAGAGCGTGTGCTGTTTTGGTATTACTCAGTTTTCTATATGTATCAGCAGTTTATAAAAGTTTAAATGATATTCCAAAATAGAGGTACTTCAAGATGTTGTTAAAAATTGTCTCATATTGAAAAATTGTAGTTATAAGAAATTTTAAAGCATTTTTTGATACCCACTTGCACTGGGAGAAAAAAAACCTCTGTGTCAGCATAATGGAAAAGAGACAATAAGAGAGCAGCAGTCATTTTCTGCAATATTCACTGCAGTCTTTATTCAACAAGTTATATAAATAGGACTAAAAAAACTTTTTTTTGTAGGGAAGTAGACTAGATGACTTCTTAATGGCACTTCCTGTACAATATTTCGGTACTTTCTTTGTCAGGATATCCCATTATTACAGACCTGAGAAGTCTTTCCTCACAAGCCCGTGCCTATTGAAACAGACTGAGATAGCTTTAATTAGAACATCCTTTTTTAGCTGACAGATCTAAAGAAGAATAGCTAGATTCAGAAATAAGCTTACATTTGCTGTGGTGAAGCAGCTCACCTATTTTGATGACAATGCTTCTTTTTACATACTTCCAGTAAAACAGCAATGGTATTTATCCATTTCAGAGGAATTTCTAATTCTCAGTTTAAGATTGCATCTTAAAGAGATATAAAAATAAAATATTTTACTATCTAGTTGCATATCATCTCACAGTTTAAATATTTAGACCGTGTGAGTTGGAACCTTCCTTAAAGAATTGAGCAAAAAGTGAAAAGGACTTAGATTCAGCTGTAGAAACGAACCATAAGTATCTACACTTCCTTAAGAGGCTTGAATCCCAGTGCTATGACAGTGTGAATGTTGTTGGGAACTGGATATAGTATTATTCTAGTGCTAAATCTATTTTCTCCTTTTTGAAAAAGAATTTTCCACCAAGACTATGACTGCCAAATTTCCTATACTTTTTTTTTTTTTTAACCCTCAGATAGTTTACAGGTTCCCTTTTCCTCAACACAAGCTATAAATGGATGATTTGGCCCAGGACCACATAAGTGCATGTTACCATGACACTTTGATAACTGGTGGTCTGAAGAACACAGTTTGGAAACCCTAATAAGAGCACACAGCTTTGTTCTCCATTTACTGAATTGATTTAACTAACCACATCATAAAATGATATTGCATGCCATTCATGATCTCTTAAAAGAAAGATGTCACTCCTTAAATAACGCTTTATACTGAAATATTTATTCCTTCAAGGAGGGGAACCTTACATAAAGTGCCTTTATTTATCTTCGGTATCTGATCTTTTTATATTTTTAGAATATCCATCTAGCACAGCTGATTGTTAGATAAGCAGACATTCAGCCATATGCCTGCTAGACAAGAACTTTGAACATCACATTTTCTTCTCTTAATTTGAAATGGATGATGGATAAAATGCATGAGAAAAGTCAGATTTTTATGCCAAATCCAGCACAGTGGTAACCTTCTTGTATAATGAAGTGTTAACTAAGTCATGCTTTTGCAGAATGATTTAAAGTGTGACTCCACCACCAAGAGACTGCTAAAAAAAGAAAAAAAAAAAGAAAAAAAAAAAAAAGCAGGGCTCCATGGTGTCTCAGTAATTTCAGCATGAGATGTGCTGAGTTCGCAGGGAAAAAAGGTGGGAATGTTTGGTTTGGGAATTTTTTCCTCCTAATTTCCAGTTCCACAGATTCCTCCTTTGGGCTTTCTTGCATCTCATGCATCATTAGCTGGAATAAATTATCATCGACCAAATTGTGTGATCAACTATAGCTGAGCTGGCAGTCGAGGGAGAACAGGAGAAAGACTTTAACCTGCAGCATAGGCAGATTTAGTAGGAAATAACTGATGAAGAAAATAGTCACTTAGCTAGAGCACTTCTGAAAGATTATTTTGTAGAAAAGAATCAGAAAAGCACAATAATGAGACTTAAAAAGCTTGTACAGAAAAGACATATAATAGACTAGTTTTGCAAAAAATCAAGACAATGAGAATATTCCAGTTTTATGGGTAAATATCAAACAGTTGTACAAAAAAACACTAAAAAAAACAACCAGGAAACTGAGAACTACACAGATAAGTCCAAAAATTTTAGAATTTTAAATAATCTGAAGCGTTAAACCAAACACTACGTGAAGTTTGCTCTTCAGAATCAGTTACTCCATTACAAAAGCAGACACTTAATTGTGAACAAAAGAATCTCATCACCTTGTAAAACTGGCATAACTCTTGCACATCCCTAGCTTAAGAACTTATGCAGCCCCAATCCATGCTGAGATAGACAGGTTTGGCTAACTGGTGAAAAGCAGGGCTCAGCACACAAACACTGTGCTACCCTCTATCCATATCACACGGCATGGGAGCACCACACTAGAGCAGCAGCAGAACACGAGAAGTGATTTTCTAGTGGAGGGCAGATGAGGACCCTGGTGCCTCCCTTCCTTGCCCACTTCCCACTGCTGGAGCCAAGGCAGAGCCACAGCAGAAGGTTACTGCTGCAGTGTGGAGGAGAAACAGAATGAGACAGGGTAGAAATACAATGTGCTGCCCTGTTATTATTAATGTTGGGAGGCATCCATGCAACTGTAGCTTTTTCTCAGTAATTTATGTGTTATGCCAGAACGTTTTACTGTGGTGCGATTCAAAATATTTGAAATATTTTTAATTAATGAGGACCTGTAAAGGAAGAAAGCTGTATTCATGCAAGGGAATTAGAAAACACAGAGGTCCTGGTGTCACCATCAGGATCCCAAGGAGCTAAGGAAAATATTGTTAAATGAGGCATGGGACTGTTTGTAACTAGACTTAGGCATTGATATAAATACTTATAGCAAGCTAAATCAGTGTAAATTTGAAGCAAAAACTAAACATCAAACAGGGTATAGCAGCACTACAAAAATATATATTCACCAAGAAAAACTCTGACTGCAAAGCATTCAGGCCCTGATATAGTCTGCCTAAATTACACACAAGAGCTGATAACCAACATGATTCCCACCAACCAGGTGAAATTTAGGCTTGATTAATCTACTCCTTAACATCTGTTTGTTGAAGGCAAAAATAAAGAGCTCTATAGAGCAGAACTAAATATGTTTTCCATCTAACATTCCATTTAACCTGTAAAAAGATGCTCAGGGCTGTTTTGATTTGGGGAAGATGAGAACAGGCAGCTTACTGATACTTAAATACCTCTAATTATCAGGCTAAAAGGGGAATAAAAATTGAGGAATCTGGTTACAAAGGCCGGTGATGTCAGACAGTAGAGATGAAACCTCAAACTCAGTAAGTAGTTTTAAGGAAGAAAGCCAGAGGAGAAAGCAGGAGATATTGACTCCCCTAAGTTTCTAAAGGCTTACAGGGAGCAACATAAGCTCCTGCTTCTGAATTATGAAAGTGCAGCTAGTTCTCAGGTGGAGATTGAAGCCCCTTCTGATAGGAGGCAAACGCTCCTTTTGTCCACAAAACCTTCCTGTTACAAGCAGATGCTTAAACTTCATAATTAATCAAAAGCTTATTTTCACAGATCAAGCTGGTAGCAGCCAGTTTCCTAAAGAAAACAGTATTCTCATAATGCTATCAATGAAATACCTTAGAGTAAAAGACCGTAAACCATCTTAAAGCACACTTGCTAGATGTTTTTTATTGCTGTTTGTAGTTTAGTCAGTGATGTATGTACATATATACAATAAGTTCTACAGATGCAATTCTTCAACAGAAAGGATATGGGTTTTTTTGTTTGTTTGTTTTTGGGTTTTTTTTGTGTGTGGTTTTTTTTTGTTTGTTTGTTTGTTTTCATTTTCATACCTGAGCTCTGCACTGCAACCAAACCAGAGATTACAAATGCTACCTGGTATTTCCTAGGAATGGACGGTATTTGGAGAAATCATTTTCTTGCTCCACTAAAAAACAAAGAACGCAAAGACCTTTAGAGTATTGCTTAATACTAAGTGTACACAAGAGCTTTGTGGGATGGATACCACCTTGTACTTATGTAGTCAACTATAGCCATAAAACACGAGAGGAAAAGGCTACTTGAAGTAGAGAACCTTGCAAAGTCAGCTGTGAGTTATTCATAAATTAGATCTCTTTGATTCTCACAAAGGAGAGGATGTCACAAGAGGAAATAGTTTGTAGTGGATAGGTGACTTGTTACATTTTGATGACCCACCCAAAGCCCTGCTGAAACATAAAACAAAGACCTAAAATAACCTTCTTGTTTGGCATAGCAAAATACAATAGAAAGCACAGCAACAACAGCAGAGCAGCAAGGTCCCAGGCTGCAGCAAGAAAGAACTTACTCAAAAATAACAACAAAAAACACAGAAGAAGAAAAAAAAGAAAAAAAAAAAAAAGAAGCTGCTTACCTTTAGAAGGCTTCAGACACACAGGAATCTTTAGAGAGAGGCCCTTGCCCCCACTGCCAACCCTTAAATGAGGTCTGGGAAGGGGTGGATACTGGCTTATCCCCTTTCTGTCACTCAGGTACACTGCATACACCTGAGCTCCCCTGGGTTGGCCCTGCTTTCCCACCAGGTGCTCCATCACTGCTTCAGGCTGTGACTTAGCATTTCCACTACACACAGCAACCAAGATGTAAGGAGCATTGGACATCACATAAAGCTGATCCCTCCTTAAAACAGGGCTAGCATCAAAGTTGGATCAGACTAAAGTAGACATTTTGTTCTAAAGAAACTGCAAGGAAAAGAAAAAACATGGTAAATGTTCTAGCTGCTTTAATAGCTACAGGTGTTCAAAGTATTTGCTTATCTTTCTGATTCTCTGTTCAAAATGCTGGATGACAGCATCTGGTTGAAATGCAGTGGTGATGGAACCAGATCCACTGAGACCTTCTTTCCAGTAGGCTTCCTAAGGTTCTTGCCAGACACCTTTGCTCCTCTGATTTTGCTGTTTTTTGTTATCCCCCCTTTAGAGATGGTTTCAAACTCATTAAAAAGAGAAATTTCAAGACAATAAAATCTTTTTTTTTTCCTATGCATGAGAGTCTTCGAGCTGAGAAAACCTTCAGCTACTGGGCAGGGCAAAACCAGATGGCAGCTACTGAGAGGTAAACAGATTATATGTGGCATCTGATGAAAAAACTTCTAGGAAACCCCAAAATTTGTCCTGAGGAGATGCATAATTTCCAAAGCTGTAAGAGTTGTTTTATTTGTGTAACTGAGATTTCACTGTTAACTCAATCTGCAGCAGAGTATCTGAATTAGCAACATGCCAACAACGCAGTAAAACAAAGGGGAGGTTTTTGCATATCTACAGCTTGGAGAAGGACATTGCAGCTTATTGTTCTGTGTGAGGTCCCTCTCCTGTGACATTCAGGAGAAAAACCCAGTGTAGTTTGGTTGGGGTTTTTTGGTTGTTGGTGTTTTGTTTTTTTTTGTTGTTTTTTTTTTTTTTTTGTGTGTGTGTGTGTGTGTGTGTGTTTTCATTTTGTTTTTTCTTTCCTTTTTTTTTTTTCTTGAATCCTGATTACCTAAGAGGCAGTGAGCAGGAGGTCTGCTCTCATCTGATGAAGCCTTCTTCCTGATAGTGTGAGTTGCTGATAGAATCCAGTTGCTGTAGGCATGCAGATGAAATTCCAGGCTAGTGTGAAAGAAATTGATGAAGTAATCAGAACTGTGCCTGCTGCTCTGGTTTCATTTGTAAAACATAACAGACGGCTTTTGTGTGGCTGACAACTGCCCCTTCCCAAGTGCAAGAATTTTATTACCCTGGACATGTTGTAATTCACAGCTCTTAACAGATTCAGAAGCCCCAACCAGCTCAGGCCCTAACCTCAGACCGGTGCCACAGGCAAGCAGCTGCAGTGCCACAAAGGAATGGAGCTGGGATCTGCAGCCGTGTGCAAAGCAGAGCCTGTGCTGGGGACAGCGGTCGTCCAACAGCCGGGTCGTTAATCTGAGATCTGCTGAGCACCTGTGTCTGCATGTAGCACCTGGTGTGGGACTGAGACCACACTACATCTGGTACTGCCACACATCCTGACACCCTGACGGAAGGCAGGCTTCCCATCCTGGAACTGCAGGCACTTTTCTTATGTCGTCAGCATGTGGTTCAAACTGATGAGTGAAAAACATGAAAGCAGGAAGAGGGAAGACAAGTCATAAGAGAGCTGCAGTTGGAATGCTCTGAGCTGCTGCTTGGATGTTTCTCTTATAATGCAGTCTGCTGAGAAACCAGCCTGGACATTTCACAGTACAAATTATTGCACTTGCTTGCAACGCTTCTATCCTAAATGATTTCTGGTGCCTGGGTGTTGGGATCACATGACATCAACGCTTAATTACCTTTTAGGTTTGCTTTCTTTCAATTTTTGCCACACTCAGGAAGAATAGTTTTAAGCGTCTCTGAACGAAGCACACAGAACATATGGTAGTATTTGTCCCTCCGGAAGAAGCACCACAAAGAAGCAATCTCAGTTGATTATTCACTATGAAACCGAAGGGGGCAGCGTGATTACCCGGGCTGAACTCCTGCCCAACTCGAAGCACGGGGCTTCTCCCACCTGGGAAAAAACGACTACTTGAGCCAAAGCACACCGGCAGGGGAAGTACCTTCAGCATTGAGTAATGCTGTGAGGTGGGAGGGGAACTCACGGTCTTTAAGTTGTTCCAAAGTCTAATCGTGTTCGACGTTTAAAAATGTACCCCTTTGTTCTATCCAGCCCTTCCGTGGGGTTGGCTTACAGCCGTGGGATGTGACAGCAGCCCCCTTCCTCCACACAGGCACAGGCCCAGCAGGTTGCGCTCGTTGGAATTTATTTTTTATTTTTATAAGCTCGTTTGTTTGTAAACCTTCTCTGCGGCTTTTTCATCCCAATTCACTGACACCTCCCAACACCGCGTGCTGATTTCCAGGGCTCGGCCCTTCTCACTGTATGCAGGGCCATGATTTCAGCGACGCGTGCCGCGCTGCCTCACAGGCTCCTACAACTGCCGCTCGCGGCCAGCCGGCTTGGAACACCGGGCGCGGTCCGAGGCCGATCGGCCGATGGGGCGCTGACGCCCCCAGCGCGCAGAAAGGCGGGCTGAAGGAACAAACCGCCCCCAGCGGTTCCGTCCCAGAGCGCAGCGTCACCTCGTGCAGAGCCCCGTTCTCGCGAGACAGCTGCGGCGGAAGTTCTCGCGGGAGCACCACTCTCGTATAATCTCGCGCGAGGAGCCGGCTCCCCCTTTTCCGCGGCGCGGTGGCACCATGGCGGTCGGCAAGAACAAGCGCCTGACTAAGGGCGGCAAGAAAGGCGCCAAGAAGAAAGTGTGAGTGCGGCCGGGCGGGAGGCGGTGGGATGCGGGGACGTCGACTGGTGCGCGGCGGCCGTAGGATGCCGCGGATGTGAGGCGGATGGTGGCGGCCGGGCGCAGACAGCTGCGGGCGGCTGCTGTCATGGCGGCGGCCGAGCCCGGGCCTGCGCGCGGGTCGGGCTGCGGCGGAGCCCATGGAGCGGCTCCCTGTGAGGTGCGGGACGGCGAGTGCGGGCTGCGTCGTGTTCTCTGTGGGCGAGGTTGTGAAGTGTGCGGTTTGCATTTCCATTTCACGGAGTGTCTGGGGATGGAGTTGTTTCAGCTGAGTTTAATCTGTTAAAAAATTGTGATTTTTTTTTTCTTGCTTTATTTAAATTAAGGGTTGATCCTTTCTCCAAAAAGGACTGGTATGATGTCAAAGCGCCAGCGATGTTTAATATCAGAAACATTGGGAAGACTCTTGTTACCAGGACTCAAGGAACTAGTGAGTATTGGGGTTTTATGCAGTACAAAGTTAAGTGTTTGTTCCATGTGGGCGCTTTGAATGAGACTTATCTAAATAACTGCTGACAGACAGTTTTTCTTGTATGAGATGTGAGTTTTGAATAAAAAAAAAAAAGACTAACTGCTTGATTACAGTGAGTTTTCTTAAGTTGACAGTTAAAATCTAGTTAGAGGGGAATTAATGTGTTATGGTCCTTCTTTATATAAGATTATCAAACCATGGGTAGGAAGACAAGTTTGGAGCTCCTGATGAGCTGCAGCTATAAGAAGTTCAACTATTATGGAGTTGTTCCGAATGTCAGAGAGAGATAAGGAGACAGTGACTTCTTGGTCATGACTGAAATTCAAAGTTAATAAGTAGGAGGTCTTTAGAGAGAGAGAACTGCAAACCTAACAGGTGATTATCAGGATGCATCGCTGAATGTGTAAACTTTAATGAGCTGCATATCTGAGGGTAAGGAACCCTTTATTAGGAAGGCACAGTGCTTTAGATGTAGTTAATTTTGGAAGATTAGGTATGTGGAGTAGTTAAATATATTGGTTGTGCTTCAAGTTACGAAGGTAGGTGTTATTTTCAACTGCGTCATGTGAAATCATTAAAATAAGGGTCACTGTAAACTAAGTATGAGTCAGGCAGCGTTAAAATTCGTAATTTTGAAGCAAAGATGTGAAATAACTGCGCTCATTTGCTTCTGCTTTTTGTGTTGAGAATACGTGGCTCTTTGTGTTTGTCTTTACATAATTTAGTAATAGTTTTGAGTATGTTTTCTAGCATTAGTACGAGTTGCATCATTTTTTTTCGTAATACAGAAATTGCCTCTGATGGATTGAAGGGTCGTGTATTTGAAGTGAGTCTGGCTGATCTGCAGAATGATGAGGTTGCCTTCCGTAAATTTAAGCTGATAACTGAGGACGTTCAGGGTAAAAATTGTCTGACCAACTTCCATGGAATGGACCTCACCCGCGACAAAATGTGTTCCATGGTCAAGAAGTGGCAGGTGTGTAAAGAACAAGGTCTGCATTACTGCTTTCCTCTTTAGGAAAGGAAATGGCTACTGGTGTGTTTTAAAGCTGTTTCCGATGGTATTGGCAGATATTAATGATGTGAGGTGCACATTTGGGAAGCCTCTCATGGGCATAACTGTTTCTTTTCCAGACGATGATTGAAGCCCACGTGGATGTCAAAACTACCGATGGTTACCTACTGCGCCTCTTCTGTGTGGGTTTTACAAAGAAGCGTAATAACCAAATCCGCAAGACTTCGTATGCCCAGCATCAGCAGGTTCGGCAGATTCGCAAGAAGATGATGGAAATCATGACCCGAGAGGTCCAGACCAATGACCTAAAAGAAGTTGTCAATAAGCTGTAAGCTGATGGTTTTTCTCTTTTACAGTCCATGTAGTTGTTTCCGTAACTGACTGAAGGCTGGTCCTTCACTTCTGTGTTTGGCAGAGAGCATGTGAAGTGTGTCTGTCGTGCTGAAATGCTGATGTGCTTCTTTGAACACTCGTCTCTGCATCGTATTTGATTATTAGTCATCATGTTTGCACTAATTTAAAATCAGGCTCTCCAAAGATTTTTTTTATTTAAGTCTCTGTAGAATAAAATTGTAACTTTGATAGGTGGAATTTGCAAATGTTCTGGATTCCTCTGAGGGAAATCTTCCAAAATACTGTCCTTGCTTACAAAAGTTAGATTACTGGTTGGGTCTCCAAGTGGCCATGCTTGCTCTGTTCGTACCAACATTGCAAGAAAATATCTTATGATCTAAGCACACTTTACCCTCACTCTGGCGATGCTGTTGAACTGATGCAAACTCCTCTTGAATGTCATGTATTGTTAATTATTTTAAGTGTATGTTGCTTGATTAGAAAGCAGGCACAGTCCTAACATTTTAGTGCTAATCTGCTCTCTTGACTGCACAGGATCCCAGACAGCATTGGCAAAGACATAGAGAAGGCGTGTCAGTCCATTTACCCCCTTCATGATGTCTATGTCCGCAAGGTTAAGATGCTGAAAAAGCCCAAGTTTGAATGTAAGTCAATCACTCCTCACATCTAGGGATTGGGAGGGGGGAGGGAAGACATAAGAAAATATCTGCTTTTGGGGAAAGATATTAAAGCAGCATCAAAAGATTGCGTGGCTGTAGTAGTTAAAGGCTTGTCTTTCTAGTCAGATGTTTGGCTTTCAGGCTGGGAAGTCACATAGTGGTTACTCAGTTTGAAGCTTTTCTTGAATTCTTGCCTGAAACTGTGAATGTTTAAAGGCTCTGGTTTGGGAATGAATGATGACAAATTGTTTCGGTCCCAGATGACACGGAATGATTTTAATTTTCCCATTTTCTGACATTCCCATATGATTAGGCACTAGGTTATTGAAGTATATATGTCTGTAACTTACTCCATTGCTTGTTTTATGTTGGACTCCATTACTTAGTTCAGCATCATCATCTTGCATGAACTTTCTGCAGTGGAGTTGATCATACCTACTAAGTTACATGTGCTGGTGGTTTAATTTGGTAATCGATTAAAATGGTAATTTTACCATTGGTAAAATGGTCATCGATTAAGTAATTCAAAGCTGTGTAAAATAGGTGTATCACTGTTTGCAATACTTCTTTTTAGTGGGCAAGCTGATGGAACTGCATGGTGAAGGTGGTGGTGCTGGAAAACCTTCTGGGGATGAAGCAGGTGCGAAAGTAGAGCGAGCTGATGGATATGAGCCACCTGTGCAAGAGTCCGTCTGAAACTACAAATTGACCAAAAATAAAAGGTTTATTACATACAACAAGTGTTTGGTTGCATGTATTGATACTAGATGATATTGGTACCGGATGTAGATGTATTTTTTTAATAAGATAGACTTCTATTTGAACTGAAAAGGAGACAATAATTGCTTTCGAAAAATTTTTTTTCTTTTTTTTTTATGGCTGGTGTTGTAAGATAGGTGGAAGATGGTGGTTTGTCCTTTTTTTTGAAAGATGCTATTAGAAAGTACACTGCTAAGGTTTCTGTGTTGGTTTTTTGCCCAAAAACTTTGGTCCTCCCAGAAGAAACTGAAGGTGGGTTTCAAGGTTGTATTCAGTTGGTGAGAAGTGTGTTAGACGGGAGCACAATATAGAGCTAACCGGTAAATGGAGGGAAACGTTTTGTTTCAGCATTTCTTTACTGTGAAGGCATCTTCAGGATTTATCAAGCAACTGAATTGGTCTGATCTCTCATGGAACTTTAGAGCAGAGGGAGGTGTTCATTGTAAAATGGCAATGGTCTGTGTCCTAAAACCACTCAAATTACTTGGCAGATCATTTATGTTACTTGCGTCAGGTAGCTCTTCTCATTTTTTGTTGTTCTATGTATTCCAGCTTAAAAAAGTGTTTTTCTGGCTAAGATAAGGGGTACTCTTTATGCTGTTTAGAAATAATGGGAGGGATAAAAATCACACATCTGCTATTAAATTGTTGGCACAGTTGTTTCTTAATAGCTGAGAAAGAAATGCTTTCACCTATTTTGGAAGGTTGCTGAGGTGTTGGTGGTTCTTCCTGTTAGCTGTGAATTCCCTTGGGACAAGAACTGGAGGAAAATAATCAAAAGGTTCATCTTGCAATAAAGATACGGGGTGCGATCAGTGAGGGCTGTTTTTTCACGGTTAAGAATTTTTACCTTTTTGCAGTTGATAACTTGGTTTTGGAGCAAATAACATGCAAAATGGTAAGGACTTCGACTAATTATTTTAGTATGCTGTAGATGATGTGATTTCATATTGTGGTTCAGTTACTTTACTGTCTTGCTAGCAATCTTCATTGCAGGAGAGCTCCCAGTGCATAACTGGCTAGGCAGTGAACACAGGCAAGCTTTGAGGAGCTTTTTCATTTTCCTCACTACAGTGCTTGCATAAACTGATGCAGAAGTGCCTAGTTAAAACTAGTAAATTGAAAACTTTTTTTTTTTTTTTTTAGATTATGAAAGGAAGTTCAAAACACAGTGCGTGTACAGTCTTGTCTTGAAATTGTTTACTTTGGCCTCGACTTTTCTGTTTCTTCTGAGTACACAACTGTCTGATGGGCTAACTAAGCAGCACTTTGCACTTGTCTGAAATTTCCTTTGAACAGTTATTTTAAGAGGACCAGAGCATCTGAAGTATTCATGTATAAGCACACGAACACAGGCTGTTTGAAGTTACCATCCTAGTTATTATGATTTAATATTCAGGTAGCTCGCCTTTCTTAGATTGTCAGCACAGACCTTGATTAGCTTTGCAGTTTGTGTAGTAGAGGGAAATGAACATGCAAAACGTTTATGATGGTGAAAAAAGGAGGAATGGTGAATGCTGCTCTTATACTTCTGCTTTGCTCTTCTGTAACATTGAAACTGTATCTTAAATTAGTGGTTAATGTCAGCGGAACTTAATAAGGTTTGCTGTAGT
This sequence comes from Chrysolophus pictus, assembly GCA_037305975.1. Lineage (NCBI taxonomy): Eukaryota > Metazoa > Chordata > Aves > Galliformes > Phasianidae > Chrysolophus > Chrysolophus pictus. The sequence goes on along the minus strand of CM074579.1, from coordinate 58,147,354 downwards.
GCTACAGGCATCCTTCTCTTAAGAGTTCTAGGAAGTGACATTTTGAAGCTGTAAATCACAGATTCCCCATAACTTCTCCAGCAAGAACAAGAGCTTGTGCTTGTCGTGGGAGTGATAAGCAAACCGGGATATAGTGTGGTAACACTGAATGTCCTTGAGCTTAGCTTACAAAACTTGTAGTGCAGTTCACATGTATATACATATATTGAAGCTATTTGTTAGATTAAGATCTGCTTTCTTGGAATTATGCAGTATGTATTTGCTGTTCTGCAGTAATTCCACCAAAGAAATCCTGAGGACTGAACTGGCCCATGCTCCCTGCAGAATGAGTTAGAAAACTAGATATTGTTTCTGAGCTCATTTGTGAAAAATGGCATCTCTTAACTCTGTTGTTCCTTTAGTTGCTGGCCTGCACGGTGTATGTTGCAGAACAGCTACTGTAAGAGCGTCTTGGTGAAGAACAAAAACTTAGTTTTTCAGTTGTTCAGAAACCATTCTACTGTTTTCTACTGTTTCCAGCTGTTTTTTGTTTCTTTATTAACAGTAGGCTGCTGACATAATCACAGAGTGGCTGTGGGTACATTTGTACTTATAAAATCACTTCACTTGTAGTAGAACAAGTAGTTGTGTCACAGAGCATTGCCATCATTGTGACACCTGCTGTGCTGGGTGGTTGCTGCAGGCAGCAGTTGATAAATTCTACATGTGTTAAGTGTGAAACACACCCAAATGCAAAGGCTTGGCTGAACTGTTGAAGCCATCAAGAGTATTTGAGGGGCTTCCACTGCTCCTGAAGATACGAAATACTGTTGTTGGGATTTTTTTCACGTTGACTTAAACATACAAGCAGAACATGATCTGTAGCCCTGTCACATTGAGTGGAGGGCTTAGCTCTCTATAGTATGATAAAAATGCCATCATAACATAATTATAAAAATTTATTGGTTAAATACATTTTTAATTTACAGAGGTACCAATAACAAATGTACTAGACTTAAAGATTTATTTACGACACTGTTATCTGCACATAGAACAAAGTCTTCTTCCTGAAGATAGTTCCAGAGGTGGGGCAAACAATAAAAGCCTTGCTTATCAAAGCATTTCTTATTATACTTGATGTTTGGGGCTCTGGCTGAATTCCAAGGTTACAGGTGAAACTCGCTACTATACTGCAGTTAGGAATGGTGTTCAACTTCATTCTTTTCTGCAGTGTACCATACACCTTAGAAATTTTATCATCTATATGCAGTTTCATGGTGATAGTAGGCATGAAGTCTTTAACAGTCATTTCTATGTAAGGCAAGCCACTAACTACAATCTTTAATAGTTTAGCTGTCTGCAGTAATGTAAACAGCATGTAGGTGGCACTCCTTGCCCAGACTTTTAAGGCTCTGTTGCTTTTCCTTCCCAGCAAGAGTGGGAGGAGATGAATAATGTAAGAAGAATGAACTTACCTACCGACAGGCACTGACTTTAAACATTCAGTGGAAGATAGAAAAACAACTGGTCAATATTACAGTTATAAAAGCGTGGGAGAGGAAATTGGAAAAAAAAATTGTAAAAATTCAGTTCTACTTGGAGACTTGTATCAAAACCTTAAAAAAAACTGCCAGGCAAACAATAAGTAAACATTATACACTTAAGCCGCCTCCTCCCACCACAGTGATTGTATATTTTATGAAGACCTGGTATTCTGTTTGTTGGAGTGGTTCTGTTTGTTCTTCTCATGTTCTGCTCACAAGAAATTGAGAATTTGTCTTGGTACAAGTCATAATGGAAGAAGTCAGTTTCAAGAGGGTGGCCCACGGTTTAAGTTGAAAAGTTAGAAATCTCTTTTATGTATTCATTTCACTGGAGAAATCTCTCATTTGTTTTGCCAAAGTCCCATAGAATGCAAGGGCTGGCTTATCTGTATAAAGAGCCATGGGCAGCTCCAGGCAGCAGAGCTTGGAGAGAGTTGCCTCCAAGGTGGACTTCAGTTTAAGTTGAATTCCACAGGAGTTCAGGACAGGCTTGTTGGGATGTTAAAAGTGAATAACAGCTGCACAGACTGTGATATTTCCATCTTTCTAGGATAGCACATAGACTGTCATGGTTTTTATAATGTTAATCCCTTTAATGCAATTAAAAATCCAGTTTGTAGCGCATTAAATCTTCATCCTCGAGTCGTGTGATGGTGACATGTAAGCATATGGCACTTAACACAGGTGAAGCTTCTAGACAAAAAAGCGTGCTAGTATCTGTCAGTATTTGCAACTACTGTGGTTTAACAAGAAATTCTGCAGAGCAAACTAGTACTGAGGATGGATCAGATGAGCTCCAGTGTGTTGCTAATCTTCAAGATCTGCTCCCTGCTGGAAGAAGCCCTTCAGTTAAGTTCTGACTGGAAGCTTGTATTGCCTGTTTTGCTGAAGGGGAGGGAGGGAAAAGCTTTTTGAACTAGTAGGTACTTGTTGCTATGTTTGGACCTCCTATCAACAGAACTGTAAGCCAACACAAAACTAAGCTGAACCATCTCAAGGTGAGTCACGATTGTTCTAGTTTCCACACTCTCCATCAACCACTCAGCTGCTAGCATTCTGGCAACTAGAACTTTAAGGTAGAAAGATCTTGTATTATGTTGTGATATATGTGCTTCTGAATTAATGACTCATAGCAACAAGTTGATGTTTCTTCTTTTTCCCATATGGTACAAAAGTGATAAAATATTGTCAGCACTACAGTGAAGTTTTTTACTCCTCCAGTCTGAAGTTAGCTGCTAATCGAGACTCATTTAACAACTCTGACAGAAACAAAGTGCCACAAAATGGCATTTACTGTCAGAAAGTCCAAATACCTCAATCATGGTCAGTTGCTGTTGCTCAAGTCATGCTGATGCTTTTACTAAATGATTTTGTTTGAGCTTCTTTGAAGTAACCTCTCTCAAGACATCTTATCCTTAAAGCTGTGACAGACATCTATAATGATGCTTGGTATAGCTGGTACGTGCTAACAACCTGAAAGCTAACCCTGTGCCTGCTGAAAGCCAAAACCAAGGCTGCATAATATCCTTCAAGTTAGAGATAGGAATAGCGTTGCTGAAGTATGTTCCAGTGCTTGAGTGGTAAATGAAACGTAGACTGAGTGCAGACAGCTTTCCACTTAGATAAAAGGGGGTGGAGGGGCAAATTGTTGAAATAGGATAGCTGTGCTGGGAGGGGAACTGAGAAAATGGAGTAAATGCTGTCCGTCACAACTCCTGCTGGGAAAGAAGGGAAATAAAAGAGGGAATAGTAGGAAAACAAAGGCTCTATCTGAAACAGATTTTTGAGGTGAGCAGAAAGGTCTAACATGGTTCAAACCAGTGTAAGTGCTATTAGTTAAGAGGAAAAATACTTAAGTCTTTTCTGATCTCCCTTTTTGAGGTTCTTGGGCTAAGAACAGGAGAATACTCCACAAGGATTTGAATTTTTCCTCTTACCAGTTTAATTTGACGTTTTTCTACTATAAGTTATCTACTCATAAGTGAATTCTGCTAACGTGGGAGTCGAGCAGTAAAGAAACCTGAATATTGAACATGATCTACATACCGACTGCTGCAATTATATATTAAAAAGATAACTTTAAACAGTTCTTAAAAAGCTCAAATAAGCTTACTTTATGCAGAGGTTGTGCATGATAGATGTAATACCAGATAGTAAACATAACAGAATACTATTTAAGTTAAAAGGGTGTTACACCACAGTATTTCCCTAGTTGGAGACCACTGAAAATCGCGCATCAGAGCTTTCCTGAAGCATGACTAAGTACGTGGTCACAAAAGACTAAAATCTTTTTTGACTTTAAGATACTAGTATGACTGTCCAGAATAAGTAGTGCAAAACATAGATAGTCAGAATACATTGATGTCTTGGCTGAAAACATTCTCTCCCAGACACAGGGAGTATAAAGACGGGCAACACTTCATGGTGTTTTTAAAATTTGAACAAAGTTTTTGGGAAATATCCCAGATCTTCCTTGTATCTCTCCACTCATCCAGTCCTCGTCTACAGATTCCAGCTCTGTTATAAAATCTCCTGCCTGTAAAAGAAGGAGTAACGTGAGCCACTACAGCTTTCAATGTAGTATTAGGGCATGCACAGTTCATGATATTGAGAAGCAATTAATAGCAATCTAACAGAATGGTAGTTGGAGATGATCACTCCTATTAGATTTCTTTGAAACTACATTTACCTAACTGTCTCTTAGGGTAAGTACTTGCCAAGGGTTGAAAAACCACCAGTTTGTGAGAGGAAAAAATAATGCTGCCGGATAACTTCCTGCAGGTAGGTAGGTGGGTTACAGAGATTGCTTACAGGCTGCTGCCTCGCTCACTGTGCGTGTTCCTGCTCTGGTATGAGGGTTTTTCTTTTTCAAACACTTCAAAGATTTTCTTTCAATTCAGTCCCAGTATTTTCTACAACTTGTAAACTTCCTTCTTTCCTTTGGAAACTTTCTCAGAAAGGAATGCAGTTGAAGCTCGGTGTGGTCTTTAAAATAACCTTTATCTTCCATGTTTGATCTTTAGTCCTGCTTTCATCTTCCCGTGCCATACCCTTCATTCAAAGCTCTAGCCTTTCTACCAGTACCTCACTTTCCCTTTTCTGTTTTAAAGAATCATCCATCCATCCCATAAGGCAAGCTGCTAACGCAGAAACTAATTATTTCTCTTTCTAAAGTAATGTGTTCCAGTTGATAAATGCAATCTTGGACCTGATGCAAAAGTCTGCTGGTTCTTAGAAACTTGCTTTTGAGGACATTTACTTCAATGTGATGTTTTTTCATCTACAGAAACATACCATTTCTTTGTGCTTCTTCATATTATATAGGCATACAGCATATACTTCATTTTCCTTTTGCTCACATGGCAACTAAGGATTGTGCTGCCAAACTTTTAGACCAACTTTAAGATTTTGCAGTACTAGGTCTCTCTTAGAGATATCCCTGCTGTAATGCTGCCAGTCTATTATCATCATGTTTCTGTCTTTCCAGTCAAAAAAGAGGCTCCTTTGACCTTATAAACTGATCAAGAACTGAATGTACTACAAAATGAGGTGTGTTGGTCTTATCACACTTACTGGATTAGGGAAGGCAGTGCAAGACTACAATTTCTAACTTTTCAGTGCCTTCAGTGAAGACTTTGACAATGGTAAGGACCAACATTTTTAGTTGCTCTATATCAAATATGTTAATAATTATTATATATCATCTGAGTTCTGATGTTTCATGTTCCAAACTTATTTTAGATAAATCTTTCTTTTAGGCATTCCTTAGCAACATAAGATCTGCTGAAAAATTGGACAAAAAAAAAAAAAAGGGGGCACTTACTTTGAAGGAAAGCTCATCTTCATTTTCACCATGAAAATCGTAGAGAGCTTTGGCTTTTCTTTTCTTCCCTCCTAGAGACTGCAATGTCTCTACCCTGGCTGCAAGATACAGAACAGGTGAGTTATTTGGATTTGAGGGAAATATATCTTTTTTTCTGGGGAAGCTTCCTGTTATGCTGGTGTTTTCTCCCCACTAGTATGTTATCAGGTGTCCAAACGTTATTACTACTGCTACGTGGCAAGCTCACTGTCATGCTGGACTAAAAATTTCTACTGCTACCAGTTCATTTTTCAGTACAAACATATGCTTGTGGTTCTGCTTCTAGAAGAATTACATGTGAAGTTCATTTCCTTAAACTCTCCAATGGAGATATGTAAGAAAAGTTGTCATTTCCACTTTTTATTTGGAGATGCAGTAGCACTGTGTTTCGCATGTATTTAAATTACACTTTGAACCATTTCAGAATCTGTATCACTTTCCAAATTGCACTCTGACTAAAGCAATATACTGTCATTATTTCAGAAACCAATTCAGCACTTCAGCTTTAGGATGTTAAAGTCTCTAATGGTGCACAGTTCTTAAGACAGTGGAATAGCGAGGTTTTCCCAGAAATTGGTCGTGACTGTTGCAACTTATGGAATAATAAGCTGTCATCTAGTAGAGCACCTACCTGAGCAGGTCTGAACAAAAACTGCAGGGAAAATCCCTTCCTTTTCATTCAGTCTTCCTCTATACCACTCAGAATCTACTTGTTCCAGTATTTGGATGTAGTCTCCCTTTCTAAAGGATAAGTCATCTTTGGTTTCTGCTGTAAAATCATGAAGTGCTTCACACCACTCTACTGAGCATCGGTTGTTCTTCTCAAATGAAAGAAGAAATATGTTTATTTTAAAAGGGAATAGCAATAAGCCCATGGATGTTGGTCAAAACAAGGGTACAAGATTTGTACATCCTGATTTTCTCTTATGCAGTACTGCCAATGCAGATACAAACCAAAAAAGCATTTCAAAGCATTTCAGCAATTATTATATAATATTATCTAAGCTCACAACCATTCCTTTTTACCATTGATGGCAGAGGCTAGGGTTGGGCTATTTCACAGTACTTAAGATATACCTAATAAGAATTGCCTTAAGTAGAAAGGATGAAGAAGGAACATACGTTAATTTGCCAAAAGCTGTGAAATCAATCTCGGTAAAGCAACTGTAAGACTTAGAAATGTGCCCACACACCATTACGTACTGTGGGAATTGTACTACATTTAAGTTGTGATGCTAATCTGAGACTGTAATAGAAAGTCTATGCTAATCTATGAAACCTCTGTAATTTCTGCACCCCCCCCCTCCAAAAAATTTTCTTACCTGAAGAAGGGGAGAAGAAACCTCCACTTTTTTCTTCAGTGCTCCTCCTGTACCTGTATGTAGTAAAGAACAACTTTAGAATAGTAGCAATGACTACTAAATATAACATCAGCAACTTTAGATATTCAAAGTGACTATTAAGATGAACTTCACGAATAGTATTCCATTTGATTTATCATGTCCATCTTCTCTTGCTTTCCACCTCCCTTCTCCTGTGTGTTGTTATTTTGGACTTCTGTATCCTTCTTACACACTCCCTATGTGTATCATATAAAACCATGTTCTTGAACATTTTTGCTAATGTAGTCATACCTTTTTCAGGCAGATCTTCAATTACTTCCACAAAGTTCAAGGGAAAAATTCCAGACACTCCTCTGAGTTCTCCTTTGGCCCACTCTTCATTTATATATTCTTTAAGGATAATTGTTTCACCTTCTGAAAAACTGAGTTCATCTCGCTCATCTCCAATGTATTCAAATCGTGCTACACATCTTGGCCCCCTGCACAAACAATACAGGAACTTACTTGGTATATTTAATATTGTTGTTCCTAAAATATTCAGGTAGTATTGTGCGAAGTATGCATTGATAATCTTTCACTAAAATGATCAAAGAATGCACTTAAGATTGAAAGGTGGAAAAGTCCTGACCTAGTTATCATCTCTGCTTTCTGAGGAGGATGAGTATGGAGTCTAAAGGAGATGCAGTAACATCTGTATCTGAATTTCCGGCTGCTACAGTATTTTTGCATACGGTTATATTCTTTCAAACAGAAAACATTACTTCTGTGTGTCCTATTCTATAATTTTGCCCGTATCCAAGTAAGTGTACTAATATGCTTTTGTTAAGAGCATCCCTGGGTGGGGAAATAAATCACTGAAGATAAAAACATCAGTGAATCTGATGTTTGGCAGAATATTGAAAGATGAATTGTATCTTTTTCCTCACTTAACAATTTTATGAGTTTTTCATCCCAAAAAATCTGACTTATTAGAAATGCCGTGTTGGAAAAAAAAAATTAAAATACACTATAGTTTAAAGCAATCTGTAAGCTTGATTCCCACCTGAACTCATATTTTCTTAAAAGTTGCAGCAGTAGCATTTTCTGCTCATTTGTTAGCCGCAGAAGCAGCCTTTTAAAAAAAACCCAAGTTTCAGTTAGGACAAGCCAATATCTACCACAACAAGGCTGACACTCCTGGTGATACTAGTTCTCTGCCTGAATTTGCTTTACTTCCTGCAGTTCAAAGTTATGAAAGCCAATAAAGCATTACTCTGTTAAGTCATGTTCAAAAGAGCTATATCTATATGAACACTTGTTATAAAGTAACATACCAATTTTTAAACATACAAAGTTAAGTCTTTTTTTTCCTGAAAAAGATTCTTAGTGAAATCCCATAAATATTTAGTTTTTAAAATAAGTTTGGTGAAGAAACTATTAACCATATCCTCAGCACAGATAACACCTACTTCCACATTACCTCTCCCTTTACTTCCTACTCAATCAAAATGAGAAAGAAAACAATATTTATCTGACTCACTTAATGGATTGTGAGGAGCAGGGTATTTTTTTCCTTTTGCCGTCTTCTGGAATATCAACCTAATAAGACAACAAAATAATAAAATCTTCAATTTCAAACTCATGCCAACATAACTACCATAAATGCTGAACTTGTTAAAATCATCTATTTTTCCATTAAGCATCAACTCCTTTTATAATTTCCATGTGCTGCTATATAGTCACTGAAATGCTCTGATATATGACAGTGTTAATGCGGATTTCAGTTTTGCGTGTCTGACTTTTCAATCTCATGCATACTTCATGTTTTTTGTTTTTTGATAGCCTACTTTAATAAACTGGCTTGCAGTCAGGCTGATTGACAGAAAATGGGACTGGATGCTACTATGTGTTGTTGCACTTAGCTCCAAACTTTCAGTTAATAATTGCTCTCTATCGTTTGCTAGGTCACAACAGACAAAATTACTGTTTACACATTTTTCTGGGCTTTGGTAGCCAGCTGTACTCAGAACAAACACACATCTCCTAAATCTCACTTCAGTATTCACGTGGTGGCAGCATATATTCAAAGAAAGGTTAATTTAGGAAAAACAAAAATGTTCTTCGCTCAGTTGTAAATAGCTACCATGTGTTAATTAAAGGGATTGGAGAAATATCTAGAAAATCCGTACGTGGATATGTCAAACAGACAGCATTTAAGTCCATTATCCTAAGATAACTTTAATTGTACTTTTGGTATGATATGAAGGATGGTCTGTGATATTTATATAAGACTACGTGCCCCTACAGGCCTAGAGGTCTTGGCTAGGAGCTTTGGGCTGTAGCTCACTATCACATAAGCCAGTTCCTTACATATCAACAATAATGTTTAATTGCTACTGTGAAGGGCTGGATGAAATCAGTCAATTTCAGACTAGTTATTCAGATAAATAATCTTTTCACTCCTTTCTAGAGAAGCTTATATCTGTGGTGCTCCTAAGTGTCTATGGGAGACAATAACGATGTATTACTGTTTGTTAGGTATTCAGACATGAAGCTCCTATGTGGCTTGATGTCATAAAACACACTACAGTGTACTGATGGAGGCCTTGTATCAAGACATAAGCTGACACAAATTCTCAGGAAAACTCACTCAGCAAATAAGCTGTATTTACTTTTTCCCCCTTTTTTCTTTTTTCTAATTTTGCTAAAGCAATTATTTTCTCACTCAAAGGGTATCCAGCTTTTAAAACTAAAAAATGAGTTTGCAAAGTCTCCTGCCTAGCTTTTAGGAAGTTTTATCTGTCGGTATCAGTGCTGAATTTGACCTCAAATATCCATTCCACTGCTTTAACATAAAACCTTTTATCTGTAAGCCAGGAGTTTTACAAAAATATTAATGCTTTAAATTGTCATTTTGTGCCGAAAAGAATACACAAAGTAGTTAACGTTTCTTGTAAAGCAAATTGAACATAGTTCCATGACTACTCTCTGCAGGGCTATTTGTTATTCTTCATTGCTTTCCAGGCTTAGAAATTCTCTTCCAGTAACACACTACAAACTAAACAGACACCCTACATAACATATTGTGATAGTTACTGAGTACATGGTATTTTTCATACAGAAGCACTTCTCATCTCTGCCAGCTGCCCACTATCAGCACAGCCTTAACTGTCTTTAGCAGCCAGCCATCCACCTTCACTGCATTCTAACGTTAACTTAGGAATCCTCCATGCCCGTTTGGCTGAGGTGGATAGCCCAATGACCCTTCATACAGGCACAAAATGGACTTCAAACTCTAAGTTAGTCTTGCAATAGATCTCATCTAGCTTTTGAGGTATTGAACTACGTTGCATTTCTTTTAAGCTGAGCCTCTCAATTCCTTTCTGTTGGGCACCAAAACAACACCTGCCTCTTGCTTGCAGTTTATTGGCGAATGTCACATTCGGTAACAGGACTGTTTTAAGCTGCTCATTTGCAATAGCACAGTTTCCTTTCACTGTGCCAGCACACCCATTTGTGAAGCCACGATGGCAAACTGATCCATCTGGAAAAAGGAATTCTGGGAATAAAGAACAAATGTTTTACTGGGCTCAAATGCTGCCCTGACCCAATTTACTACGTGGGTGCAGAAGTGGTGATTCCAGCGTAGTTTAAGGGGACAAGAATATGAGAGAAGTTGAGGTGAGGACAAAAAGCAATCGTCATACTTGTATGTGATTTTTATATCCAGCTGTAAAAATAATCTGCTTGTAGACCCAGATAAACTACCCAGGTTAAGAAAGAGAATCTGGTAAGGGCCATGATTTTCTCACTTGGCTTGTAATTAACAGCAAAATAATCTCCATAACACAAGTTGGCTCTGCCAAATCAAGCATCTTTCTAACATCATGTAAACAAGTTGCTATGTCTTCAGTAACGCCAGAGGGAAAAGAGATTATCTAAATAGGAGCTACAGTAAAACAAAACAACAAAACCAATGCGTTAGGATTTAGCAAAGTATACAAAGCCCACATACAACCACTTGAACAAAGCTGGCAGGAAACATCCCTGTGCGATTCCCACATTTTCCTCTGTACCACTTGGCATCAATTCTCTCCAAAAGATAAACAGTATCTCCAGAACGAAGGTCCAAGTCATCAGCGTGCTCTGCAAGACAGCATCATTTCACTTAATGGGGGTTTTCACCCTCACTGATTTGATCATTAAAACTTTACTAATATAAATACCATGGAAAAAAGCGCAGTAAGTTTTCATAGAGCCTTAGCTGTACTTGCTAAACAAATTAGCTTTAACAAAAAGACCAGCCCAAACATAGGTAAACCCTTGGATTTTAACGACTCTACATGCAGACCTTGCACACTGAGCTTCCTGACTATTTTTAAGATCTGAGTCCCAGGAAAATAAATCCCCATTTGAAGAAAAGCAAGCTTAGAAAGCTTGGAGAAAAACAATCTTCCGAAATATTCACATTTACTTACCTGCAGAAAAATCATGCAGTGCTACAGCATGGGGAGCACTTGTGTCAGAAACTTTTGAAGAGTTGTTTGAATCCTGGCAACAAACAAATTCAAACCGTTTATACATCATGGAAGATATTAATACAGATTTGCTGTCATAAATTCCTAAAGTTGTTTTCTGACTTAGTACACAACATTAAGATATCAGAAAATCACTGAAGGAGACAAAAATAAGTACTGGTCACTAGTCTATATTCTGTGTGCCTTCTGCCAGGGTAAATCAAAAGATATTTCACTGAAATTTTCTTTTGACCCAGCAAAAGGAAAGGGAGGGCATTTAAATTTTTCTTAGTAGAGACAAAGCCTCAACTATCTCTGTGTCAGAAAGCTGGAGAGTTGATGATTCTCACTGCAAAAGGCTGTTGCCAAATTCTGTGCTGCCACTCAATACTGCATGACAGTCACTCCTCCATGCTCAGAGACTCAGCACACACAGCAAAGTCAGCATATCTACCAAGTGCCAAGTACTTCAGAGTGGGAAGCAAGACACTAGGAAGCTTACAGGAAGATAACAGGAGAAATAACAAATTCCTTTTGGAATCTTTGTAACAGGAAATTACATTCACAACGTTGAGCTTCATCTCTAACCCACTCACTAGGAAGGAGTTTTTTAGACTGTACTGTTTTTCAATCACAGTGTAAAAAACTGTTTTACAATCACTATGTATGAATTGCTTTCAAGCAAAGTAATTTGTTGTTAAAACCAAAGGAAACAACCAGAAAAACCTAACATGAATGAAGGTAAGACAGAATAATATGGATAACAAGAAAGAATAGAAGCCTATAGGTTTCTGCTAAACATAAGTCTGCTCATAGCTAGTATTTATACTGGCTATTTGATAATAATACAGCCATGTCCTAAAACACATGAAATTTTGTATAAGCCCAGAGCAAAGAAAATACTTCGAAGACTGTAAGTCAATTCACTGATATATCACGTACATCACTTTGTAAAACTAACTGCTTAGCTTTTGCCCATCTTTCAGATACTCAGCAGAGGGAGTCATTATCTTCATGGGAGACAGAGGAACTTTGCCAGTTTCCCTCTCTTCTGGCACTCCAAGTAATTACTGTTGCTCTGCTCCGTAAGCAGAATGACCTGGTGCCATAAGGCAAATCACCATTATTGGATTCTGTTTTGGCGGTTGCTTTGTTTTTATTAAAGAAAACACAAGGATTTAATAAACCATTATTGGATTTCTCAGAGTAACTTTTAAAGCCTAAAGCACTTGATATTTTAACATAAGAGGGGCTTTACTCAGGACACTTGCTCATGAATCATTAACCACCAGAAGAAAATGTCTTACCTTACGAGACAGTTCTCCACGGTTTCTGGGAAGGCAATTTTCCTTGGCAACTCCATGAGGCACAGACAGCTTGAATAGGAGCAAATGGAAAAAGTTTGTTTCATTTCTAAGCACCCAAACATTTCACAGCATGCCAGGTGATGGAACTATTCAGATCACCAAATACAGATAAATAATTTAGGACTCTTCTGGAAGATGACACACTCATTTGGAAAGCATTTAGAACAGAACTGCAGGTTATAGAAACTGCTTTTTTGGGAAACCGCTTTTTTGTCATCAGTTTTAAAAGTCTCTTAGCCACTTAACTTTTATTATAACATACCATGTATGATGTTCAGCAACACTCTAATGTACAGATATATTCTGCTTTCATTTTAAGTATCTACTTATTATCGTCTACCAATACATGCAATACCAAAATAACATTTTTTATAATGAAAACGGATTACGTCAATACAGTGTAAATGTAAGATAAGTACTGTTACATTCCTCACTCTTTGCAAGCTTGATTAAGCAAGATAAGCTATTTTTAATTGCAATGCTCCCCCAATTTTGCTAGGCATTTTGACACGTACAGGCAAAAGCAATACAAAAACATGATATTTATCTTTTTATGTCCTCTTAATAGAATTCAGAATTGACAACTGTAAGAACCCCACCCACCCAAAGTTGTACATTAAAGATAATATACAAATACAAAAATACACACACACGTATCTATGCTTTGCAATTATACTTTGCCTTCTCTAATATTATCTCACAGTGCTTAAAACTATTTATTTACTAGTATTTTCTAAGAAAGATTATGTTGATAGAACACTAGTCATATTATAGTAACATATCAGTACATTTTTCATTACTACTATCATCACTGTTCCATAAACAAGTTTAAGAATATCTCAGCTCTTACCACGTATTTATTGTAGAGAGGATGACCTGGCTTAGGTCTAGGAGGTAAAGCTGGATCTTGATTTTTTAAGACTTGGCTTTTTGTTCTCTTGGGTCCCAATCTGAGCTTGCTTGGCTTTTTATCATAAGTAATGTAAGAAGTGGATCGGGAAAGAGCATCCTTCTGGGAGAAGGTCTTGGTTGCAGTGAGTTTTGGTGGAGGTGGCCTTCCAGGAACACCTTTAGGTGGGGGAGGTCGAGCTGGTATAATTTTTCCATCCATGGGCCTAAAAATTGGGTGAGCAATCAGAGAAATGTGTAATAGGCTTGCCACCACACTCTACCAAAGCCCTGGCTATTGAGCTTGCTATAAGGAAACATGGTCACGATGACCAGCATAATAGAGGAGTGTATAATATCTGAAGTTCTCCAAGAATATCTGAAACAAACCTTCAGACAAATGAGATCAGATGATCAAGCATTTAGACAGAATTTTTTTACTACATATTTCTGAGTCTGCTCTCCATTTTTGCCTACAAACAACCTGTCAGTGTTCTCAAAAGCCCCTTACATAAGGCAGGATTTTCTTCAGCAATCCATCTTCAAAGAGTTTTAACTGCAGCTGCCTTAGCATACAGTCCTTCCACTGGAGAGCCTTACTGAGAGCCCTGAGAAGCTCAGCTGACGAAGCAGGCCTTCAGGAATCAGCCCAATTCATTCACTGAGATGTCACCCGAGGTGACTTCTGAGCCCTTGCCAAAACTCACTATCTATGACACCACTTGGTACAATGGCATCAGTAGCATGATTTACCATTTTTATGTAAACAAAAGAAAACACCAGTGATAATGCTCAAGTTTCTTGGTAATGCTACAGGTACCACACTCTCATTAGCATATCAGTAGTTTAGAAACCAAAAGAGTTTAACTGACAGTGGTAATTTAAAAGAAAATAATTGAATTTAAAATCCCCCTTAGTAAGCACCAAGAAAAAACGCTGCTATAGAGTGTACACAAGCAACAATTTTCAAAATCAACTTGCTAACTGTTAATTTGCTAATAAGAATCACCTCTGTTATAAACAAGCATTGTATACTTGATGCAAAACTTTGTGTTACTAAGAAACCTGGCACTACAGTGATTCCAAAAAAATAAATTGTTTGTTATTAGTAAGCGTTCAGTGCATTGCTGCAGTTTTCTGCTACATATAGTCTAATAAGAATATTTATTTGCTAGTATGAATTCTTCAGTGATCTGAAAAAATTATCATCATATTATCACCTACAACAAGTGTGCATTAGTGGGACTTAGGGTGGTGTTCTAACATGTTTCATTTGTGTCAACCACCACTTTAGAAGATGTTGGTGATTTACAAGTGCACCTGGATGCAGTTTTCAACTCCTATTTGAATATGGATTTTTTCTTAAATTTCAAAAATAATTTCCTCTTCTGCTCGGTTTCACCTCTCCTCTTTCTTGGCCTCATCCTAAGCTTTTTTTTCATAATGATGAAAGAGGAAACTCCAATTTAGAATACAGTAAATCTAGGAACAGACCAACCCATGCGTTTGTAAAGAGACTCAGCTAAACAAACAGACATACAAACAGCAAGCATACATGTTATTATTCCATTAAAAGAAAAAAATGAGCAGAAGAGTAAAAGGATAAAATTTTCACTGCAATTCCAGAGAACTACGAGAGAATCAGGAATGCTACTACAGTAAACAGAATGGGGAAAAATAACAAGCCATCGGGGGAAATAACGAGGTGCTTCCTTGTTGGGTACAAACTTTCCTGTTAATGAGTAACTATGGTGGATGAGGCTTCAGTACTGAAACATTCTCCTATTTTGACACAATAGAGTGATCTCTGTATTTCAACACACAGATTTTGAGTGTAGATGGTGATACAGCCACAGTGGGTTAACTGGCCAGTGCATTATTTCATTTCAGTTTGCCTCTGGCATTTAGTAGGCCTGAATCTAAGCTTGGTCCTACTGCTTTTTCCTCCTCAGCTCTTCTTTATTGATTGTTAAAAGGAATAAAAATAGTTTATAATGCATTCTGCTGCTTCACTTTTTTTTTTTTTTTTTAAGTAGAGATATTGTAGAAATTAACCTGTGATTCTGGGAAGATGCTGGCCTAGCACGTACCCATTCCAGGGTGGCAGCATTTGCCACCTCCATTCCTTCGCCACCCAAACCCAGCCACAAGTGCAAGCACTGCTGACCAAAAGGTCAGCAATATGCAGGAGAGGATGTTCTATGTTCAGCTGAAGGTGAAAAGGTTAAAGATGCAGAAAGGAATGACTGTCAGCAGCCACTGCACATTAGCTGAAGAGCCAAACAGCTGTCTTCCTATAATCTCTCTGCTCATACCAATACAGTACAAACAAGTATGAAATAGCTAGCAACTTGGTCCTGTTTATTTATTAGTGAATATCTTAAAAGCATCTAAGCCTACTGAGTAAGGTTCAGAGTCAGTAATATCTATGCTGAGACTAACTACACAAACTAATTCAGAAACATCTCTGTTAAGCGAATCAGTGAAGAATCGCACTTACCTTGGGGGTAATGCAGGTTCTAGTTTAGATGCTCCAGCCTGTTCTGAATGATTCAAATCCTACAAAGATTAAAAAGACCAAGTCATTTCATTAAGCCTAGGAAATAAAACAGATCCTGTTTAAACGATGCATTTCTTATTTTAAATTACAGTCAGGAAAAAAAAGTATTTTTGGAGTTTGAGGAAAAAAGTAATAAATAACATGACATGTTCTAGAGTATTATTGTTGTATGTAGAGGGAAATGTAAATTGACTATCTGAATCACAGCTAAAATTGTGCGCTAGGTATAACCCAGCCCTTCCTTGCCTACAACTTGGGACTGAGAGCCTAAGAGCCAAATTCAGGAGAGTCACACAAATGTGTAATTTCAGTGCCTCTAGGATTCCGACTTGCTTGCAGTTACACTATGAGCTTTGATTTAAGTTTGACAGATAAAAGGACGTGCTGACACTTTGCACAGGCTTAGAGCAAAAAATACAACCTTGATGTATCTCACATTGGAAAAAGTCTCTTGCCAATAATGTTAGCTCTCATTCAGAAAGGTATCAAAGGATGTTTCCTAGAGACCTAACAGACAAATCCTGATGAGTCTTGCTTTGGCAGATCAAGTATTTACTGCTCCCAGATGCCCATCCCCACCTTGCCAGGGATTACTACCCCACAGCAGTCAGTAGAGAGGAACACATGACATAGCTGAAGGGCTTGGACCACAGTAATGGATTAACAAATTACCATCCTCCTGCCTCCTGCTGTTCATTTTTATCCCAATGCCAGAGAATAGTGCCAACTAAGCTGACCAGTAAGCTGACCAAGCACAGATGTTTGCAACAGAATGTAAATTAGAGTGCTGAATTTGGGTTCAAAAGTAACCTTTTTGAATCAGTAACTTTAAAAAGAGCTGAACAACTGTATTTATCTAGATGTGGACACATGCTTGAAACTAGTAAACAACTTCTGTGATTTTTCTCCACCTAGAAAATATCTAGATATATTTTGTGACAAAACTTTGACTCTTGACTACATTCCCAGATGAATGCTCCCAAGTAAATGCTTCTGATTAAAAGGAAATCTGCTGCTTTCAGATGGGAGTAGTATCCTTACAGCAATACGTTTCCTCTTCTGACTGAAAAGGAGCAAACCTGTACCAACCGCTGCTTAAGGTCATTTTTTTCTATTTGTTCTATTGTAATCAGTTTCACAGACAAACACTGCTAGTTTTTGAAGCACCAGTTTTTGTAATACTTCATTATGAATTCATTCTCAATGTCTACCACTTGGCATTTGAAATAGCTTGAAATGAATATATTCAATCTGGAACTTAATTTTAAAACAAGGAACCTCAAAATCTTTAACAGGTTAATCCAAAATGATTGTATGAGGTGGATCTTCCATGTGCCTGTCATAATAATCCGGATAATACTACAAACACTTTGGGGTTGTATTGTGTAAAATGTTATTTAATGTCTTTGTATTGGCAATTATTTTTTCAGCATTGTCCAGAAAAGATAGGAACTCTATGAATAGCCTCTTTAACAATGATGTACAAAAACTTCTCTCTCTACTAGCAAAAGTAGCTAAAAATACATTTGCTGGCAGCCATCCACCTAGTTTGAGCTTTTGATTTCTCTCTTTACTGCCTGTGTTTTCCACAAGATTCACCAACATTTTTGCTATCATCACTCTCAACATTTGGAAATTCTGTCATTTTCTACTTGAATTCTCTTTAGTACATCTGCATCAGAAAGCATACAGGATACACAGCTATGATGTACACCATTATTATGTGCTCAGGAGCAAGGAGCAGAGCCTTACTTTCCAAAAATTGATGGTTCTACTCAGGTTCTGGTAAGGACCAGAATAAAACAACTGGAAGAAAATTGAAGAAATCAAGCTTCGCTCACCAACAGAAAGTTTATCCTGCCTGTAAATTAGGGTGGCCACAGAAGAAGTACTACGTGTATGAAAAAAAAAAAAAAAAAAAGTATTTCTGAAGGACTTTGGCAATATTTGACCGTACAAATATTGCTAGATTTTGAACCACTCTACAGTGCTTTCAAAACTCAACTGTAGCATATCCTGATTCCAGGTGTGAAGTAAAGAAAATTGAAGATAGATGTAATTGAAGTTCACTAAAATCAGCAGTGTTTTCCATAACTGGCAGCAGTCTAAATTACCTTATTAAATCAGAGAGCACAGTCAAAAGAAGAAAGTCTTATATTTTTGAGTAGTCCCTTTCATCATTTGGTTCCTCAAATAACTTATTTAAAAAGGGTCAAGAGTGACAAGAGATCTGTTACCCAAAGTAGGGAAAGCTGTTATACAACAAAACAGTACTAACTTACCATGTTTTTTACTAGGTCACCACTGTTGGGTTTGCCCACTGTGATGTCAGAGGTGTTGCCAATAGGCTTTTCAGCAGGAAGTGGAGGAGGGCTATGTGGGATTTCATCTAAAGCTGAAAAAACAAAGCTCTGAATGAAAGTCTTATTAGTAGCTTGTTTACATAGAAAATCTAATTAATAGATTCTTTACATAGACCAACACTAGGTAAAAAAATCCACCTTGGTGTGGGGCATCTTATTACGAACACAACTTCCTTCCTCAAAGCCAGAGCAGCCAATGCACAGGAAAACTCAAAGACTAGTGAACAGAAAAGGGATGTGAAGGGAACACTGCAACTTTGACATTAGATGTAGGAGTAATTCCCATCCCGCATAATGAACCTCCACTGGTGTCTCAGGACACCAGCAAGTTATTCTAGGGTTTCAGCTGCAATACTTGTTGATATAATATTAGACGAGTAGCAGACTTTCTACCCCTGAGAATGTCAGACTCATTCCTGTATACCCTGAAACACCATCACCATCTCTCAGCCACATTTCTAAACTAGCTCACTTTTTTCAGCTGTCAGCTCCTGGAATATCCTTCAGGCTGGAAAACAGCTGAGGGTTATTTCAAGTAACCCTGAAAGATCAGAAGACTTGGATGGAAGAATCTACAGAAAGGTAAAGGCAAGAAAAAAATCCTGCCTGCTAGAAAATTCAAGAGGACAAAACAAAAGGAGAGTTGGGAGTTCCCTGGCAGTCTTTAGGGAGCTAAGGAAATTCGAAACATAGAAGTACAGCTCTTACCACAGAAGAATAATGATCTCAGTTTCAATTTGAAAAAAAAAATTACAAAAAAAAAAAACCCTGTTAATTATATGAGACTTGTTTTAAACGTCCCTATTGTTGAAGTCTGGGAAGCACTTGGGACCAGTTTTGTAAGCATATTTACCAATCATTTTGTCCTCATATACTGAAACTTTGTCACCTATTTTAAAATATATTTGTATAAAATGAAAAGTCTTTTCTCACAACAAACTTCAGACACTTAAGCTCTTCTGACTTCCAGCCAGCTTTCGAATTTTGTAAAAAAGGGTGTATAGACAGCCTGGACTTTCACTCATGACAAAAATGAAGACAGATTCAATGGAAAGAACAACTTTATTCATTTATTCAAGTTATTCATTTCACAAAAAGTACTCTTAACAAAGAAAGAGCACATAGGAAGGAGAAGTGGTATTTGTTTTTAACACCTCACTTGCACTACCATCATCTAAAAGGCTGGTGTGATGTTTACAAGTAAATAAGTTCAAGCATAAATGCATTATAATCCTTAGCAGCAGGTTTAAGTTACTGTGTTGGCAATGACTGAGCACAGGGAATGGAAGCTAATGCAGTTCATCCACTCTTATAAACAAGAACTGTGAGAAGTAAAAATGGTACCTGCATGTAATAACTGCAAGGGATATCTTCTCTTAATATACCTCATTGATATATAAAGAGCATGACAGATTTATTTATTCACACCACCTCAAATCTGGATATATGCACAGATGGCTGGATTTCCCTTCCTTTGCCATGTATAAAGCCATAAGTTAAAAAAAAAAACAACACGCTCCAAGAACTAGAAAGCAGGTGCTAACTTCACTGATTTCTAAGTGTAAAAACTGAAGTGGAAGTTTAATGCTACCTTTCAAATCACAACTCAACAAAAATACTAACTAACAAATTCTAAAGCACCAGAGCCCCAAATTCTTCAACATCCACCTTTATTTTATTTTATTTTTTTGGAATGCTGTTTTTTTGTTTGTTTTTTGTTTTTTATTTTTCAGTTCTATTGAGGTTTTTGTTTTGCACTGGTTCCTGACAGAATTAACTTGGAATGGAAAAAAAAAAAACCAGAACCTGTTGTACTGAGATCATGTAGTTCTCCTACAATCTGTATGGTACTATAACCTTGTCAATCCTTAACCCAATTGTACTACTTTCATTTTTTTTTAACAGCTTACATTTCTATAGTAGCTCCTATCTGACAAAAGGGTACTCTGCTCATTTGGAACCTGCTTCTGCTCCTTCACATCCCATTAATCTTCCAGCCACCCCTCCTGCAAAATAGTCCTTCACATCCCTCAATTGTAATTAAGCACATTATGACTGGCAGTTTCTGTAGAAAGTTCAATTGCCACTAGAGAGCAGCAAGAGACAGGTTTTATCTATGAGCTGAAAAGAGAGTCCAGATTAGGAAAAAGACAAAAAGAATGAATTTTACAAGGTTTTTTGTTGTTGTTGTTGCTTAAATGGAAACAACAATAAAAGATCTCCTTTGTGGAGAGAAATTACGTCTTGGATTCTTTACAGTAGACTGTGAAGAAATTCTTCCAACTGGATAAAGCTTTTATTTATGATCATTTATTAGCGGAACGACTTTTCCTTGTAGCTTATCTTCTGTTCTCTCTGCATATTTCATCACTTCCACTGCATTTCATGTATAAGTAGAAGAAAAGAAAACCCGATATTTTAAAACTGTGGTGGGATGGGATCTCAGGAAATGAGAGAAAGTCTTAGCAGCAATGCCACCAGGATATTTTTGGTTCTACATCTACTCAATTTAATAAAATATGAGTCTGAAGTACAATTTTTTAGAGCTAG
Source organism: Chrysolophus pictus (assembly GCA_037305975.1). NCBI lineage: Eukaryota > Metazoa > Chordata > Aves > Galliformes > Phasianidae > Chrysolophus > Chrysolophus pictus. The sequence continues at coordinate 58,126,402 of CM074579.1, read as the reverse complement.
CAGTCTTGTGATCTTTCTTTCTAAGCTTTGAGGATAAAACATAAGGCTGAACATTAGCAAGTATGTACTCAAGGACAGAAAGATGAACACACAAAGACCCACACAAGTTTTCCAATAAATTTCCACTGTGAAACACTGTCATTGTCATTTGTAAAGATATAAAGGATCAGAGGTGAAAGAAAACCATAGTTAGGAGGTCCCTGACACAAAATTGAGCAAATCAGTTATTTGCATCCAAGTTCTTGCATGCCTTTTTCACTCCATTACTACCAAGATGCTATTGTTAAATGATTGTGGTTTTTAGACCAAACAGGGGTCAAGGAAACTTTCTGATGTAATCTGTGAAAACTTTACAATAACTTTTGAAGAACAATTTAATATGATAATGATGTTTCTTTGACAACTGCAGACTCTGCTCCCAGGAAGCAGCAACAAAATATCCACAGCTGATGTCTGAATATAAGTCAGTTATTACCAAAGCAGTACAGTTTAGTTGACCGAAAAGTTAGTTCTGCTGAAAGGGTCTCTTCCACCTCTTCTCTACTATCTTTTAGATCATCTCCCTGCCACCACTTTCCCTCTGGTAAGCATTAGCTCCAAAAGGTTTGAAAAACATCAAACTTAGTGCAAGGGAAGGCATCAGACGAGGTAGCTGCAAGGGTAGCATGACTCCCAACCATTGCTGCCTCCCACCACAGCTCTTAGGTGTGCCATTTGGCTCATTAACCTGTACCTCCAGATTCCTCTGACAGCTAACAACAACAAGTTAATAGCAACTCCCTTTTTAAATAGCTAGTTGCAGTTAAAGTCATTTCCTGATAAAGATTTTTCAGTCAGGTCAGGAGAAAAACTTACATTTTCCAGGTTTAGCTGGGATTCGGATAACAGTGGGTTTCCGTGCTAAAGCTGGTTGAGCTGCCTGCTCCTTTGCCGGTTCAATTTTGGGAAGGAACTGGAATGGATCTATAAGGGAAAAAAATTAATATATTTAAGGATTATTTGCTGAACATAAATCTCACCAGCTACTGCATTAGTTACTAAGGACATTAATATTTCACATCCAATAAAGTAATAAAAAATAAATCTGCTTCCAGGGACAAACAGTGGGCAGATACAAATAGAGTAGAGCTCTTTGGAAATAACATCTTTTTGGTACTTCCGCCTTCATAGTTGAATTAACACAAACACGTTCCAGATGCCCACTAGGATTACATAAGCCACTGAACCAGAGCAACCGCATTGCTTGATAACAGGGACCTGCAATCAGGATGGATTCAGGGAAATGTATTTTCAGAGCAGTTGCTTGAATATGCTGCGAACACAATCACCAAAAAGTTTTAATCAATAAAATCCTGCCGAAGCTAAACAGCCAGCACTACAGCAGTAAAAACGCCTACAGAAACAAACAAAAATAGAAAGAAGGTAAATGTTAATAATTGCAATATCTCTTTGCCGTAGGATACCTAATTCCCTGGAAGATTCTGCATCATTTTTGCTGATTATAAACCTGAAGTCATGGGGAAGACTGCTTCAGGCCAAGGACACTAAGTTGTCCCTGAGCACTGTCTGTCCCCACATGCATCACTCATTTCTCTTCTAGACTGTCCAGTCATTCCATTGGTAAAATGGGAGCAATGTTTTCTATTATTAATAAACTTAATCACTGGTCTCATATTAATAGGCATGAGAACATATGAGCATGTAAAAGGCAGCTGTAAAAATACCTAAACATAAATAAAATTCAAATCAAGAGGTTCTTTCTGAAGTACACCTTCATGTCAACAAGCAATATTTCATTTCTATGTTGTTAACAGACATTAACTTTTTCTCTGACTTTACCAAAAATTGAAGTAAAACAGCAATGCATCATAAACAGATAGGGAGAAACTGGAGAAGTATTCTGTCCAATAAATTCTCCATGGCATGTATTCACCGCTCCAACAGATGAGTTTGATCTCTTATGTGGCCTTTTTAGATGTACAGCTCAATGAGATGTTATTTATGGAGTGTCAGAGTCTCAGAGAAGAAGCATGCTGGGCATCTCTTTAAATTCTACAGGACTTTTTAGCAAAAAACTCACCCCTTCCCAAAATTACTGCACACTTTGTGACAAAGTTGCAAATTCTGCATTTGATAAAATCCTATCAAACACTTAGGAAAAAACAACAGAATCGTTAAGTAGAGTGAAGTCATGACTTCTTGTAGATAATTTCGAAAAGCATAACACAGTGCAGCTCATCAGTACACCTGAAATATGTGTTTGTGAATGCAAATTAGACTTAAAAATATCCAGAAGTACTCTATTTACTTACAAACAAATCTTTCAGCACTGCTACTAAAAATAAAAATCTTGGTATTTTCAGAGAGAAGTAGGCCAAGTACACTAAGCTTTTTATTTTATTATTTTAAAACTAACAATGCCCAGAATAATTTCATACAGAGCAACATGTAAGCTGCAGAATTACAGCATGCCAGACTGCTTTCCTGCAAACAACAAACTTGCGGTCCTCATATGCTGCCAGCAGCCCCTCTGCCCCCATTCTAGGGTTCATCTCCTGTTAGCCCCCAGCCCAAGGCTCTCTTTGCAGGAGCACCTCAGATTAGCACTGGTCAGCAAAAGGTTTAAGTTCCTTCTACAAAAGCTGCACCAGACAAGAGTTTCTTCTGGAGGAGTGGAAAACACAGATCGCAGCAGGGCTGCAAATAGTCTGGCAGTAAGGTAGTTACAAGAAACATGAAAATCCCACTCTTAGGGCAAGGCTGTAGTATTTATTTTCTTTCCTTTCTTTATACCTAAGTCTGCAAGCTACAGTGCTTCAATGTAAATTGCAGACTAAAAAAAGATTTGTCTAATTTTAACACTTACAGTGGTGTTCAAAATGATTTTGATGCAGGTGAAAGAATAAAATCTGAGCCAGGCTTCCAGGCTTTCCTCCCCTGTCTGCCAGCTACATGGTAACCATACCCTACTTGCAAGGAGCCCCCTGTAGAGGCATACCCATAGAAGTTCTTGGGGAAGCTTGTGGCCCAACATACTCACAATCAGACAGGTTTGCACAAAGCAGGCAATGGGGATCTCTCACAGTCACCTGCTGCAGAGGTGAAGGAAGCTCTGCATGAACCACGATGAGATCATTTTCCAAAGCCTTGTTCTTATAAAAATATAGGCAGGCCAAACAGGAATACTCCAATCAGCCAAAATTCTTATAAATTAGATGATTGGAAATTGTACAGAATTACTGTTTGTCAACTGCTGACTGTATCTATGCGTAGAGATGGTTTTCTTGACCATCCAGCAGTTGGCTGAGGTCTCTCAATCAACAGATTTGAGAGATGTCATTTTTAAGCCTCCATTTTCTCAACCAAGTCTGAGAAAATCCTTTTACAAACCTTAGTTTTCCACTCATTATCTTCTGTTCAGTTATACTGTTGTCACCTCATAATTAGTAGAAAACTCATTAACTTGTTTGTGTCATTCCATTCCCCAGTGCCGGGTCTGCAGCAGAAATTGGTTGAGTAAATGACTGTGCAGCTTTGTGCAATGGGACTGACAGCATATCAAATTTTTATGTTGTTTAACAACTATTGGGCATCGTTTGAGCATAATTCACGGGAGTGTGAAAACAGAATTGTTAATATACTCTTTTAAACCTCTTCAGCTCAAGGAAATTAATCTGCAAGGCGTTTTTCATAAAATATCAACAGACTTCTATCGATCTTTCTTTATTAAAATTTTACAATGATGCTTAAAGCCTGTGTTTTCATTAGTCTCGCTCTTCTAGAGCTTTTGTTTTAAAGGATTAATTGGTAACATACGTTTCTGTGCACCTTTTTAGGAAAGACAAATAAAAGTTATGTATCCAAACACACCATATATCACCTCTTTCTTTCACTAGCTTAAGAGAGAGAGCTTTTTTGCTCATTTCCATTTATCATTCTCATTTAAAGTTGGAAATGTTACAGAAGAAAAAGGAGCTTCAGAAAGTTATCCAACTTTTCTTTATTTCTTTTGATACAACAGCTTTCAATGACCTTTCTGAAGCACTCATTGAATATTCTTCTGTCCAAATCACACCACAAAGCAAGCAAACAGTGATTTCACAAAGTTTTACCTTGAGAATTATATTTACTCCAAGAAAAGGAAAGGTGATCCGGGTTCCCAAACAGAATTATCAAACTTCTCACACATAAGCAAGATTTTAAAAAAGAGCTGTACTAAGTCTTAGGGACAGGAAGATGTTTTGCAGCAACATTTACTGCTACTCAGAGCAGCAGAAATGCAGTGAAATACTTGTACAGGTATTAGGCATTGCACTCTGTTCACTGTTGACATCTGATGAAATGAAACAAAAAGCAAGGTAACTCAGGGCCAACAATCATCACTTCCAATGAACAAACCTAATCTAAAGAATGAATGATATTTACAAGATACATGTGGGGCATGCAGAAGGAGCTATCAACACAATGAAAATGCACAGAGTCACAGAATTATGTGAAGTTTAACATTGTCTAAAATGTACCAGTACAATTTGTAAGAAGTGCAAAAGAAGATCCAATGTTAAATGCACTTGTTAAAAACAAAATGTGCTCAACAGAGCAATGCGAAATACCTCATCCGTGGTGTTAGAAAGCCGGAAGAGAGATAAAATCAAACCTGCTAGTAGAATAGCAAAATGTCTTGGGCTAGTATAACATGTAATGATAAGCATTTACGGGATGTACAACTACAGCATTATGTAGTTTACAGAGATGGTTATAAATGGACCTTTTCCAAGCTTTGATTATAGCCAGGTTTTCAGCATTTCTCTCTCAAACTGAGGGGATCCCCACACTTACTTGCTATATGTATCTAAAAGCACAATAGCTTAATATAGCAGTGAAATACTACTAGAGGTGACTTTAATTACAGACTTTGGAACAAAAGGATGACTAAGACCAACATGAACTGCAATGTAAGAGTTTGGAGACTTTTCCTTTATCATCATTCGTCTGTTGGTCGGGAAAGAAGCTGGTAGTTCAAGTCGTAAGACCCTTCAGGAGGCTCTAACTCAACCTCTGGCCATCATAATGGTCAGCTACGATGTCATGTTGCTAGAAACCGGTTGCATAATCTGGTCTAACTTCATAAGTCTGGTGCCAGATGCTATTTGAACATACAGAGTGAGACAAAACCCAAGACAGCTGCCAGAGAGCAAGAAATACAGTCTCATCCGTTCTTGCTGAGTCAAGGAAGATAAGTAACTTCAAGTAACCAAAAGAGTCATTGAAAGTAACACAGCAGAATACTAAGAAAAGTTGCATTATTTTGAAGATAGCTCTGGAGCCAATGACCAGTTACAAATATTTTAATTCTTTTTCTCCTCTTCCTTCCTGAGGAAGCAATTAAAAACAAGCAGCTGGGCAATAAACCCACAGAAGACAAAGTTACTCAAGCAGCAGTTTTTCTGAATTGGCCACAGTGTCACACAGATGCTACCATTCATGCTGCAAGAAGGAAAAACATATATAAATAGACAGTAATCACTGGTTTGGTCATTTTTTCTGTCCATAAAAGCAGAAGGAAACTTTTATACTATGATGAAGTAAATAACTAAATAAAAGAATTGAGAAACGCATCAGCTGCATTGTTGTTAGAACTGAAATACATAAATATGATGAAGATGAAAGAGAAAGCTGCCTTCTGCAGGTAAGGTAAGAATATCCCCGAACTACCTTTCAAAACACTTGGTTTAAATTAAGTGCTGGTTTATCACGACCAGAGTAATCAGTGGTAATCAGTGAACCGTATGACATCTCAGACAAAAAGCGGAAGAGAAGAATTCTACGTACATAGAAAAGAACTCAAATATTTTAGCAAGGTCACCTCCAGGTTTTAATTTAAATATGTGCTTTAAATGCACCGTTACCTTATTTTCTGCCTCAGGACATTTGAAAGCAAGCACACTGCATGCTTTAACACAGCAACTGATACAAGTTAAAGTGAAAATCTTGGACCTACCAAAGCCACAGAATTTCTACTTCATTCAACTTGCACTAGCATTTCATTTCTGAGCCCTTGTAAAAATGGACTACTGACAAAAGACTCCAACTGAAGTTTAGTGAAACTTTTAATCCCAAGGTATGGCACAAATCCCAGTTACCAGCTATAAGAGATTTGTAAAAATACTATTTATGATCCCAAATATCACAACTGTCATCAAAGCATTAACACTTCAAGATTTACAGTCCCAAGTAGACGCCTTCACATTCTAAGGAACTGACAGGAACAGGAGTAATTTCATTAGGATACAAACGCCTGTGAACAATCTCTCTAGCCTTTGTGTGAAAAACTATGCAGGTATTTAGAACTGGCATCAGTTTTGGCTGCTGCTGAAAAGAACCGCATTAGATATTTGTCATTCCTAACTTCTCCTCCCTGGTGTTTCTCTTGGGCTAGCAATGAAGACGAGTTGGGTGCAAGGTTCTGCCATGGTTTACCTCAGAATCACAGAGCTCTTGGAGTGCTCCAATAGACTTCAGCTGTCATTATGGATGCTGAAGGCTTTGAAAGTAATCTTGATACCCTGCTTCTCAGTTTGCACTGGAAGAATCATCTGTTTTGCCTGTGTTTCACTTTATCATCCAGATGCTCACCTCAACTTCTGCACCTTTCCCATCAACTGAATGCTTCACCTTCTTACTTTTGCATCAGATGTTAGCCGAAGCAGTAATCTATCTGTTCCATTCTATTTACATTAGTCTAAGTGGCAGATGCATTTGTGCTGTATCAGAAAAAAAAGTTTGTGAATGTTATAAACTGTTTGCTTTTTGACAAAAAAATCAGCTGGTGCTTAGTTACAAACATCACTGCATAAAAGCCTTCCTCCCTCTCTGCGGTTGCCATAACAACAAGCAGAGTGCTGTCATTTCGTTAAGTAATGACAATGACAAATATGTAAGAAATGCAAAGGTCTGGGGAATTGGGAGCTAGATTACAGCTTTTCTTCCTGCCTTTACAAAACATTTTACTGTGGATTCATCTTGTAAATCCTAAGCTGTTCCTATGGGAACAGGAAAAATAGCTGGTGTTAGTGCTCTGTGTTGCCTCATTTTTCAGAAAGCCACTGCTGTTCTTGTAGATGCTTTGTCAAGACCTAGCATGGCATTAGTAATCAAGGGTATAGCGTATGATCTTCAGCTCACACATGCCTGCAAAAGTCCAGACTGAATTCTAATTTTTCAGCATAGTAAAACAATAATGCTATCAGACCTTCTCTTTAGTAGATATAAAGGGGTTGTAGCAAAGATGTCACTTTATTAAACAAATAATATCATGGACATTTGACTCGGGAAATTGAGAAACCATCATTTGATTAATTCTTCAGTTAACTATGAGAATGGAAAGTGTTTTCTTCTTAATTAAATAAAGAATAACATCTAGGGTGCCAGAAAGGTGAAGACTGCCATTCATTCTTACTACTTCATCACAAAAGCTGTTGTGTTTGTTTGAAAATTAGGTGATATTCTTCGGGATCATTGTCTGATTTAACAGAATAATTATCATTAGTTATTTTTTTCAGGTTTGAGGATAGGCAGTCTTATGGATCACACAGCCAAAGCATCATTTTCAGTTTTATGCACTTACAAAATGTAAGTGTTCTCTTTTCTTTTCTCATACTTAGAACAGTTCCATTTTCCCTTCAGTTGTTGAACCTTCTCACTAAAAGCCTGAAAGGATAAGTTCTCTCAGATGCATGGAAACCAATCATAATTCCTCATGCTTCTAACTTCTAAAACTACTGCATACACAGTGGCTGTTGTACAATTGCAGTCTCCAGACATTAGGACCGTAACTCTCTTCCCATTTAGACGCTGTCACTCATGCACCTCAAAATGCCTCTTCACTTACTCAGTACTCCTTACAGGTCTGCTGCAGCCTCTGTAGTGCTCCTGGTACCCTTTCATCCAAGAAAAAGGCAGACATAGATCCACGTTAAGCTAATTAGCTGTCCTGAAGGACATTCTGTTGCCTTACTTCATTGCTTTTATAAGCTGCTTCAAAATTTTTATTGACCTGAACAGTTTAAAGGTGTAAGGGACTTCCTATATCTGCTCTGGACTTTTTATGCCATTGTAGAATGGAAGTGACAAATTGGAGCTTCATCTAACAATATAATTCACAAACTGTAAAGAAATCCCACTTACTAACAACCATTAGTACTGATTTATTGTGATAACTACACAATACTTACGCATCTCTTTTCAGAGAGCTGACATCTTTAATTATAAATGAGGTAAAAAAAAAAAAGAAAACAGGCTTAAATTCACAGTTAGTCCTTTAAACACACATTTTGTACGACATACCCTCTGTTTCAAAGCAAAACATTTCTGGGATTGCAATGGGGCTGATAGGCTAAATCAGAACATACTTGAGTGCTAAGAGGGAAAAACTCATTGCTGTAAAACTTAGTGACAGCACAGCACCTACATGTGTCTTAAACTACCTAAATCAGAAAAAAAAATGCCCCAATTGGCCTCTTTTTTGACAGAATCAAATAAAGTTTATGAGAGAAAAATAGCTGCAGTAATTAATCCATCTGTATGAAATTTTCACTTTTCAGAAAAATTTGAAGTTGCATAACTAGCATATAGCCACATAAAAGACGAACACATGAAAGAGAAAATAAGTAGCCACTGCTCAGAGTATTCCAAGTATGTCTGATTGCTGTTCTCTCTAAGTAATAAACATTGCTGCTTCCTTACATGACCTAGTGAAATAAATATCTACATGTTTACAGTGCTCAGGAGGTTTCTACTGCAGAATTTCAGGCACTCAAATAAATTAGTTAGACTGGATGGCTAGAGATAAGATGTCCCAGGTTCCTGAGAGAGTATTCTGATACATTCTGGAGGCAACATCTGGCACATAGCATCAAGTCTCTTATCATTATTTTTGTTATTGCGTAATAAATCCAGCAGGAAGCCTCTGAGATTTATGCAGGCCAGAAACCTCCTGAGTCCCAAAACCCAAGTAATTTCATAGTGATCTTGACATAATAGAAAACAAAGAATTTCATACACATATAAACTCTGTCAAGACAGGAAGAATAGGTAGACATAATTCACACAGCATCATGTAACCTGCAAACAGAAACAAAAGTGACAGTTTTAAAAAACAGCATCTTACCTGCTGCTGCTTCACAACTGATGCTGTCCTTAACTGCACAAGGTGGACTTAGGGGCAAAACATCATCATCAAAACTGATCAGATCTCCTCCCAGATCTAGCTTACTTTGCGAAGCAGGTGCTGAGGAGTTCTCTGTGGGTGACAATTCCTCCACAGACTTGAAAACCTTTTCTTGGGCAGATACAGAAGTCCGTGGTAGAGCAGAGATCGGTTTTAAAGGGACCAAAGAAAGGGCAGGATTTTCTGCAGAATGTGACTTTTTGGGAATAAGAGGCCTTGGAGCAGGAACAGGAAACTTTTTTTGTTCATGGCTGTTCTCTGCAACTGAGCCACTCTTCACATCAAGAAAATCGCTACTACTACTTTTTACAAGGCCAGGTTTTGGTTTCTTTGGCAGTTCAGGTTTGGTTACAACACTACTCCCAACTGCTTCAGGTTGAAGCTGCAATTCTCTGGAAGAAGGTGTTGGTTTGCTTTCTGTCCATGCATCCCAGTCTCCTGAAACTCTGTTTACCCCTGGCTTTGGAGCAACTACTGGCTTCTTTGCAGGTACAGGTCTTGTGGTGAATGAACGAGGGGCTATTTCTGGTTTCTTTAATAATCCTGAGTTATCATTAGCTCCTTGGGTTTCAAAAACTTTGATCCTTGAAACAATACTACTTTGGCTCTTGCCTGTACTCATGCTGTCCACTGTCAAGTGATTGTCTAGTAAGCTATCATCTAAGACAGATGACTGCTGAACTGAAAGTTGCTGCCTCTTCGTGTCAGACTGGTTCACTTTTTCCCCATTGTCTACTATCTCACTTTCAGTATTTTTGACCACAGGTCTGAGATTGCTTTTTGATCTTGGCTTTGGCACAGGACATATCACAGCACTGGGATTTTCTTGGCGCCTCCGATCTTCAGAATTTTCATTAACTATTAAGGAAGTCTCATTTTCTGAAGATCTGTTCAAGAGAGATGCAGAAGGCCTAGGAGGTTTCAGGGGACTTGGCCCTACTAACAGAAAAGAGAAGGCTTCAGTTACCTACTACAGAACACTGTATTTATATTACTTTTTTATTGACCATAAGAACATGAAACAATAGTTTTTGCTCAGAACTGTGTTCACAGTGCTCCTTGTGAAACTGGAATTCTCTCTCTAAAAAGACAAATAGAAAAAATACATAAACTTCAGGAAGAAACTGAAGATTGCTGAAATGCATAGCATCTACATGTTGTGAATTAAAATTACGTATTAGCTCACAGCAGGAAGGGCATACAAGTAACATCTTGGCCAAGGAACAGTACAGTAATTCCCTCAGCTGAGGGAATTAAACACATTCAGTCAGTTACTTTCCGGTTTGAATGTAGCACTGCTGTTATTCTGATTGGACATATGAGCTCTACTGGCACAAAAGTAACAGCCAATATAGCTGAATTGAGCAAAACAGTAAAGATTTTTATTACAAAGTCAAAGGCGCATGATTTTACTCATCTTTATTACAGAAGTAGTTTTAAATGTATTCTAAAAGTGAATGCAGTGATACTTCAGCAGAGAGAAGTTTTGCAGTAATTTACAGTATCAACCGTTCACAGAAGTGTAACTGTTATTCATGTTAACAGTTACACAGATGACAGAATCTTAGAATCATTAACATTGAAAAAGATCTCTAAAATCATCTAAGCTAACAGTCAGTTCTACTCTATGCCAACCATACCATGTCCCTCAGTGCCACACCTACTTGTTTCCTGAACTGCTCAAGAGATGGTGACTCCACCACTTCCTTGGGCAGCCCGTTCCAACGCATCACAACCCTTGCTGTGAATAATTTTTTCCCAGTATCTAAATTGAACCTTCCCTAGCGCAGCTTGAGATGAATAATAAAGAACGTCTTCAGGAAACCAACTAGGATTTTCATCAATAGGAAGTCAAAACAATCTCACCTGGATAGTTGGTAGATTCTCCGTGTGTAGGCACACTGCTTTTTACATTACTTCCTGGCAAACGGCTGATTAATTCCTGTGGAAAGTCAGTTTGTGTTGCAGAAGTAGTGGTATATCTAGGAGCAGCAGCATTATTGTTATTTGTTGTGTTCACTTGCACTTGATTTATTTCCTTTATCACCTGCTCATAAGATGGAGGAAGCTACAAGAGAAAGACAGAAATATTAACGCATGTCTAAATTTGATCTTTTATTTTAAAAAGTATATAAATTTAAAAAGACTAAATTAACATGCAGAGGAAAAGAGCACTGTCAGTTTTTTTATTTAATGTCATGAAAGCCTAAGCAAGTAAAATTCTTAGTGATCTGTTTCTCTCTTCTTTTTTTAACCTTCATACATCAAACAGTTCATGCTCACCTCGGCTGGAATAAGCTCATTTGTCCTCCACTGAGCATGAGGTGAAGCAGAAGGGAATCCTAATCCTTGAGGAGCAACAGGGCTAGCACCTGGAAACCAGGAGGATGGCCGTAAGGGTTCAGCAGCAACTATTGTAATTTCAGGACGCCTAGAGGTAAAGCAAAGGGGAATAATTACCTAAAACATCTCAAAATAGTTACTTTAAACATAAAAGATCAATGTTTCCTCAGCATCAAAAAATGAAAACAGCTCAGGTCTTTTTTATTTAACCGAAGTATCTTTCCATGATTTCAAAGCAAGTTACCTGACCTTTCTAATAAGCACTTAGGCTTCCATTCAGAACACCTAATTAAATGCCTAAGCCAAAAAGTAGGTTTATTGGCTTCAGTGAAATAATTTACATGCTAAAAGCATCCAAACACAAATGTAACTCAATTAGATGGAAGAAGTCTTAGTCTTCAAAGGATAATGAGAACTAATCATGCATTTGCCCTTAGTCTGCTGCAATGTGAAAACAGTGAGATAGTTAAAACTGCTTCTGGCTGACTACCTATAGGCTTGTTTACCCTCAAGACTTCTGGGGAAACCCCCCACTGTACTAAAGAAAGGGCAAAGCATGCCTTACAAGCCCTCTGGGATAGTGCTTCTTTGCTTACAGCATCTAGTATAACATGGACCCAGAGGTACTTCCACTGTTTTATTGCTGTAACAACTGCTTTAGAGGATAAACCACAGTGGCAGTTCCAAACACAGCTCCCAACCATAGCTGATTAATCTAGAGCCCTGCATCGAATTCATTTTGAGAAGCGAGCTTTGAGAATAGATGATGCATCTGCTACAGAAGCTTCTGTGTGCTAACAGAAAAACTGCAGAAATCTAAATTCTAAAACATAAAAAAAAAAAAACACAGGGAGGAATGCAGTCCCTTCACACCTGAAGTAATAGCAGATTTGGTTCAAAGGCTATTCAGGTTAGTTAGTGATCTCCTTTCTCAAACCTTTGGGGAAACCAGAATGTGTGACAGTGTGCCTGACAGTGTGCTTATTTTCACTGTGAAGTGATCTCATAAGTAGATATCAGAAAATTAAAACAGTTCCACACAGGTTTGCTGTCTGGTTGCATCGGCTTGTTTTGAAGACATATACAGTGCTTAAGCAGAAAACTGCAACTCTTAGTCCATCCTGTGTTTAAGCATCACAGCATTTTAGTTTTATTCCCAGTAAAACAGATGAAAGAATGAGAAACGAAAAAAAACCACACCAAAACAACTACAAAAAGGCATAAAAAGTAATACTGTGATACAATCTAACAAGTTTTAAAATAACACCCAATTGCAATATAAATAACTGCATCATACCTTCTATCCCTTTGCTGCTCACTATGGCTAGAAGTCCGAGAAGCTATTGAAGTGAAAGAAACAAAAGTTTGGAGGAAGTTAAAACACACCATCACAACACACAGTTCAGGACAAGAACATAGCCCTTACCATCCACCATAAAGGAAACAGAGAGCATATACAGCATGTGATCACAAATCCCAGACTCTAGGAGACACCAAGGATTTTTTAAAATTATTTGCATTATATACGAGGAAAAAAAATTTTTAAAGGTTTATGGTGCACATTCAAATCACTTTAAGTCATTCTATGTCCAAGATACCACCAAAAGAGAAGGTCCTGCCCATTTCCTTCCTCCTCAAAACATTCCTGTCTTCTGTATTGTAGTGACTCTGGAGCTGAAACTTTTCTTTAAGGTGTTAAATTAATCTGGTTTTGCTTTTGATGGCTCATTTCTAAAAGGTTTTTTTTTTTTAAACGTCTTTTCTTCTGTTCTAGAAGGAAAAACTACTAGTGCAAAAAATTTAAGATATTTCAGCCTACTTTATGTAAAAAAAAAAAAGGTAGTGTTCCCAATTAGAAATCTCTTAAAAGTTTAATCATTTGTGTATTAAAAATTTGCAACACTTTAAAAATCATTGTTTTAAGTTGTCCTAATTTTTTTTTTTTTTTGCCACATGTATATTCAAATAATCTTCTCAATTGCCACATCATGTTCTCATTTTGATGTCTTCAATGAAAAAAGGAGATTATCTGAGGGACAAACTTTTGCTTAGCAAAGATAATTTAGGAAGCGGTAGAATCTTATTGCGTGAAAGACGATGATCGTGCTGTTTCTGTGCCATCACAGAATCATAGCTGAAATCTGAAATCAGTAAAGCATACTTGATTCGAGCATCGCACAAGTGTTGTGTCAGACATACCTCTTCCACGGGGCATTTTTGATGTGCACTATTCATGAGTGCTAGAGGAAAAAAAGAAGGGGTTACAGAAAAGGAAGAGGAGGTGAAAGAGAACAAACCAAGGCTCCAGAGCCAGAAAATATGATTACATGGGTTAGTCACACAAGAATAGCATATGTGCCAGAGATTTAGAAAGACAATTTGTAATGTCTATTTACAGTACAGCATCTTTAAAAAAAAACTAAAATAAAAGCAGATTGGATCTCTACTTCCATGCTGATTTTAACAATGGGTGCTCAGAAGTCTCTCTGCCATAATTAACCACGAGGAATATAACCGGGTATGGAAAAGTTCACTGTATTGCTCAACAAAGTGCAACGAGGGGAGGGGAAATACATCTCTTTGAAAGTTTTATTTAGCTTAAAATCATGGCTTGTGTGTGTGCTTTTTTCTTTCCAAAAATAATGGGTTATGTTGAGGAGCTGAGCCAAATGCCAAGAAGCTGGGATCCCACAATTCACAGTCTCATCTAACAAAGAGGTATGGTCAGGCATACTGGCCCAGGTAAGAAGCATGCCTCAAAGTTTCAGGAGTAACAGCCCATCTTCTAATCCAGTTCTGTAAAAATAGTTTGGCTAAGACAAATAAAAATCCCCCCACATAAACAACACATCATCTTCACTTTCTTCTTCGCAGATCTTAATGCAGCAATCACATTATTCACACATTGAAGGAAACAAACAACCAAATGAAAAAACACACAAAAAAAACCCTGAAACAGTCAATCCAACCTCTTCCAAGTTTACTTTTGCAATGAGGATGTAAGTGTTAATTTGGTAAATGTATTCAATACAACTGCTTCGGGTACATCCAAATTGCAATGGTAATTAGAAATTAAAACTAATTACTGAGGGATGCAAAGCTAAGCCAATAAACCTGCCAATTTCCTTCATTCTTTTTTCATCTCTAGATAAATAATACATACTATGTTCTCCCACGAAACTCTAAATGTACTTCTATTTGTTGTAATAACTTTAATAAATAAGAAAAACCTAAAATAGTTCTTTTCCTTCCTAAACAGAAGCTACAAAACCATAGTGAGGCATAGAGAACTACATAATCCATCAAACTCCAAATATCAAATAAATAACTAAGTTCACTTGAAAGCAACACATAAAAATATTTACATAAAAATAACGTCACCAGTAGAAACAAACATTTCATCTATTTTCAAATGTGTCCATTCTGTTGCTTGAAACAAAATCTCCCAGGCACTTCCAGAGTCAAGCTTCTTTCGTGAATATAAGTATTTAATATAAACATTTATTTTTTAAGGACAAAATTCTTTCCTCCTTTGATCACTTGCTTCTCTCTTCGTGCTGTCCTATTTTTGTTACAACCACACTTTAAGAGCATCTTTTGTTTTGGAAGCTCTGAAATTCACATTAGAGCAGAGGTAAAAACTATTGCATCTTCTGCTTTCAGGTGTTCCTTGGAGTTCCATAAACGCTGAAGTAAAGAAAAATATAAACTTTCTAAGTAATCCTTGTCTCTGGACTGGCACAGCTTTTATTCCTTTACCGTTCAAAGTGAATTTAAATTAATAAGTGTATGAGAGAAGGCATGAATTTTTAAAGTGTAGCACATAGTTCATTTAAAAACAACAAAAAACCAAAAACCACAACCATTTTTCTGGCCGTGTGGTCTTTTCACACCCTATTTTTCAATCCCTTTGTGAATTGCCTTGAAAGAGCATGCTATTCATTTTTCTCCAGATTTCAAATTATGACATCTTTAAACTTAAAAAAGCAAAAAAAAACATTTTCTTCATCAGGAGAGTCAATAAAAAAGCATTTCAGTGCTAATTTTGCACAAATCTCTCCACTCCCACATTAAGAAATGATCTGGGCAATAAGTGTTCATATATCTACATCACACATATAGTGGTTTCTAAATAAAAGGTAAGTAAAGTGGTTAAAGAAGGAGTAGGAGAGGAGAATCCAGCACACAAACTCCACAACTTTCCTACTTATAATTCTATAGGATTATAGAAGAACATCAAAGCAACCCATAATATTGTCACTAGAAATACAAGTATGTATTTCTCTTAACAATGAGGCATCCAAATGTTTAATCTGTTACCAAGTAAAGGATTAATAGTAATTCTGTAAACAGAAAATGAGATGAGTGACTTACAGATTCACTCTTGGTACCTATTTCTTGTAAGCAGTATTTAGTGGCTTTAGCCAATTATTTTTAGAATGTGCAGTGAGTGGTAAAGGATTCTGTTTTTGCTGCACAGTTACGTTTTAATGGGTTTTTCTACTACAGTTTCTACTCTAGGTTATATTTTTCAAGCTAATTTGGTATTTCATTTATATTTGAAACACATACAGATAATGGGACAGGAGGCAATTTAAGCTTTGAGCTCAAGATGCCTGTAAAAATACACTTTCTAACAACCTTTATACCACAAACTCAGATTGCACCAGATGAGCTGGTGACAATAGCAGCCTGACATGCATTTTTGAGTCTTTTGAAGGGACCTTAGGTAGAATTTACAGTCTTCCGGGCAACTTTTTTAGGCAATCTAAAGTTCATTCAGGGATCTGCTAAGATTCCCTCCTGCTGTGTGTGCTGAGTGCTTCCACAATAGAAACGCTACAATAATAATATCTGTGCATTTCCATTAGTAAACTATATAAAATACTGAACAGTTTTGTCAGTGCAGACTGTTTTAAAAAGCAAGTTTCATCTTCTATTGAAGATTAGAACCATAACCTCAAATAACCCAAACCTTGGGAGAAATTAAGCTTCAAATTTTTCTGATGACTTTTATCTATTGTTCCTTCCAGCAGCTATAAGTAAACATAATCCTTCCTATTAACTATTTCAGTTAATTCAAAATAATATTATCAATGGGTTTTTAAGTAATAATATTACTTTCTACAACAAGCAAATGTGTTACTGTTTAAAAATACAGTTTCTTTCAATGCCTTCCCAACACTGGGCTAGAATTTTCTACCATGGATGATGGGAAATATATAGACTATTAAATAGACTGAGAAGTTATCCTTCTCTTGAATAGCTGCCTATGGAGGACAAAGGTTATTCATCATGGTATCTCAGAAAGAGCCATAATTGTGAGCAAACGTTCCTTCCTTTAACTACTATTTAATACAGCAGAAGAGCTGACAGGCTGATTCCAGGTAAGAGGACGCATCTGTGGTTTTTGCAGTACTGAGGGTGTTACATAACTGCAGAAATGCTTTCTTCAAGGAGAGCTAAAATGAGCAGGTTCTTCACGCTAAAACCAGAAAAATCCAATTTAATCAAAGATCTGATTACACTATTCATAAAAAGTGGAGTTTCAAACTAATGAGAAAGCTTTATACATCTCTGAAATAACAACTGAAGTACGTTTCTTGACACAAGGGGGAGGTCTTGCTCCTTTTCTTCTATTTCTGTTTCCAGACACTTCAGGAAACATCAAGTTGTTCAACATCAGTGCCAGGCTGAATTGATGCTTGAATGCAGCTAAAAGAGAAAGGGCTGCCCAAATCCCCCTCCAAAGACTAACTTTGGTCCCCCCTCTTGAAACAACATTAACACTAGTAAGACCCCACAGTGAGTGAGTTCAGAACATCAAATATGAAAAAAACCTGAGAACGTTCTGTACAGTTTTTGTTCATTTCATCTCCCTGATCCTGCTTACACTTTGGGCTCAGACCACAGGCAGCAAAGGGGTAGGAGTGTGCCACCCTCAACAGCAATCTCTGTTTCCTCCTCTTCTTTGAGCAGACTTCACTGTCTGATCTGGACAAAAACCACCAGATCAAATACCTTCTCAAAGCTGACCAAACTGCTGGGTACCAGAGAGGCTGGCATTGTGACTGAATAAAAACCTTTATAACTACACTGCACAACTGCAGTTTCACTCAAATGTGATAGTTAGAAATTAATGAAGACACTTCACTCCTTCCCACACCTTCCCTTGGGCTGTGTTCCTGTCTTTGCACCATTCTCCACATTATGCCAGCCCAAATGTTTGTGCAGATGGGGAGAGAATGAGGTCACGGAATTGATCTTGTTGGGAAAAAGTAGGAGCCAAAAGAACCCAGGAAGCCCCGAAGCACGACAAAACAAAAATGAAAAACAAACAAAATACACAGCCAAAAATGACTGCAAAACTGCCAAATGGGAAGACATAGCCTCAAAGTGTGTACAAGCTGTTACGCATCCTTCAATCAGCCACATATTTGCCTAGGACAGAATGAGATTGGAACAAGCTCGTAGGTTTTTCCAACATTTTATGGCAGCAGGCTTGTTTCTGCCAGCCTGTTCTGGAAGAGTGGAGTAGTATGCAAAAACTCTATTGCCCTTTGTCTCACCATAGCAGCACTTAGCTTCTTTCTACTTTCTTTGGCATGTTCCTGTCTCAAATGTCCAAGAAAATAGTTCCACTAATTTCAGTGGGAGGTGTCTTTACTGATCTGCTCTTGGCTGAGATTGTCATTAAAAATCAGAGGCAAATTCTGAAGAATTCAGGTGAAAAAGTGACTCCTGAGCACATCTCACAATTAAATGCTTGATTTCTTCAAATGATTGCTTGATCTATCAAACAGTTGAAACAAACCGACACCACCATCTTTCCACTCAGCACTGTAGTCAGCACAGCCAAAAAGGAAAATAAGTCCTCTCCTTTGGCCACGAGATGGGAAGACTTACCAGTAAGACTAGATAAGTGAACTTAAGTATTGTACACAAGTTGGAAGACTGATACCCCGCAGATACCTATCATGTTTCTTGAAAATGGTAGATAAGCAGACCACAAAAGCTGTGATTAAGGAATAAAAACTGATTTTCAATGCTGTTAGAGAGAACTATTTTTCCAGACAACATTTCAACTTTTCCAGATTAATGGCAAGCAGAGTTAGGAATTACACAAGTCCAATTTTTCATTTAGATCCATCCATAGATGTGGTATAAAAGGCATGTATAGAAGCAAGGTTTCATGTACAATGCCTTGATACGTGCACGGAGATTTTCTTCTATCATGTGGCTAATTCACATATTATTTACATTTTATGGTTATTCGCATATTAGTATCATTAAATATAATGCTGTAACATATATGAATTCACAGCTTGTTGACTAGATGTCTTTTTTAATTGATTGTGCCTCAAACGAGGCATCACTTGCCACTGCATTTTCAAAACCATACTTTCCAACTGCTAAATGGTCTTTCAGACCATTTATCATCTAGAGGAGATCTGGAGCTTATAAAGTCTATCAATTACTGACTCAGTGACAAAAGGCATTCTGTGATCTGGTGCTCTGTTTTTCAGTTTCCTATTTATGGCAGCAATAGCACAGATAAAGCACTGCATTTTAACTACAGCATCATGGAGACTTGTCCTAAATGAAGCATTCATGATCTCCTTTCACTGCTTCCAATCCAATCCATTCTAATGAGCTCCCGAGTAACGGATTCAGAAGAAACAGATCAGTAGCACATACACTAATGTATTTTTTCCCCATTGTTTCTTCACTGTGAAATTGAAATTATGGACAGAAATGAAATACAAATGAAAAGTGGAAAAAAGAAACAGTATAAAATACTTCAGAGAACGCAGTTGAAGAAATTCTCTGTCTGGAAATATCAAGAGCAGTGAAAGACAGGTTAAAAAAATAGGGAAAAAGAAATTGCCCTTTCATTCAAGATTTAGAAACAATTTCTTGCTTTCAGAAATAAATAACGTGCATGCATTTAATCCTGTCCCCAATATAGCAAACAAACAGGTGCTGCGGATTTCTCCTGAAATGAAACAAGCTTCTAGTTTGTCACATGCCTAAGAACTGAGCATACATAACCCAAGGTCTTCAGAGATGGATCAGATCTGTGCACAAATGCTCTGGTGCTCAAATAAGAAAACGTTAGTAACCAGCAAAAGGGAACAGATGATCAGCAAAACAAAAAGAGGGAGCAATACAAAGGGAAAAAAAAAAAAGTAATTACAGTGCACTCTCCCCACCCCCAAAGGCTGTTAGCAACTTTCTTTCCAAAGTTAACTTTGACAGTTCAACTTTCTCTTACAAAGTTAATCCAGTTACTAAAAATGACGATGTAGCAATTTTATAATGCAATGACTGTCAAGAAGAAAGAAAAACAGACTTACATCTCTTGATTGCTGCTCTTATGGATGACAAGGGTCCTTGGCTTAATAAAGAAAAAAATAAATGATTACTCAGTGGTTAGCATCTCAAAGATAAAACTAAGCAGCATTGTGCAGAGGATCCCTATACAGGGCTTGCCAAATTCATTTTGCCCCAGCTACCTTAAAGAAACACATTCAAACCCCAATGCAGAAAAACAACCGTACCCTACACATTCCAATGTTAACCAGGTTACAGCTTAGCTCAAAGACTCTTCAAAGACAGTAAGCCATATTTTAAAAGACATTTGTTCCCTTGATTCTGTACTGAAGTTCATATTCTGACTCATTCGGCTGTGACACCTGGAAAAGAGCCCATGTGGGTGTGTATATTCTCAGATTATTAGCATTTATGACTTAACATCCCCGAAAATAAACAAAACTTACACAGCCAAACAAACACCTATGACCCCTCTGCTAAATATTTTTAATGGTTACTTAATATCTGATCTTCACTTTCAGATGAGGTTGCATTTTTCAGCAATAACTTGGTGGGTGGGGTTAGACAGGAATACAACATGACCAAAAAGTTGTTGACACACAAGAACAGAAAAATGTTTTCTTTTGCCAGCTCATCTGCTTTCTTGGCAAGACTAAGGCTTCTTATGACTCTCTCTTGAAGCTCTTAACAGATCTACCAGCCTTCAGTAACTTTGCAAAAGTTATTTGAGATTATTATTCCAGAAAGTGCTGCTAACTTGACAAACATGATATTAATTAACATGCCACATGTAAAAAGCTACAGAGGAGATTTTAGAAAAAGCAAAATATTTCAGAAAAAGGCTCTTTCTTGCAACACAATGGGTTAAGAACACTTGGTGAGATGTCATCAATAGAATATTCAGCACTTTCTAAAGGCTGCAAATCAACTATATCAGATTCAGTGTAAGACATTAACTTAATTACAATAGAAAGACATACTAATCAAGCCTTTTCCAGAACCACCATCCCTACAGCCTTCATCAGTGGCTGCACCAGCAGGACAGTTATAGAGAAGGCAGGAGCACTTTGCAGTGCTCTCTCCACACTTGGAGCAAGCATGCCACACTCAGACTGTCAGTGCTTGCTTTGGTTCTGCACGCACTTCCACTGCAACTGCTGATGACTGTAGCTATACCAGTGGGATGAGGAATAGGGGATTTGGAGAAGAGAAGAAAAAGGCACGTGCAAAGAACAAGTACGAGAAATGTCCTCCTTCCAAAGACTAGGAATGGATGTTGCTCTGACTAAAATGTCTTCTGAAATAAGTTTGGCTCACCTAGGATAAAAACAAGGTCGATCTGTCTGCTTTCAGAAACAGCTCAAAAGTAGCTTAGCCCCTATCAATGAGCACTAGAAAACACTTCCATCAATCATATTCCACCATACATTCTCAGCAGTAGAGGATCTTATTTTCTTTCCAAATGCTCCATCATGATACAGCTCATCTTCAAGAAACATTTTAGTTGTATGTTCTTCCCTGATGTAACTCAATCACTTTTTTTTCTTATAATTCAACTCTTGCTTTTCGATATCCATTTTTGCAGTATTATTCTTCTGCCTTCATTGCCCTATTTAGGGCTTTATTTTTATTATATTTAATATCAGACAGGAAGGAGACTGAAGTATGCTAGCATGAATCTTATGTCTTTTGGAGGAGCAAATACTTTCTATACTCAGAGTTCAACATTTCCTTAAGGTTTAAAGCTGGAAATTAGATAATCTATAATGTATGAATACCTAGATATCAATAAGACCCAAATGGAGCAGGTTAAGTTCTTTCTTCAGTTGGCAAGAGCACCTTGAATTGTTTCAATTTGCCTCACAATCTGAGGAGCACATTTAGATGAGAGCAGGCACTTGTGGCTCGAAACAATAGGAGTCACCATATATGCCCAAGTCCACATTTTCTTAGCATCATGCTAACCAAAAAAGTATAGGAAAGAACTTATAAACACAGTGCAAAGAACAAAGAAGCAAAATCTTTCATTAAACCAACCCAGTGAAGCTGAAATATGAATATATCATCAGCCAAGCAGTTCAAGTACTCAACACTCCATGTAATTTAGAATCCAGAATAACGTGATTCTGTTAGAAAATTTATTAACTCAAAGACAAAGCAAGCTATTATCAGATAATTTTTCTTTTCCTCTTTCTATTAAGAAGTTATCATCAAAACCCTTCCTCTCCTTTGGCAAAGCACTGTTTCCTACACTCAGGAGAGTTTGATTCACATTTAACTTAAAATTATTTAAGCCTTCTAAAAACAAAGAAATGGGAATGAATTTAGATTATTATTATTTGCCATGAAACCCCATAAGGGGACTGAAAGTTCCATAACTTCGCTATGTATTAAACCCCAGTAATTTAAGAAAGGTGCTGTTCTTAGGGCAGACTGTGATCATACCCACACTTGACGCTGAGGTAACCCTGCCCTATTCCAGAGCCAACAATTTCTCGTCTCCTGTCCCATCCTGCAGAATGAGAAGTAATAAGGTTGCTAACGTCCTCCTCTGCTCCACAGGTAATGACCACATTTTCTCTCAAGGGATCCAAATAATTAGCAATACCTAATCAAATTCAGTTCTCCTATTTGATATGTAGAAGCTGTAACAATGATTTCACTTAATGGAGACCCTGTCTCTTTCCCCACCTCCTCCTGTCTATAACAGAGAGCAGTGAACCAGAGCGCACACAGAAACCCCAGAAGTACCCACATCAAGTTAAAACAAAGCAGGGATGAGTTCAGTCTGCATGGGATCTCTGAGCCTGGTTCCATCAGAACCATTATGTCAGAAGAACTTGGAGGATAACATGACAACAGCCAGTCCAGTGTCAGCAGCACCCGCACTGTCCCCACAATGTGCATAGGCAGGACTCCAAACTCAAAGGGCTGGCAGAAAAATGGATAAATGGATGGACAGCAAGATTTGGGCACTTTCACAGCATTTGAGACTAATAAACATTAGTTTAAACACCACCTCAACCGTAAATAATATGGAGCAAGTAGAGATGCAAACTCTCATACATCCCGCACGCTAATTAACCAGGCAAGAGAAGACAACCAGAACACTTCTTCCAACATCTATGGATTTGTCCTAGACCTTGCCGACAGTCAATTTAATGCACAAAGTTTGTTCAATTCCCAACTAAGACAGCAGCTCTGTTGAGCTTCCCAAGCCAGTCTCTCAAAACAGGGAACTTGCCATCCCTGTGCACCTATGCAAACTGCCTCAGTTGGTTCAGAAGGGATCCGTCAAGTACATCCGCTGCTGTACTTGCTAGCTGAAGGCAGTCAGGTATCTCAAGCCAGCAGTAAGATGGAAAGGTCCCATGGGGCCTATTTCCACCCCAGCTGATTGCAAGGCAGCTCTGCTCCTGGGTGTAGCAGACAGATTGATCCTGGGCATAAATCATTCCAGACACACAAAAAAGGCTGGTGAGAAAAAAAAAAAAAAGAGGTCAACCACTTGTTAAAAATATATATACACTGAAGCATCTGCTACCAAGCCTAAAAATTTATCATTTACATCACATTATACGAGGCTTTTCTCAAAATATCTGTCCTCTGGTTCACACCTGTGTACCTGTGTACAGAGCACTTAGCATATTTTCAGGTTGTGATGGTTACTGACTCTTTACATGCCCCTTTACAAAGTTCAAATGTTGCTATTATTAATATCTTGTGACTTTCTGGAATGCTAGCAAAGAACTTTTCAACAGCTGTTGTTGAAATTATTGCAAGGTAAAACAGTACTATGATAAAAGGCATCATATATTCCTCTGTTACTTTATAAATCACGCTACCTTTGTAACAGCCAATGTACTACCCAAGATGCAGCTTCACCCTTAGTTTAAGATAGAAAACCATGCAGCCAGCAGTGCTCCCTTCCCCATGCCCACCATCTCCTCCAGCCCTTTCACATTGGTGCTTACATAGCCACAAGTCTGCCTGACCAGTCTTGTGATTGTGCTCTTAACAAGCATAACATCTGTCCCAGACTGCCAATGAGTTCTCAGGCAGTGCAGCCAACAGCTCCAGCTGGCTGCAGAGCTCCCAAGAGCACCCGGGTGATGCAAGAGGAGTGGTGCGAAGGGCAACTGGGGAGGTCAGGGGCTCTCCTTGTAGGAAGTAGCTTGGCCTTTGCTCACCAAAACAAATCTTTAGCCCGTGACTAATGCCATACGTGCAGCTAATCTGACAGCAAATCATCCAGTGCTAATCCTGCCTCAGGTCAGCATTCTTCTCACCCCTCCTAGGAGCTGATGCACTCCTTTATTTGGGTTTCCTGCTCGTGCTGATTGCCCAGATCAGCTCACTGGGAGATCAGACCAGCACCAGCAAAAAGCAGTCAGCAGCAGCCAGGCACCTTAGCATGCAAACACATCCATACCCTCTCTGCTAAGTAATGGGGTATCGTCATGGCCCTGTGGGTACAAAGGCTGATAAAGATCCAGTCACCCAAGAAATCAAACGCTCGATAATGCAGACATGGTTATCTTCGAAATAAGACTCACCCTGGTACAACTTCACCTCTCTCCAGGATCTGGCCCCAAAAGCAAGCAATCCTGAAGCAGTAATTAAGCCCAGTGACAATTCAATCCTCATCACTATGCTGCAGATGTCTATGTCTGCATCACTAAATGAATGCAGCAACTGTGACATCCCACTGTCTGGACAAGCAAAGATAGCTAAGAAGCAGCTAAAATCCAGCTGCTCAGCTAATTATAACAGCTCACATTGATCAGCATAGGGAAATCCATTCAGAAATGTTCTCTAGCTGTTTCTTCAACTACTTACTACATATTCATGTGCTCGCCACTGTCACACTTGGGAATGGTATTTCAGCAACTGAACCTTCAATTTTGTGGTCGAACACTGGCAGGATGTCAAAGCAGATCATGGCAGCAAATGCTAACATTTCACCCACCAAGCCTTGCAACAAACTACAGTCTTCAGGTTGCAACAGCTTTCACATTTTCCCATGTCCAGCTTTAATCTTGAAGCCAAAGCACAACAATTTTGTTTTTATGAATCTAAATCACCTGATTCATGTTTATACCAAATTAATACTTTCCTGATCCACAGCTAAGGACATACTAGGCAGAATTCCTCTTTTCACTTTCTGTTTTCCTTCTGACAACAACCTGGGCTGCATCGCATCTTGCCTTGAAGATGACTGTATGAACATGCCCATCACAGAAAGACAAATCCTCAGAGCATGAATCACATTATTCTCAGTCTTCATCCATCTTCAGCCTATTTACAGACCTCGCTTCCCACTAAAATGCCTATTACAAGAATAGAGGGTCCTGCTTATTGAAGTTTGACCCAGGAGAATGAAGATTCTCCTCAGTGCTATCTATCAACACATTTTAGTCACTGTTGTGATATACCTGCAAGTATGATCTGATGGAAATTTGGAAATTATATTCTAAATTGTTTTAATGATAATTTATCCTTGGCAGTAAATATTTTTAGCACTTGAAAACACCTATAAATTTAAACATAAAATGCCTTTGTCATGCAGTATAGTAAATTAAATGCAATATAATTGAATTGTCCTAGTGACAGTGACGAATATTCAGGCCCAACCAGCATTGTATTTAGGCTAAAGAGATAGGGTGGAAAAAATAAAAGGAAGAATGTCACTAACAGATAAAACAACTAAGCTGTAAACTGCAGCTTTTTCAGAAGTAAATTTTTTGCCACAAAACCTACGTACTTTCTGCATTTCCAAATGAAGTGAGATGACAGTGCCCTACTTCTACAATTAAACAATGCAAAATGAAGCTCGCTTCTCAAGAACAGCTATTGGATTCAATTATTTGCACTAATATTTCAGTCAGTAAATCAAAGTCTTCAGTAGCCCCGACAGGTAATCCTGTTTGCCTCATACCTCTCTCTATATAAAAATACAACCTGGTTTACTGAGATCCAGAACCTTTGATGTTGACATGGATCCACTGACATGGATTAATTAAACCTGTTTTAATCCAGAAGGATGAGCAGGACAAAGGCACAGAGAACAGCTGTTGACCTGTATCCACAAGACTCAAGGTATCTTTACAGGTCCTTAGCTATTATGAAGTACAGATATTAGATTTCTTTCCAATAGTTCGTGCACTTCATAGAGCATATAGTTATGCTAGGAAGGTTATTTGTAAACTTCAAGTTTTATAAAGGGGAGAAAAGTGATATTTAAATGTCATCATGTGACCAGAAGCACTTATAATGATTACTAACAAAAACGGGCAACAATTTGCTTCACAACGAAGTAGTATCTTCAGCATTTATAAAACAAACCAGATCAACAAATTAAAAAGAATGGGGCAGCGATGAGGAATCACCCAAAGCAGTCACTTCTGCTGGCCTTCAGAAAACAGTAAGGCTGGGAAGCCTAGGAATAGAAACAGAGCAGAGCTTCTGAGGAGAGTGATAGGAATGAAAGGACACTGACTGAAAGAATGAAAGCTCAGCAGTGGTGCCCAGAGGGGGAATGAGCTATAGGTGAGGGATCCAAAGACAAACATCCAGATATTTGCAAGCATATGGACTGCAAAGGCTGTAGAGCTGCAAGGCATAAGTGTTGCTTATTTTGGCTAGATCTCTTTTCTGTTGAAAAACAGTCGGCAAAATATAGGTCTGTTTGCTTCAACTATCATGCATCTTCCAAGGAAGAAATCCCAGGGCAATCTTCTGGCCTCTGTGAGATTGAAAATTGAGTCTTGCTTCCAAGGGACACTACCACTTCTACACTTTTAGTTAAGATAGTATCTGTATTCTGCCTAGTGAGAGATTAGTAGCACATAGTTCATAAAAGCCAGATATCTGAGAAGCATCTGAAACATGAAGTTCAACTGCAGCCACAGGAATGGGATTATGAGAAGCACAATGACAGCATGACCTCAGTTCCAAAAAGGAATTGAGCACTCCTGAGAACTTGTAAGTATGTCAGAAAATGCCAAGCCCTTTGACACATTGGGCTGTAACACTCTTTTAGCCCAAGTCCCCATTTTTTTATACTTTCTGAACAAAATTTGCAGCATGAAATTTGCTTGAGTTTAAGCTTTAATTGAGTAAGAAAACAAAAGCAACTTCTTCACTGTTTTAGTTGTAGGCATATTTTGAGAACAAAGCTATTTGTTGTGCAAAGACATAGCATCTATAAAATAGATATGTCCATACACATGTATGAAAGATACTGAAGTCTGTTAACTCAAGACCAAAACAAACAAAAAATATAGCATAAACCCTAACACTGTAAACATGAACCAGCAGCCAAAAAAAATTGAGTAGGAATTTTATAAGATAATCATATACAGAGTTGTGGTTGCTTCAAACTGGCCAGTTATTTATAAAATCAGTAAATTTTAAAAATTATCTAAGAATACATAGAATCACACATTTCCAACCCTCCCATGTTAAAGCATCACAAACATAAAACAATGTTGATGTATATGCATAATCACATCTTGTTCCAGTGAACTGCTGCCTCACCCAGTTACACCCTACAATACATAAGCTCCATGAACTTGTAACATTGGCCTTGACAGAATGCGCAGTGCACAGAAATTTGAATTTAAAAATCTTACAACCCCACCCTCCACCAGACCTGTCTTTCGAGAAAGTGCACTGCATGCAGCTCAGTCAGGCAAACAGCATAAACACCTGTATGCTTTTCCTCTGCCTGCCTCCAAAAGCACTGAAATGCTCATTTTCTTCTATACTACAAATACTGTCATGGCTTTGGTTACAATGCAAAAATGGATTGCTCAGAAATTTGCACCTTGTAACAATAAACTATACATTCACACACTTGTAGGTGTACAATGCCTTTCTCTAAGTTTAAAGATGATCTTCAGCTCCAGTGCTTTTTATTCATTTACAAGGATTCAGCAGCTCTGAGATTATGGTCAGGCATTCCCCAAAGATACGTGCTACAGAGCATTTTTCAGTAATAGCAGGTTTGTAGTTCTGAGCATACAAGGATGTAAGTAACATATAGTGTACCAGTAAAGCTCATCTTTAATAGCACAAGTTAGGGAAAAAGAACTGAGTTTTTAGATTCTCAAATTCTTTCCCAAGGGAGAAACAGATGCATCAACCATCAAAGCTTAAAAACACATCTACATCTACCCCAAACACACTGCAAAACCACTATGGACAGGCAACAGCACTGAAGTTGCTGTAGGATCATCCAAGATATGGACCTCAGCAACAGAGAGGGGGGCCTTTAGCCAATAAGGGCACTTCCCCAGTGAAACAGAACTCACCTTGGAGCAGGTTAC
This sequence comes from Chrysolophus pictus, assembly GCA_037305975.1. Lineage (NCBI taxonomy): Eukaryota > Metazoa > Chordata > Aves > Galliformes > Phasianidae > Chrysolophus > Chrysolophus pictus. Next base: position 58,098,169 of record CM074579.1, on the reverse strand, counting down.
CTTGCAAACATGCCGCGAAACAAGAGGAACTTCCTCCACCCTCAGTCACATGCCCCAGTTGTCTTATAATATCATGGACCTCAAATAACATGGCAAACTAGTCAATAGTGCAGCCTCTAATGGATAACTGCAGCTTGAAAGTAATAATCACCTTTTCCCACTCAACTAAAATTAGTTTCACAAGCAAACACCACATAGAACAGATCAAACTGGACCTTTCTGGAGCAGCAGCAGTAAGAAACATCTTGCCAGAGCATTTCACAGCCACAGATACCAGTGCCCCAGCCTTTAAGAATCCCCAAAACACACAGCTCTTTCACATGCACTTCAGTCAATGCACCGTATACCATCACTACTAAGCAGAGGAAATTGGAGATCCGCAAAGCATCAGATTCAGTTTATTCAGACAACTGAATTGACAGACAAAACATCTACCACTGGGATTACCCTCATCTCCTAACAACCATTCAATCTCTGATCCTTGATCTCAAATCTTTACAAAGACAGGCTTATAATTTTTTTTTGTTTTTAATTCTCCAGAGCAGCTTAAAAGCCCTGCGTGCAGGTTAACACAGCAGGTAATATCTCCAACCTCTGCTCTCAGCAATGCCCTTAACTCAAAAGGCAGAGAATTGTTGCTGTACTTTTTCACATGTCAGCCAACAACGATCTCTCCCTCTCCCTTTGTAACACGTCTCTGGGCCTCCAGAAGTATTGATGACCTTTTCCTTAAGAGTGCCTAACTGTCTAACACAAGCTAGGTAAACCCAGAACAATTGCTTTTTAATTTTCTCAAGAAGCACCAAAGCTCTAAGAGTTGGACTCAGTGATCCTTGGAGTCCCTTACAACACAAGATATTTTCTGGTTCTGTAGGTTATGAGAGCTCAGCCTCTTATACCACATGACAGAGAATGCAAGGTGCACGTACTGCTACAAAAAGAGCAGGCACCAAGTTTAAGAGAGTCAGAGACAGTTTTTGCATGCAACAGAAGGTCAAGCTCTAGCACTTCCTGCCACAGAACACTGTGAATGCTAAAAGCATATCTGATATATGCCATTTCTTTCAACTAGTTAATCTCTTCTAATTAAAAGATCAATCTGGGGTTGTTTATGTTTTGAAGACATTTGAAAAAAATCTTGATTTGTAATGTGAAAATAATCATGGCAATTTTTATTTAAGCTGCTCCAAGAACATTAATGACTTTTTTTCCTATCATCATTCAGTTGCAGCTGTATCACAGATGTAAATGCCTGTTTAGCACCTGCTGCAAGGCAGTTACCACACTAAGGAGCAAATTTTGGCTATTCAAATACTGAGACATCATCTTAAAAAAAAAAAAGCATGGGAACAGTAATTAAAGGAAATACAAAAAACTCCGGCATCACTGCAGACCTGTCCTAGATAGAAAAGAAGATGCTTTTATTATTTTATTATTATTATTTTTTTATTATTATTATTATTTTATATTTTATTATTTTATTATTAACAGAAAGCATTGAGGTCTATTTGCATGGTAAAATATTTATTTAACAAACATATTTTCTTGTCAAGTCTCAGAACAAAGACGACAGGTTGGGCAGCACCACACTGAATTTTGTGTCCCATACAGCAGTATGGTGTGGCAGGAAAGCCTCTCCTGTAGCTGTCACTACTGTCCCTGTCCCACCACACTGCTCTTCCTTCCAAAATGCTCAGTGTCCATCTATCAGCAGCACTATATTATATATGCTATTATTGGGCTAGAAAGAAGCCAGTAAAACAACACAATTGTCATCGCAACAGTCGCTAAAAAGGAGCTGTATTCCTGGGACAGGAGGGAAGCTTCCTCAACTGGTCCAATCACAAAATGTTATCAGAATTGGTTGAGCCAGTACTGTATTAATACTAGATGTCAGTGTGTGAAGGGATTGGGAAGTAGAATTTCAGGTTACGTGGAATAAAAGAACTGTAACAGGAAAAAAACAAAGTTCTTTCTTCCTACAAAGCATCTATTCCAAGCAAAACATTGTTTGGAAATACATGAGATCATTCATGTATGTTTTTTGCTGGAACTAGGTATTACATTGTGGATCAGAAGAGAGACTGAAGAGTAATCATTATTTCTGGTTGGAGTATTATGACTACATTTGGATTCCCTCTTGAACTAGAAATCAACTTCTGCCTCAAGCCTTACAAGATTGGGAACGTTCTCTATATTCAGAATAGCTGACAAACCTATTTTAACAACACTACCATGGTTAAAATGCAACTACACATACTTGTACACCTTACTTGTACAAATACTTTCCACATTTAGGGCTGTGTGATCTAATTTCAGTCCTCCGTAGCAAAGACTTACCTGTCACCACATGGGTTGCAGTCCCCAATGGAACAAGCAGCATGGCTTTTTGCTCTGCTGAACCTTAGTTCAATTCCTAAAGCCCAGGCAGCTGGAAACACATGCAAAAGCAGCTCATAACCATATGCAGTGAGGGCTAGTACTAGGTCCAGTGAGCCCATGCTTTGCTGCAGTTGACCAAAAGCAGGACAAATCCCATACGTAAACAGGGACTAAATTCCAATTGTAACACTTGCTGTGAGCAAAATACCTCTGAAAAGAGAAATTCTGTATCAAAATCAGAAATGTCTTACAAAAGACAGGACCAGAGACTAATACACAGCTGTGCAATCTGCACAGCATGCATCAAATATAGTAAGATAATAGAAACTATCAATATGACAGGCCCCACTGGGAATATTTCTCCCCCGTGATACAGTCAGTATGCAACTGTAACGTGCTTTTCAAGAATACTTGATCAATCAGTTCAACATTCAACCTGAAAAGACCAGATGCTACTTTAAGTAACCAATTACCCACACTAGAATGATCCGCAGACAGCAAAGTAGTAAAATAAAATAAAGGAAGGAAGCAGTACTTGAAAAGAAATTAAAAAAAAAAAAAATAATCTCTTCCTTCTTGTGCACATTAGAGAACGAGGCCATGGAAACCAGCACAATATAACTGCAAACCAAACTCTCCCACTCAAATTCCAGAGGTGAAGAAAAATGTAGATACTGACCTGAGTCCAACCAGAAACCTACACAAATCCTTAGGGAAATAAATCAAAGTTCCTGTATCAGCTCCAACACAAGTTTCTTTCAGGAAGAACCCGAGCCGCTACTTCTTCTGAGAAGAATGTTTATAAGGAGCTAAGTCTGCTGCCTCAGCCCTGAGATGTATCCCATAGACTTCCCTTTGCAGTTCCTCCTCCTTGTAGAAGGATTACTGTTTGAGACTAATACAAATACTTCTAGAAACAATTCTCCTCCAGCCCCTTTTCCCATCAATCAGATGAATTTCATATGCTATTTGTCATCACAATGTCTTTGGAACAAAAGAATAATAATAATGGAGAATGAAAACCATGCCTCATTAATTTGGCCCATCACATATTACTTATAAACAGAGAATCCCAGTTTATCCCACAGCTTCCATCCACTCCAGAGCCTGTTTATTTTCTGCAGGTTTAAAAGACAAAACCATCTGAATATTTCAAAGAGAGTTATTGCTGGTTTATAGGGAATAAAATATCTAAGTGAAATAGTCTCAAAATGACCTTAAAAAGCAAAGAACCATCAGTGAATAATAATGTACAATTGTGTGCTTCCTTAAACTACCTTTCTAAAACTAATGTCTACCATGGTTGTTTACACCCTGGGCAATCATCCTAATTCACAAGGAGTGCAGCCTTGTGTCTGGATGGTTCTTGGTACCTCCTAATGCAATCTCCTTAGATAGGTGATGAGACAGCAAAGCTTGCTTGTGTATGCAGGACTCCCAAAGGAGCACTGAAATTCTTTCAGTGAGAAAGAGTGAACCATTTTCTTTCTTCAACAGCCACCTAATTCTCAGCATTATTTTCCATTATGAATTAGCATCAGCACTGGAGAGTGGCCTAGACAAAAGAGGGGATTGTTCAGGGCATCAAAGTCCTTCAAAATTCCCTTTGCAGAAACGAAGAACAGAATGCTCTTTTATTAAAACAAATACCTCTTCTCTGTTTAGGACTAAGGAGTCTGGACCTCCAGCCAGGATGCTCCATTCACAATAGCTCTTTACTGTTATCTGTCAATTAATTGCCAAAAATCCCCAACACAACAGCGAAGAAATAGTGACTTTAAAACAAACGTCTGTGGCTATAGGCTCTAGACACCCACAGGATCATTAATTGCAAACAACTGAGTTGAACCAATCTGCCATTAATTACTCTTCTCTACCTATGATATTTTTATTTCTCACTTAGAGGTAAGTCAAAACTGAGCAGGGCAAATTAACATTGCGAAGAGCAAACTAAACAGAATGATTTACTGAGGAAAAGAAGCTATCAAAGAAATGCACTCCACAAAACTGCTCCAGCTTATTTGTCTCCAGGGAGACACATCTCTGACACACACAGCACGTGCTGCTCACCAGAAAAAAAATTATGATAAACAAAAGATAGACACATAAGCAGATTCCAGTCTCAAGTAACACCAGTCGAAAACCACATTTAACCAGCAATATTACACCATGCTCCAAGTGACTGAACACAAAATTCAGGACTCAAAAGGAAAAAAGTGAATCACATGATCATACTTTTCAGATGCCAACAACAAAAGTCATGATATCAAGCCCCTGCTTCCAGCTCTGCCTTTGATATATTGTGCAACTTTCAAGAAATCACTCTGCCTCCTTCTGCTGAATCCACTTCATCTGTAAAATTGAGACGCAGCTCTTTTTCTCCTTGGAGATCAGCCTTCTGCTCCAACTAACCATATGAGCACTGATAACTGCCCAAAGGAGAAAACAAGACCGACTTTTGAAGCAGCACAGGCTTAGCTCAGCTCAAGGCAATTGTGAAACTGCACCCTCGGGCTTGGGAAGGAGATTAGATTTCTGCAGAAGTACTTATTACATCAATCTCTGACTTATTGGGAGTGTGCACAAGAAGGAACTTCCTTTTCTCCGCACCCTAGAAATAGCTTAGACTAAACAGTCAACTGCTACATTTTAGCCTTAAAAAATTTGAAAAGCTAATTATACATAATAAGAATGCAACATTAAAACAAGAGTCAACTCTAACATTTGCTCATTCTTCTAAACACAACCCCGTACCATATTAAAGGCTGTCACCCTCACTTTGTCACACACACGTGACACATCCTTCCCTTCCCTTTCAGATGGATTGTCAGCAAGGTTTGAAGTCTCAAACTCCATATCTGCTGCCTTACAACCTCTAACACCCTTATACTTTAGACAAGAGTCTAAAGTATTCCTCTAGCTTAATAGCTGCACTGACAGTGTAATGCAATCATTGCTAGGGGATTATACAAGGGGTACTTTCTAGATATCAGGACACTTATGGGGATAAGTCCAGATATTAAGTTGCCCAACATTTGAATTAAAGAACCAGATGTAGACTGGTTCATTTGACACTGACTCCCACAGAATTATCATTTCAAAATCCAGTCAATAAGCATGAGACAAGCAGGTAATAAGTGGAATGAAAATCAGCTGGACCACCAGGCCCAAATTCCCTCCTCAAAGGTTTTCAGGACTTGGCTAAAAAGACATCACTAGATCTACAGTTAGCATCTTCCCACTATGAGCAAGAGTGGAACTACGTGAACAAAAGATCTAATTAACATCTCCACAATTCCATGACTTTTAAACACAGAAGCAGCAGTAGCACCAGACATCTCTGCACAGTACCCCCTTAACTAAGATAAAACAAAAAACAGAAGTCTTACCTAAGATTATAAGAGTATATTCCAGTACAGTAGCCTGAAGTTAAATTTACCTAAAATAAGCAAAATCTGTTCAATCACCTACAAAATTAATAATGAAATTATTCCTGATGACAAAGCAATTCATTAAACACAGATGTTTAATTTGTCAAAGGCATCAAACCGGAAACCCAAGCTTATAGGGCTGAGGGCTAGCAAGATTTGTAGAGTAGAAGAAAAGACTCTCACATCCCTCTTCAGATATGCAGAGCTTGAATTATTAAATGACTGACTGCAGATTGTTGGAATGCTTTGGTTACAACATAGACAACCACAGGGTTTTCTGTTTTCTCAAAACCTCTAAGGCCTATCAGTTTGTATAAATATATAAATTTAAGTGGACACTGAATAGAATTTGACTACATTGTGTAGCCTTAAGACTCATCTCACACTCTGTTAAAGGCATGAGATCCTAATTAAAAGGTGTCTTTTGGGTGAGACTTCACAGATGATCTGGGAAAACACATTCTTACATATTACAATAGTGCTGTTACTGTACCTTATTAAGCACAATTTCGTAAGATCAACATTACCTAACAGAGGTAGAGAAGAGAAATGCAGAGAAGCTTTCACTAATGGAATTCTATTACAAAAACCTAAAACCAAAGAAAGATATAAAATACCATGCATAAAAATGACAGCTTGGTTTACCAGAAGCTCACCAAAAGAAACTGTAGCCCCTTTGATCAGCTGCTTCAAGTAGTGCTTCTTTATAAAGAAACAGAAGTTGATTGTATTGTTGGCTTGATATATTTAAGATGGGGGGATTTATTCAACCAAATGAAGGGATTCAGCAATAAAAGAACTTAAGTAAATTACAAACAATGAGCAGGTACATTACATGCCAATAAAACCTACAATCTATTTTAGGAAAAACAAACTATTTCATAGAATCATAGAATTGTTAGAGTTAGCTGGGACCTCTGAAGGTCATCTAGTCCAACTCCCCTGCACAGGGACACCACACCTACATCAGGTTGCCCAGAGCCTGATCCAGCCTGGCCTTGAAAATCTCCATGGATGGGGCATCCACCACATTCCTAGGCAACCTGTTCCAGTGCCTCACTACCCCCACTGTAAAAGATTTTTTTCCTTATATCTAACCTAAATCCACCCTCTTTGAGCTTGAAACTATTTCCCCTTGTTCTATCACCACGGACCCTTCTCTAGAGTCCATTCTCTTCTTTCATGTAGCTCCCCTTCAGATACCCAGCTTCTTCCCCATTTGGAGAGCAAATTTTCACAATAGTCTCCTAAATTTAAAAATCAAAATCTCTTCACTTTGAGTGATTGATACACAAGTAGATCTGCCAATAAACTGCTGCATTCTTCAGTTAACTTCATCCTCTCATCTCCAAGGTGAAAGCAACTATCATGAGTTATATCACAAGACCATTTCAGGATTCTGTGATCTGTAGTCCATATTCCAAATGAAAAAAAAAAACAGCACAGCGTTGCTGATCCAGTTCCTTCTGAGATTTATTCCTGTTCAAGGATTAACTAGAAACACATGGATGCCTGAAATCTTCTATTATTACTACGTAATTTGCAGTGTGAAAACATTTAGAGTCCTAAGACTAAAGGGCTTACTACTTTTGACTTAATTGACCTGTGCTACAACAGTGCATGACCTGACAATAAAATCAAGAAATAGTAATTACAGATTGTTATTGCAGAATAGACACATTTTTAATACTGTCAGGAATTTAATAATTGAAGGATGGTTAATATTAAGTCACAAAATTAAATGTCTCTAGATAAGATTTAACATAGCAATAGGTATTATCCGGATTACTGGAACATCCATTTTGGTCTTATTAATGTGCCAATATGTAAGAAAAAAATTAAAATTAATGCAGAATGGCACACGAGGCCATTTTCTGACAACATCCTTCTTATATGGCCCAGTCTCTCTTATACGGCAATCACCAGAAGAGGTAAAAAGAGTACAATAAGACATATTCTGTAAGCAATATCTAAGGCATGTTTCCCTCCTTTTAAACAACAACCATGATCTTTGTTAACATAAACCCCAAATTTACCAGCCTCATGCCAGATCCCACTTTAGCTCCTCACAACCACAAGAAATATTGTCATATGATTTTTTTACTAAGCTCATCATTCTGTGGATTAAAATGGCCTTTCAGAGCTGAAGAAAGAGTTATGATATGGCAATGTTAGGGCTTTTTTTTTGTTGTTTCTTTTCGTCCCACATTCACAATGCAAGATCTCACCAGGGCTTTGCCTGAAATACATTACTACTTCTCTGTCTCTCTCAGTAAGATTTACATCATCTATTCCATCTTAAAATATCTGCCTTTCTTAAGGTTCACTGCACGTCTTCATACAGTTGTCTAGTATCTCCAAGTCCACTTCAATTTTTTTTTTAAACACTATTTTTACCATAATTCTAGTTCAGAAATACTTATTAGACCTTGTATTCCAAATAAATGACCTGCAAGATAATTTTGCTCAGCTTTAGATCATAAGAGGGATGTTATGTTGCACTTTCAACAGGCATCCTGCAACATGTAGATTGACACACGCAAAAAAAGAAAAGATGCCTTTGAGTCATTTTATTTTGCCTTTCCCTTGTCATGAACTGTCCCCAGAGAGTAAAAGGTCATGGCTACAGACACTCATCATAAAATGGCATAAGTAGTCCCCAGTGTAACTCGAACAGCTCTGAAATACTGACTCTGTTACGTGAGAAGTGATGCACTGTAGTTTAATTAAACTTTCAGATGCTTCAGTATTTAGTTTTCCCTCCGTTTTTACAGCCAGAGATGCTGGTCACCTTGTGTCTGCAGCTCTCTTCTCAGAGATTATATGGTCAGGCAGGGGATAAGAATCTCAATCAGCAATCTGTCACACAAGATGAGAACACTGCCATTATAGTACGAGATGAACCACAGAGCGTAGCAATATCAATTAGAAGATTAGATCATTTAAATGAGGCAGGCCGCTTCTGCTCTGGCCTAGGAGCAGCCAGCAGACGTACACAAAACCACACTTTTCTTTTAACAATGTCTTGTCATTCTCACAGCTCACCCTCAAAAGCAGAACTAACATAACACGATGGCCAGTGAGGCTGAGAAGGTGACAAAAGATACATGGAAATAACTAGAAGCTGAGTGCACTACTGACAGAAATCAAAGACTATGAAAACCTCAATTTTGTCAATGCTATGAGCAACATACACTACACTGTTAATTACATGACTTTTCCATGGGAGAATGTGGAATCTATAACAAAGAAACTTAGGGAAGAATTTCATTGTCAAGGTGGTTCATATCTGTAATTCTAATGTCATGGGGAAAAAAAAAGGAAAAAATTAGAACTTCTAAAATACACTGCAAGGAAAAAAAAAAGATACTGGTGGGAAGGACCAATCAGATGAGGGGGAAACAGTGTTTCAACCTGAAATTAAACATTTGATCATTGTATTTTCCTTTGATAATAATTTGGGTTCAATTTATGGTAATATTACATAATCTAATAAAGGTTCGAACATGTAGAATACAACTGCATCATTGTAAGGAAAAAACTAAGCTTCTTAAATTGTATAAGGAAACAGTGACTGGTGTTTCAAGTAATCTTCCCATTGCAAATTCAAGAACACACAGCTGGGAATAACTACAGTACCGCTGGGAGGGAAGGGGCAAACATCCTCTCTCCCATCACATCACACAGCAGATATCAGCTATAAGAGTGCTATAAGAGGTTACAGTTCCCTCCGTTCTTCTAGCTATAAAAGCTACCCCAGTGTACCGTCAAAAATGTAACAACAAAAATAATTAGACTGAAATAAAATGAAAAGGTTATGCCATGTCTGAAGGCTGGGCACCAGAGGTGTCCTATGGAAAGGTATGTCACGAAGGAGCGCAGGAAGCACTGCTAGTTAGTTTGCTCCATCACTTTACTTCATTAAAATCCCATTATCCACCACAGGATATTAAGGAGATCTTAATCCTTAGTAGAGAGAACTGATGAACAAGTTTGGAAATAAGGCAAAAGCAAAAGGGACTTTTTTTTCTTCTTTTTAAATGAAAGGAAAATAAATAAAAGTTTTTGAAAATATTCAGAAAAATTAAGGGAAAGTGTGGCCTTGCAAATCAATAGCTCTGGAAGTTTGGCAATTTCTAATGGAAATTCTGGATAAAAATAAAATGTTTGTGTGTGTGTTTGTTTCAACATCTTTTTGTTTGCTTTTCTCAGTTTTGAACCCTTAGAGATTATAGGATCAGAGTTAACAGATTAAAGCATAGCTATCCTTGACTGAACCAAGAATTAGTAGTTCAAATTAGTAGAATTACAAAAGCCAATGCTTCAAAGAATATAGAAGCGAAATTGATGAATGCTTCTTGTCATAAACAATAATAAACAAGTATTTTGAACTTCAAGCACATGCAATTACAGTATAGGGAACCCTGATCATCTCTTGAAAAATCCTGTCCATAAGGAAAACTAGATAATTACCCTTAACACAAAGTTATGTAGTGTTTTTTTTGTTTGTTTTTTTTTACTCTTACCAAAACGGAGAAGTAGAAGAAAGCTTTTCTTATTGTTTTGGCTAATTTCCTAATACATCCCATAAAAGGGGAAAAAAAACAACAGTAAAGTAAAGAAAGAAAAGAAGCAAAGAATAAACACAGGAATATGGTTCTTACCCTGAAGAGCGGCAGTCTGGTTTATTTCTTTCAGAGCGATCTGTGAGAAAGGAGGCATAGCATCAGCACAAAACTTGGATGTTCTTTAGCAGTACAAGCACAAAAGTCTTACAAGAACTGTTGCACCATATGAGTAGCAAAAAACAAAAGCTGGTTCTGTCATAAAACTTTTTCTACACTGGACCATTCAGTTGGAAAGAAAGTGAAATCACTGCAAATTTAACGTTTGTTAGATTTCCTCTACCCAAAACAGAGCATACTTAATGTTTTATATTAGTGCTTTAGACGCCTTCCCTCCCTTTAGCTAAAATGAATAGGATTTTAGTTTACGGTAAAAATAAGGGAGAGGGAAAAGGAAAAAAGAAAAACCACAGATTACTCAGCGCAAAAAAATCATTCCATGAATCACAGCTGGCAAAATTCCCTAACAGGATGGGAGAAAAATCAGCAGCTGGTTGCAGCAACATCTGCAAATACACTGAATGCAGTGCAGCTCGTCATTAACTCTTTAACTACTGGAAGTTCTACATACTGAATCTTTCTGTGCTTTCAGAAAGGGTTTTGTTTATTCCATGAGTACGTTAAGTAGCTTATTTACATTAATGAGATAGACTAGCAATAAAAATCTATACATTACAATCATGCAAACTCACATAAACATCTTCTGTCAAAGAATTTATCAGTCCTGAATACATTTCTTTGTTTTGATTGATTTTTGAAAGCTCTAATACATAAAGAAAATACAAAATACTTCCAAGGCTAAGGTAACAAACATTACAAATACCTAGCATTCATGCACTATCAGATATATGCTTAGAAAGTCCAAAATACCTCTTACCACAAGATTTTGGCCTACCTAAAAGACAAAGTGAGATTCATGTCCTGCTAAAATACTTAAATTCTCAAATTAGAGAGATGTTTGTTTAATCATTTGTAAAAAAGATACCTACTGTGCAATTGGAAGGATATTTTTATGTCTACATGTATCTACTCTGACCATGGTGACTTCACTTCTGATTCTGTACAGCTACTCAAAAGCAAGCTACTTTCCCCCTGTTAGTAAACAGCTTATTGAAATGCTTTTTTGCACATAAGAGTCCTCCTAGAAAAAAAAATAACAACATACAGGCTACATTTTGATCCATAAGCTCTGTGTTGAACTATCTTTTTCTTTTATTAGCATGTTTGTTTGTATAGCTTTATGCGATGTACAGAAAGAATATTTTCTTCTCCAAAGTGTTATGTGCCCATGTGATTAAGTTTTGATTAAAAAGGAAAAAAAACACGTCAGTAGTGCTCTAAGAAACATCTAATGCTTTTTCCACTCGCAAGTGCTCCTATTGAGCTGTCACAGCCATACAGTACATAATTTATTGTGTTTCTGACTCACAGCGCTCTCCATTTCATCACACCACATGCTACTCTCTTAGCTAGAAACAGCGTGCAATAGCTCAAACCAGAGTTACAGCAGCAGTTCAAAGACACACAGAAAAGCTCCTTCCATCTTTGTCATTTGTTCATGTAACTTCCTTATCTGTGAGTATGAAAAAAAAAAAACACCCAACAAGCAGTCGGCACTTCCCACTGAAACCTGCTTGCCATCTGGTGTTCGTTAGGAGTGTTCCCTGTTATTTACACAGCCACAACACAAAAGAATTCAAGGAAAACCTTCCCACTTCTAATGAGATACGGTAGGTATAGCAGTGAGAAAGAAACAAGAGAGTCACGGGAGATGTAAAACAGTGTCTGCAGGCTCTCCCTCTCAGCCCACATCTCAGCAGAAGATCCACCACAGCCCAGCACACCACTGAAGCCTGCTAGCTCAGGAAATCACTGCAGTTCTCTCTCCTTCCTTTCCACATTGAAACATGAACCATTATCATTGCTTTTACACATTTTGTTTATGGCTGAATTTAGAGAAAGAACATCATTCACATGTACAACTGGCCTTATCGATAGGAAAAAATAGAAACAATCTAACAAGCATTCAGTTAGTTCTTCAAAAAACAAAAAAGATCTGTACACGCTTATAGTTACTTCGAATGTAGTATTTTATTTCTTTTTTTTTTAGTATCATGTGTAACAGGAGACTCAAAGAGTTGACTTTTTATTCAGCACTTAAATTTCACCACTAAATGCTGTATAGGCATTATGTACAAGCACCAAATCAAATAATGTCACACACTTTTAGAACGTGCTTACACAGAATGAACATGCAAATCTTCATGTATATTACATGTTAGATACACATTCATACACTCAGGTAAATATTGCATATAAGCACATGCACAGAACCCAAGCTGCACACCCACAGTCGGCTCCCTATTAACACTGTACGTTACTTCAACAACTGAGACCTCTATAATTTTCCCCAACAGAAATAAGCAATTAGTGACAAAGATCCAAAAATCAAATCTTGCACAGTGGATTCTTCTCTATGTCAAAGAAATAAATTGCTATAAAACATTATAGGACACAATGCTTTTCTAGCATGACAGTGTATGCCCTTCAATCCTAAACACAAAGTCAAAGCAACACGTCAGATTAGAGCAAACACTGAATGTGCACTGGGCTAGCATGCAGTTAGTAGGGTAGTCCACACCAAGATACAGGAAATTTACTTGCAAAAAAATCCACTTCCAGTGACAGACACCTCCTTTCAAAAACAAGCTTCCACACATGAGAAGCTTGTATTATTTTCTACTATCCTTACACTGTTTAAGTAATACAACCCCTAGTAATACAACCCCTTACTGTGTGTGCGCAGTTACAGTCAAATGTGCCAGGAATTCCTAAACCTTTGTTGCCCTTAAACAAATACAGTCCGCATGCGAGGAGTGCATTATCCTTGTCCAGCAGTAGGATGCAGCGCAAGAAGTCAAGGAGCTGGCAGGTGGAGCAGATGAGGCAGAAAGAAGTCAGAGATTCCTGGCTGAGTTTGGGAAGACCACTGCCAAAGTTTAAACAGAGAAGGATCAAGGAAAACACTGGGACACAAAGATGCGCTATTTGTACCACAGCTGCTCAGCAAAATCTAGTGTTTATATGGAAAATCATGCTGCATATATTCCACTGATATATTATGACTTTTCAGTAGTCAAAACTGAGCAGTAGACAAATATCATAGTCCAGCTGCTTTTAGAAAGGTGCAGGTTTCTTTAACTGGCAGCTTCTTTAGCTTTCAGAAATGGGAAAGTTATCTTCTTGGGTTTTATTCCCAAAGAAAATATAAACATAACAATCAGGATAAAAATAAGTGACAGCACTTTATTTCAGTTCTTCTGCAAACCCAGCATAGCTTGAGATCTTGCCAAAGAGACCACAAAAATCAGACAAATATGGCTTTTAAGTCACGTTGCCTTGCTTTTACAAGATGAGCAAAGAAAAGGGTAATTCTCAAAGAGAAACACTGTTTTTCTCTGTTTAATTTGCAAGATCCTCCAAACTATCTTGTTGCTAAGAGTGGCTTTAAGCGAGAAGTGTGCTCTCATTAGAAAAAAATTTAACTATAAACATGAAATGCTGTTCAAAAATGAGTGGAAAATTAACAGTTGCTTCAAACCTATAGAGCAAGAGGGGAACTTCCAATGCAGTTACCCCTTGAGATACAGCTTCCTACTCTTAAGCCACCCCCCAGCACAATCTTTTTCTTTTTTCTTTTTTGTACAAAGCTGAATTAGCTGAAAGACAAAGGGTGAGACAAACTACTTCCACTCTGAGGAAATACTATATTCTTTATCCTAACCATGGCTTAAATAGAGCAGCTGCCATTGTGGGTAGGACACAGAAGCCTCTTTCTGGAGATGGCTACCATTACAGCAAGCCCATCTGTGCTGCTCTTGGTTTTGGCCCATGACAGCATTGCAGTAGTTTCATAATGGACAGTAGCAGGAGATGCTTCTAACAATTCTTCTGTAGCAATGGCTAGCCTCTGCATGAGCTAGGCAACAGGAGCAGCGGGCTCTTAAACAACACTGTTGCCAGTGAAGAATTTTGATAGATACTACTCTTACACGAGTAACACATAATTTTCCTAGTCTCGACTATTATGCAGCTGGTCATAGTCAAATATTGCAACAGTTCCCCCCAGGCAACCACATTAGAGCAAAAGAGCCCCAAATCTGCATTTCAAATTACTCATATACATAGGGCCCTGTCAAACAAACATTTTCTGGGGAAAAGATGTGTATTTGTGCAGGATCTTCAATGCTAGTTTTATTTGCACTGAGGTAAGCTTTAGCAGCCACTAGCATTGCCATGTTTCTGCCTTCCATTTTGTTCAGGCAGGATGTGTTTCATGGCAGCTCCTGTGCCTTTTAGCACTTCTCTCAGATAAGAAGTTGTAACAATGCAAATTAATTCCACTGTATAGAACCTACTATGAATTTCATTCAATTTGATTAGAAGCTGCTACACAATAAAAACTACAAGACCAAGTATTTATCTATTTATTTTAGCATTGTAACAGCAGAGTCCCTTATCAGTTGTTTAAAAAGCAGAAAGCATGAGGAGGAATTAATGAGAAACTTAGAAGAAACTTTTCTCATTAAGTTTGATACATAGCTTTCCCCTCTCCCCAGAAGGCCACAAAAGCAGGACACGAAGTTTACAGTGGTAAGGGCAGACAGTTTTTATACCTGCTTTAAATTCTACAGTACGCTACTAAATTCCAGAGCAGTAAACTGGGGAAAAGAATGAATTACATACCCCACTGCTGCCTGCAATGAAATGGCACTGGCACTATAATACCAAACTGAGCCTTGTAAGCACACAGTTTATTCTTGGAAATAATACTGGACTGATATATGGCTGAGGTGAAACAAACAAACAAACACAGCCATAAGAATACACTGAACCTCTCTGGGTGAGTCTTGAACCTTGAGACCTATTGACCACAGTAAAACTTCTAATTGTAGAAAGACCATATTTTTAACTTGCTAAAGAGATTAGCAATAAGCTACAGTCACCTTTAAAGCTTTTTGTGTGCTTGTGCAATATATAAATGAAAAAATAATTTACATATCTGCTAGAGCTACATTTGCTCCTGATTTGTTACTGTGGGAGGTGACGCCTGCATTGCAACAGCAAAATTGTGTATGCACTGGTATAAACATGCACACCAGCCAGAAGAGAGGGGCTGATGCAGAAACAGACGAAGGAAGCAGACACTGTGTAAGATCTCAATGCACCTCAAAGCTGCCTATGTTGTAAGTTGTAAGAAACTTGATCGTGCTCAGCACTGGTTACTTGTGCTGAGGACATGAACAGTAAAACTACGTGAGCAATCAAGTATATACAGCAGATGCATATGTTAAAACACTTGTACCTTCTAAACTTTAAACAGGAAATTTACGATAAATTTATTTTTAAAGCTCTGTTTTCAAGAGCAGAGTAACTTCCAAAGGTACAAATCAGCACAAGTTCAGACATGATATTACAGCTGGCCAATGCAACAGTGGTGTACTTCAGGTACACAGCACTAAAGCATAGTCACAGTATCGCAATGGAAGCTATAAAGAACCCTCCTACCTAATCTCAATACTTTCATAAAGTAAAGTAGAAATTGATTCACCTTTTTGATGAAGATCATAACCACGAAATACCTTCCTGTCTAGGTACTGAAAAATGTTAGGTTTACGTTTCTGAAAAACATTTTGCTGATGTTGCTACCATTAGCAATAAAAGGAAATTATCTTTCAAGAGGATGGTACTGCCATTTTCTTCCCAGAGATGTATGATGCCTGCATAGGTTCTTTTTAGTCCTCACGAAGACAACAGAGCACAGTCTTACACCAGGTCTGCCTGTCATGAGGTGTTGATACACAACATGCAATAAGTGCAACACAGACAGATGTGTGAATAAATTCCTGATTCCTACACCCTATAAACAGAGCATTTTATAAGCATCCACGTACTGCATTCATGATCTAAAAGTATTGAATGATTTTTCTTCTCGGGGGTTTGTGGACCAGCACAACAAGGATCGGGAACCACAAGCTTTGAACATGTGTGCATAGGCACACTCACCAGTCAAAACATACCTCTTTGTATGTAGTAGCAGTCTTTGCATATATTTCAGCTAACTGCTCCTAACTGTTGTGAAATCATATGCTATTTTACAACTTGAAAAAGACGTAAACTTTACTTGTGAAGGACTGATGCTATATAGTAAAATTATCTATTTTAGGATGCAAAACACTTAGCAAATTTCACTTTCCTCCAAAACCTAACAAACCTCCCCCAGTCCCATCCTCATTTAAGGGTAATTAAAAGTTTTCTGAATTTGCTTACTCAAAACATGTTCCTTTTTTTGAGGCAAACCGCAATAACCCATTTCTCCAGGGTAATCTTATGCATTATGCACTTGTAAGTTAAGACTCATTTAATGCGAGTGAGACATGAATTCACAATAAGGTGCTGTTGAGCAGTATCAGCTCAAGATATTCCCACTTCTGAATTAGCTGCTGCTACTACAACTCTCAAACAAACTAAGAATAGTAAAAAAAAATTCCCGATTACTTGAGCTCACTGACAGCAATGCTGATAGCACAGCTTCCAAAACCTTGACATATTAACATGGAATTTAGGCATTATTGTTACTGGAAGGAAATGCACAGATATATATTTGAAGAAGAACTTGGAGAATGGGGGAGGGGGTGAAAAGGCATAGAAAGAATAGCACTAAAATGAAAGACTGTAATGCACTAAATCATAAAAGAACAAATCTGTAAAAAGACAACTATAAGAGGCAAGTAACACCACTCATTTCTCTTAAGATACTATTGGAATACTCAGATATTACCAAATACTTTTTAGTCCCTTGTTAAAATTGTTTACCTACTCCAAGTAAAGACACCTAATGAGAAAAATACTGAACTGGTTATTTTGTGGCAAGCATTTTCTACAAAAGTACACTTGAAATTACTTCAGAAATTCTACTAGGTAACAGGAAGAAATTCTTTACTGTGAGGGTGGTGAGACACTGGCACCAGCTGCCCAGTGAGGTTGTGGATGTCCCCTGCCAGGAAGCATTCAAGCCAGGCTGGATGGGGCTGTGAACAACCTGGTCTATGGGAGGTGTCCCTGCCTATAGCAGGGGGTTGGAACTAGATGGTTTTAGGTCCCTTCCAACCCAAACCATACTATGATTCTATTAATCAAATATTTTCCTTCACTGACATTGGTGCTTCTGTCCAAACAGCAAAATGGAAATTAAAGACTATCTGAAAGTAAATATGATAATTGCTTCTCACATAGATGGTTGTTTTTTTTTTTCCCAAAATACCACAAAACGGATTAGTCCCAAAAAGGTCTCTTGCATTTCACCATAAAGATTAAAGGATCTGTAAATATCATTTGGTCCTCAAGGACCACCTTGCCAAGGAGTCACTGTGCTCTCAGACAGCATGCGGCTGAATTCCACTTACTGTGATTTCATAACCTGCAGAAGGTGCATCTGTGCAGGAAATCTGATCATTCAGTGACCAAAACTTCTGTATCAGGCATTGCCCATGGGAAAATGAGGACATGCGGACTAGTCTCTAAATTAGAGTCTGATAAGAATTGGAGATAGGAAATTGAAATGGAAGCCCACTTCAAACAGTGTGAGTGTATCAGAAATTCTGTCTCTGGAGGACAGGGTTGGTTAGTTGGGAATCCCAAGGACCTCAGTGACTATGACAAGAGCAGGAATACCTGAAAAATCATAGAATAGTTTGGGTTGGAAGGGACCTGTAAGATCATGTAGTTCCAGCCCCCCCCTGCTGCAGGCAGGGACACCTCCCATAAACCAGGTTGCTCACAGCCCCATCCAACCTGGCCTTGAATGCTTCTGGGGTAAGGCATCCACAAGCTCACTGGGTAATCAGTTCAAGTGTCTCACCACCCTCACAGTAAAGAATTTCCTCCTGATACCTAGTCTAAATCTACCCTCTTCCAGTTTAATGCCATTTCACCTTGTCCTGTCACTATGTGCCCTTGTAAAGCGTTCCTTCACAGCTTTCTTGTAGGCCCCCTTCAGGTACTGGAAGGCCACTACAAGAGTTCCCCGGGGTTTTCTCTTCTCTAGAAGAAAGACCTCCAACTACAACCGTCTTATCATGGGCCCACTTGCCTAAGCAGTGAGGAACATTTAGATATATTCCCAGGCCCCAAAACAGAAAAAAAACTATTAGAAAAGAAGGAATATAGAAAATGAATTAGAGGGATAAGGAGGAAATAGCATGTCAGAAAAAATGAACACCATCCACTGAGATGGGAGAGGCAGGCAACCCTCTTGGAGCACAGGGCTTTTACACCACTTTGTAAGAAACACTTGCATGCTCAGAAAAAGTTACCATGGTTCATAACCCAGGTTGGCGTGTTGCTTATTTAAAAATTGAAAAACATGGATAAATAGGACAGTTTACAAGATGTAAACATACACAAATTCTAACAACAATACTGTCTCTTTGTGAACAAAATTAAAACTGTAAGTCACAATTTAAGCAGTATCTTAAAAATAACCATTCATATTACAGGCATACACCTTTCATTCTTCACTAGTGGCCCAGGTACTTCAGGTAAGAGCTGACTGCACCTGTCTCCAGGCTTCTGAGAAATAACAGTACTTCACAAAGCCCTCTCATCTGCTTTCCAGAATGTTTAGCAATTGTACTTCCTCCTCCTTCAGCCTTTCAGAAAATACACAGTAGGAAAAAGCTATTATAATAAGTCCTTTTCAGCAGCTTCTAGCCTTGACATCAGGTTAGCGTACCTAGTCTTCAGTCTTCTAAATAAGAATTCCACTCATTCTATTGCTATTCAAAGTCACACGTAGGAGTTCCTCTCTACTGTCCAATGAAAGGCTTCAAAAGCATCTTTAAACATCTGATGAGAAGAAGGCAAAGCTATCAGCAAGCAGAAAAGGTGAAAACAAGGTTCCTCTGTTTACCACAGAAAAGAAAAAACAGGTCATTTTGCCCAGAAATCCAAAGCTGCCAGCGACCATTGCAATCTTCAGTACCTTAGAGAAACAGCTCCATTCCCAAGCACACCTAGACCTCACCTTTTCTCTATCCTGCCCCTGTGCATATATCGAAGGCATCAGAGGATTCAGCAGAGCCATCCAACCCACACTACTAAGCACCTTAACTTCACCCTGTCAAGAGCGTAACAATGTACCTTAACTAAGTGTTCTTAATGATGGATCCACCAATGCCAACTAAGCAGCAAATGGAGAAATGAAGTGTGCTTAGAGTCACAGTAGCAGCTACTATGCCATTCCTAGAGTAGATGCTGGTGATCTACAGAGTTTTACGTATGGAATAAACATGGGAAAAGATACTCGGTCCTCTTGACACTATGTCTACTACCGCTGGAAGCATGAGGACTGCACTGCTATCCCATCTCATCTCTCAGCAATACCATTCCAGCAAAACTGCTTCTCCAAGCATTGTCTTTGACCTGCTTAAGCAGAGAGGTGGTGAAATACAGCACACGCCTTCCGCTCCAGTACTCTATTCTCTGGTGAGCTTCATCCTTCCATTTTGAAGATCACTGACTATTTTTCAAGTCATACTTCGAATCATCTAGACCTTCACGGAAGTTCTGGAAAGGTCTTGGAAGAGACCATCAAGATCACCAAGTCCAACCATTAACCCAAAATTTTGACAAGTTTTTGACAAATCACAAAGCTTGCAGTATTTGTCATGAGATAGGAAAATGGCATTATCAGGTGCTACTACAAGAACTAGGTAACAAAACAGATTTTTCCAAAACTTTTACTTTGATCCCAAATCCCATCATTTCTACTAGTTCGTATATAATAGATTTACAGTACAGGCAATCATAAAATGAATACAACACACCGAGTGAACAATTTATTATGTGAAAGTTATCAAAATGCTGAGCTTGTTCCCAGGCTTTTATGTCCCATCACTCACACAGGATGAGCAAACAATATTTTAATAATAAATAACACCACAGCACTCTGTTCACTCAAAAACTCTTGTAAATGATTTAACACAGATGTGCACAACCTGAATCAATTTTCATGTGTTGATCTGTGATACTGACTGCTTGGGTTTTAATGCAAGACAGAGTGCACAATGAATATAAATCTATCACCTCAAGAAAACAATTTACATTTAATTTTAGCTTGTCTCCTACATATAGAAATCAAATGCTATAGCTAAAGAAAAAAACTACCACTAATAGCTTATTTCATGCATACAGTATCCTGTCTAGAAGGAGAATGCATCAAAAATACCTTCGTAGGAAACAAAGTGCCTGAAATTTACTTACAGTTTTTGGAATATAAATCACCATGTTCTAAGTCACATTAAAGAAAGCAAAATATTTATGGGACATTCATCATCGCAATCCAAGAACTAACGAATACCCAGTAAAAATATCAGCCAGCATGTAACAGATAGTAATTTTAAGTAATGCATAATTAAGTTGCGTTTCTTACTACAAGTTAACATTTGAAGGTCAAAAGTTTAAGTCGCTTTAAAAAGGAATTAATTTATCAGGGATTTTCATATGGATCTTCCAATAAGTTTCTAAGATACTGGCTGCAAAGGAGAAAGAACCCTTCTTGGTATTAAAAATTAAATTCCAGTAGAGGTTTCTTGCATACTTTCTTGAAGACACTTATAGGCAATTGTAAAAAAAAATTTCTAAACAAAATGAACCTCTTATCTGATACATCATAACTTTCTTATGGACATCAAAATTATAGAAGTATTACCTTGAGTTTTTTTCAGTTTGGGACAATGAAGCAAAACAGTTTCAAGTTTTACTGTCACCCAGCCCTTCAGGCTGGTCCCAAAAACAGCTACATACAGCCACAAGAAGCAAAAATAGATTTTTCTTCTTGTTGTTCTGTATGCAAAAGAAAAAAATCACAGACCAATAAAGTTCATCTTTGAAGCATCTTATTTAGAATTCTATTAAATCTTGTTCAGGTGTCCCAAGATAAAGACAAAATGTCAAATTGATGTTTTTGGAACAACATATCCAGAACATAGAAAACTGCTGATTTACAACTCCACCTGAATCAGTGTAACACAGCACTACATCAGATAATCAACTTAAAGATATTAATATCCATAAAATACTGTCTTGAAGATTTCATAAAGCATCACGAAAATAAATGAAGTTGTCCTGCTACATGCCATCACCCACTAAATCTATGCTTGCCCTAAAAACTTATTTTCATCCTTCACTAAGGAGAAGGATGATTGCCAAGCATAAACCACAGACAAACAGATAATATATTGTCTTCTCAAATCCACATTTGGAATGCTTCAGTAACTTTGGTACATGTTGTTTTTCAAGAGAAGAGCAAAAACTTCAGCTAGCAATTTGGCTGATGCTTTATCTCTGGTTTTGTACAGTTTAAAATACTGGATAGGTGAAGCAGAAGTGCCCAGTAAGAATACTGAAAGGACCAGGATTTTTCAGTCCAGTACAGAGGAGTTAAACGAGTTATCTAACAGCAGCACACAACTGCTTGAAGGGGAGTAACAAAGCTCAAAAATACAAGCTGTTCCTGATATTAGCAGACAGGGCAACGATCACAACTGAAGCTTAGGTGGTTCAGGATGAATATGAGGAAAAACTCCTTTGCTAGGAGGTACTGCAGCACTGGAAGAGTTTGCCTGCAGAAGCTGCAAATCCTTTTTTGGGAGATATTGATCAACAACATAGCTAAAGAAAACTTTGCTGGATGGATTCTGTCTCAGCAAGATTCCTGCGTCAATTCAGAGGCTGGACTAGGCCACCCTCAGAGCTCACTTCCAGCCAATTCTGTCACTACTTTAAGTCACAAGAAGTAAAAATCAAAAACATAAAAACAAAAGAAAAAAAAAATCAAGAAAGCAACTACACACTACTAAATGTAAAGAACTGTATTTAACTAGAGATAGTAAGCATCAATGAAACAATGGAATAAATATGTCAAATGGCTTTAAATGCTTTCAAAATAAAAATTCATATAGCACATACAGAGAAAAGGTCAACACCACCTCTCCATTGTTTCCAGATTTTAACTCAAGCCTATACTGCCAGAAGTTAATAATTAACAATCTTATTTACAAATATTAAGCCTGTTTCACCCGTAAACAAAAACTGATGTGGTAAAAACTTATTAATAATCACAACATGGTTTGGATTGGAAGGGAGCTTAAAACTGCCATGGGCAGGGACAACTCCCACTAGGCAAGTTGCTCAGGTTTTCACAATGACGTTGTGACTCACTCTGCCCTTTGCTGTCCATACCATTTTGTTATGCAACAATCCTGTCTTATTACTTGTTACCTTGACAGGAAATGATGGATTACAACATGCAGTAAATAGCATGGTCTTTGGACAATCATAACTCAGTGGGTTGTTCTCTTCAGCTATAATCTCATCACTCCCTAAGCAATGATTCATTTTTGTGCCTCTCCTCGGCTGCAATCTAAGAGAAGGTTCATTCCATCACATAAGTCTTCATTGTTATTTCTCATTCTACAGTTTCCTTAGCTAGGATAACACTACACCCTGTCAACTATCGCCAATTATTCAGTTCTTTTCCTTAGAGTAGCATTTATTTTTAGAAGGATTGCTTCTTCATAAGACAACCTTCGTTTTGTTTCAGTTGACACTCTTACCCAAACATCAAGGAGGTTTTTTTTTTTTGCCACTGACAACACACTAGAAATTAAAAAAAAATAGATTTCCACATACAGGCTACATTATTATCTTCACAAAAACTTAGTCTTATGCTTACCACATCAAACTAGATTTGCAGACCAATAAATTTAGTGGAAACAAGTGCAATATCTTCAGTAACCTATAGAAACAACCCAATCAGGTAATCTAATTAACCAGGTAATCCTTACCTAAAATAAGGTAATAGCTCTAGCATGAGATAATTACATAAAGAATTACATTATTTGTGTTCTTTAAACTAAGTGTTTTACTGTGGTGGTGCCTCTATTACAAAGCTGGAAGCCGTTGAGCCTGAATTGGGACTGCAAAAACTAGAGTAGACCAAATCCCAAGAACAAAGAGCTCTTAATCCAGCTGGCAACCAACCTTTCCACCTCTTGAATTTACGATCCATCTGATTAAATAAACACTCCCAAAACTTGTTCTTCTTTTCAAAGGCTTCTTGTGTGCACATAGACAGGCTAGCAGATGACAGGTATACTTAATATTTATTCAATACAATTAATCTGTTATTATCTTCTTCCCTTTTGAGTTGGCTACTCTCACTGCAGACATAGAACGATTTCCAGATTAGCACTGACGGACACAAGAATGCAGATGACAAAGTTTCCAGTTGACCAGTCCTGACTTCTGTAAACAAAAGCAGATCGTTCCACTTCATAAACGTAAGGTTTAGTTAAGCTTATAGTAATACAACACCTAACTCCTAGATCCACTTTCTCTGTATCACATTTTCTCTCTACCTCAGGGTCACAGCACCCCATGGGAGCTGTTATGGCCAAGCTGTTCATATTATGATCTAATGAACCCTAAGGAAGATCATCACTTAATCAGTTTCAGGCTGAATTTCATGAATAATCTCAGACCTTATTCTTTTATCCTGGAGACTGAACACATCTTATATAGTAATTTGGGAACAACTACAACACTCTTGTATCAAATATTATCTGACAAAAGAAAGTCCCTGATGCCTGCAAAGTATTGTTCCCTGCATTTTATCTGCCAAACATACCTCCTTAATTTCTCAGCATGTTGAGAAGGGCAATGTTCAACCTTAATTTGTCACATCTGACACAGCTCATTGTTCCCAGCTTCCAAAACAAGTCAGCACCAGTCTGATGTGGGAGTTGTGGGAGTATAAAGAAATTGATCAAACTATTAACTGGATCTTGTTTTGGCTAAAAACGAAAACATCCATTCAATTGACCAACCAAAAGTAGATAATTTCCACCCATAACTTACATTTGCCCAGTAGAGCTGAAAAAGTTCAGAAAACACTTGAAACTGTGTGAAGAAACAGCAAAAAAATAAATCAGATGTTTCAGTCAAGATAGCAAAATTTATAGCCACTGCGCAGGAGCAAACCACAGACAAACATTTGCCATAAAAACAGAGTGACATTAAATTAGGTTAATGTCTTTCCGTACTCTGACCATCTGTAGTTTTAATTGCACATTAAATTATAAATCACAATAGCTCTTCATTATGAACTTAAATTTTATTACTGACTTCTATATTTGGTAATTTTTCTTCTTATTCGAAGGAAATGTCTGCTACCTACTTTACAGACTATTCTCTTTCTAGAAACAGTGACTAAAATTCAAAGTGAAATGGCAGAGATGCTAAATGTGTTTAAATCACACATGTACTTCAGGTAACACCAGAATACTGAGATTCTCTCTCACTCCTAACAGGGCAAGTCTTCTGTGCACAGACCAAATTAACCAATGCACTTCATCACTAAGATTCACTGGATTCACTATAAGGTTTCCTGGAAATGCACTTATTTTACTACATACACACAAAATAAAAAGCTAGTCAAAACAGGAAAGCGTACCAGATTATGGTCTAAAGTTGAAGTGGATAAATAAGTCTAAAGGAAAAGAAAATTTTAAGTTTGTTCGGTTTTTAATATTCACAGCACTTTTCTAATAAAGTAAAAATACTAGTATTCTAAATTAAAAAATCTGTTAAAATTCAGTGTTCTCAATAGCTTCCTTGAATAAAAATGTATGCAGAACAAATACAGAACAAAAGAGGAACAAAAGGGGGAAAAAGCAATCACATAATTTTATTTATATTGTAGTTAAAGAAAGTCTCTCCATAGGTGGCCAGGCAATTCCATCTCATTAATCTCTGTAGCTTTTTTTTTTTTTTTTTAAGAATATACCCTTGTTTTCTTTCTTATTACTTGAACAATGAAAAGAAATAAAAACAAGACAACCAGCATTTTTTCAAAAACAAAATCATTCTATTAAGAAGATTCTTTAAGTGTTCTGCTCTTGTTTTCTTCCAGCTTTTCCAGAACATGCTAATCAAAAAAAGTTTTCTTGAATTCAGAGATAACTCACCTGTTGCCATGACATGTAATGGTATAAATAGGCCATCATACAAAGTAGTTAAGCTATCTAAGATGATTGTCATGGACAAGCAAGGCTCTGATCCCACCTCATTCAGCAGCATCTCCAAGTAGTCATTCCCTGCTTTAACATCAGTGCTGACACTTGTCTACTGCTTCAGCAAGCTTCTTCAGCCTATTAAACCAGCAAAAATAAATCCAAACATTCTATCTAATCCCTGATAAAAAGGAAAAAAGAAAAACACACGAGTAGATCTCCAACAGCTCAAGCTACAGTTTGACAGCAATCTAAGCCAAACTAATTCCTAGCTGGCATAGAATCTTACCTCCCTCAGGCCGCATGTTCCCACTCTCTCTTTTGTGCCAGCTTCAACATTCATCAAATTCTGTACAGAACCACTCCAGCAAGCTGAATCAGCAGAAAGTCATCCACCAAAGAAACAAAAAACAGCTTTCTGCTGGGCCAGTGCACTGGAACAGGTTGGTGCAGGTCGTAGTGAACACAAGAACTCCGAGCTCAGTCTCCACAGCCACCAGAGAGATCAGCCCAGGCTGCCACAAAAGCACACTGGGGACTTGGCTCACCAGCAGGTCAGACAAGCAGCAGAGCTTGCCACTCCAGAGAGAGCAGAACTGCAGGTCCAAGGAAGTAGTGACCCCTTTGTCAGCAGCAAGCTGCTAGATTAGCCTGCTTCACCCTCTTGTGTCCAGAGTAGCACAACTGTGACTAAATTCCTAGGCAAATATCCCTTCATTCAACGGCATCCTGTATTCCGGTCCTTCAGTAAAGCACTGCTTATTACATGTCTGAGTATTTTATAAGTCTGAAGCGTTTCCGAACTTTTACCTTTCAACTAACTGCCTCTTGCTTTGCATACAAGCCTTGTTTGCACAGGGCAAAGGTGAGCAACTGCCCCTACTCTCATGCATACACTGAACCTACCAAAAATTTAACTTACACATAATCACCATTAGTTTAACAGATTGAAATGCTTAAATTGACAGCTAAGATGCATCAGCTCCTTTCGAGCTCTGTAAAAAGGATAAGTTATTCAATGCTGAATATTTTGTTATTGTAACGGCACATAATACGTAAGAAATAGAATTTTCAAGAGGATTGTAGATAAAAGTACAAGGAACAAACAAGGGAAGGACAACAAACTCATCCACCTGACAAGATATTTCTCACGGATGCCTTAAGAACACTGCTGGCAGGCTTTGTGTCTGCTTTCCAGTGCAGAGTCTTTAGAACAGATGGAAGGGAGGAGCGACAGCCACAGCAGAACGTTCATCATTTACACATTCTTTACGCAAGTCAGGTAGACAGCGTCTGGCTGCTTTCAGAGAGGGATTTCAGGACAAAATAATAATGAAAATTTAAGAACTAAAGAAGTGTTATTTACTACACATTAGTAGCATTGCACCCAAGAGAAACTCTAGGTTTATTTCACAACAAGAAAACCAAGATTATGTACGCATATACATAAACTGCAAAAAGAAATGTTTTCCACCAATTAAAGTCTCCAAAAGAACCTCTACTGAATAGACACCAGAACTAGCAGCTCACGTTTTGCTACTGAAGAAGTTGTACAGGAACCAACACTGGTTTTGCACTCTGCCCTCAAGGAGGCGAAATCCATGCGTGTGCCAAGCCACAGTGGCAGCTGCTAATCCAGCACCTGCCCAGGAATGCACTCACACAGCTGGGACTGTGGGGAGCCACAGGACAAGCATGTTGTGAGTCTTCCACTGCAGTAAGATCCCTCAAATTGCTGTGTTTTTCTCATCTACAAGGGAATGTTCCTGCTGCTCAAATGGATGCAAAACCACATGAATTGTAAAAGTTATTAAAGCATTAAGGTTCTATGATAATTACTAAATGCCACTATATTTGGAATCCAATTTGAAACATGAAGAGTAGCTGGTAATTGTCCTGAAAGCAAACATTATGAAAACAATTCACTCTGGAGGAAATTGTACAGAGAAAAGGAAAAAGGCCAAATTTACCAACTTAGTGATCATGGAAAATGTGATACAGGCATTGCTTGTCAATTAACAATGAGAACTGAATTCAAGAAATAACTTCAACTGCTGACAGGGCCCAATGGATTTCACTGCATCAAATAAAAGCTTATTTCAGTCACCAAGTCACTATAAAGTTTGCTCCCAACCTCCTGTCTCCACTCTTTCTTGTACACACTAGTTCTTACCTCCTGTTTGCCAAGGCTTGCCATCCTTACCTACACAGAAATGGTTACACATGGACAACTTTTAAATCTAGAAGCTCCTCCACCCTGGGATTTACAAGATGAATCAGTCACGCATTTTATCTCATGGTATGTTAAATATCTGGATGTGTTTGGTGGGGAACACACGTCTACATTACCATTAGGTTGGAAGAGCAGTCTCTCAGAGCGCACTTCACCATGCTCAGAGCACATGCTTTCAGTTGACACAAGGCAAGGTAGAGATGCATCCCTAACAAATTCATTCTGGGTGAAACCGACTGCGTCAGCACACTTCAGCAGAGCTGCTAACACATACCAACCCATCACCATCCAGTGCCACAACCAGGCTAGGGCTGGTCACTAAGGGGACACCAGGTCTTCAGCATCAATTGTTCAGCGTGGAACACCCCAGCTGTCCTCTCGCAACCCACAGCCAGGAGCCCCAGCATCCTTCCAGAAGAGAGGCTCCAGCTGCTCGGCCTGGCGGTCCCCAGACAGCCGAAGCCCCAGCCCAGCGCCTCGTCTTCCCCAGACCCTCGCCCGCCCCTCACCTGCTGCCGAACCCAGGGCCCGGCGGTGCCTCCTGCCGAGCTCCCGCAGCTCCTCCTCGTCCTCCTCCAGCCTCCAGGCTTCGGCCATCGGCGAGGGGGCGCGGCCGACGCCGCTCAAAGGCCGGGGGCTACCATAGCCGGCCGGGGGCCCTCCCGCCCCCTCCCAGGACGGCGAGGGAGGCCGGCGCCTTCCCTCAGCGCGGCCGCTCGTCCCCGAGCCCGTCCCCGCCGGGCCTGCCTCGCACCTGCGCCCTGCCCGCGAGCTGTCGCGTTCCTGCCGGCGGGGCGAGCGGGGGCGAGGAGGCTGCCGGCTGCCGAGGAGAAGGAGGCGGCGGCGGGAGGAGGAAAGGCAGCGGAGACGCCGGCTGCCCTTCCTGCCCATCCGCGGCTCGGCGTCAGCAGGAAGCCCCACGGCCGCCTGGCACCACCACAAAAGGGGGCGGAGGAGACGGCGAGGGGAGGAACCTGCGGCCGCCGGCGGGCAGCGCCGCGCCGGGCACCTCGCGGCTACAGCGGGCCGGGATCGCGACGGGCAGGCCTGCGTGGGTCCCGAGCGACACCGGGATACACGATGAGGGGAACGCGGTCGGGGTCTTCCTTTTATTTAAAAGCCAAGTTTAAGAAGGCAAAAAGGCCGCTTACTGCGAGGGACCTGGCAAGCTGGGAACTCCAGCAGTTTGTGGAGGTGCGGGTGTCATCGCGGCAGGGCTCCTGCATCCTGCAAGGTGCAGCCAGGGCGGGTGTCCTGCTCCATCCTTAGAAGTCCTGCACAGGAAAAGAAGCACAGGAGATGTAAATAAAAGAAAAAAAGACATAGGGGTAAGAAACAGCCCAACCCTGCAGATCTGGGCTCTGGGAGGTCCATCACCTTACGGCTGCGTGAAGGAAGACATTTGAACAATGGCCAGCTCCAACTCATGACCTGGAGGATGTGGTTTTTGGCATAAGGTTCACAAGGGGCTCTCTTCAACTTCTTAAGAAGTGATCTTATGGACGCACTTGAAACCATAGAGTACACACTTCCAGTAATAAAGTGATATGCAACATCTGGCTGCACTTCAGGTTGGACACTTTGAACTCAATTACAGTTTCAGCTTAATTTTTTTTTTTTCCTGGGCCACACTTGCTTGTATCTAGAAGCAAAGTAACACTGTTCCTTCTTGTAATACAAGTTACCATAAAACCAGTTCATAAATGTTTTTACAAGTGACTCCACAATGAACCTTACTGAGGAAGGAGCATATGAGGAAGTAAAATTCAGCTTCGGAGCAGGTGGATAATGGACAGTAAAAGAAAGTATGTGACAGTACATTAGAGCAGGAAGAAAAAACACTAAGTAATCCCAATGTTGAGCAATATCCGTGTTTACTCAGTAAGCACCATTGACTCCATACACTGAATGAAGTACTGTGCAGGAAGAAAAAAATCTATATAATACATAAATACAAAAGATGGGCTATGCATTTCTTTCTGTTTCAGTCCTTTGGCCTTAAGAGTTTTCACCTTCCTGCCTCCCCCCCGACCCTGAGCATTTAGTATTCAAGGGACATAATAGTACTAAGCACACACTATAAAAGGAACCTAAGGCTAGTCATAAAACTGAATGTACAGTAGGAGTGTATTACAGACAAGTCAAACCTGTCACCACAAGTATGTGTTCTCAAAAGCCACATGCTTCAGATGAGCTCTGCATGGGAGGAGCGTGTTGGCTAAAAGACCTCACAAATTCCAATGCCAGATCAACACCCTGCATTTGATCCAGTCTGGGTATGTAATTCCTCTATGGTGCACTTCTGCCACAGATGCTCTAAAGAGCTTCACCAGAAGGCCTTACCTCTGAGACAAAAAAAAAAAGCAGCTCCAACACAGAAAGGTATGAGGCACACGAGAAGGGTGTAAAGTCACTGGAGTGCATAAGACAAAAATCTCACATAAAACAAACAGGATGTGTTGCTTGTACTCTAGTTCTCTGCTGTAGAGCAATAATGCTCCACCTGTGTTCAGTCCCTAAATACCACTACCCACAAAGTAACAAAGAGCAATAAAACCAGATAGCCAGATCTGCATCACACAGTCAAAGTAAGGTTTCTAGAGATGAAGCTCCACAGAGAAATACAATGTAGCAGTACAGCGTGATGGAAAGCATAGCAGTAATAGCAGGGTAGCAAAGTCCTAGACTGCAGCAAGTGAGGACGAACCCAAATGCAGCAGACATGGACACAAAAGCAAAGGAAAAAAAGCTGCTTACCCTTGGAAGGCCTCACATACAGAGAGATCTCCAGTGAGATTCCCTTGCCTCCACTGCCAGCCCTTAAATGAGGTCTGGGAAAGGGGTTGGATGCTGCTTACAGCCCTCTGCTCACTTAGGTGCATTGCATACATCTGAGCTCTCCTGGGTTGGCCTTGCCTTCCCAGCAGGTGCTCAGTCACTGCTTCAGGCCATAACTTAGCATTTATGCTACACATAGCAACAGCTGGGAGCCTGAAGTTATACAGAAGACAAATATGGACACTATGGAAAAGGGGTAGTGAATGTATTAAGAACAGGGAGGACTGTTTCTAATATGCCCAAAGCACAGTTTTAAAAGCCCAGAGAAATTCTTTCCTACAAATGAAAGCCCTGTACTTCGATTATGCAGAACAATGAGGTCTCTGAAGTGCCAACTTGGCCATATACCAGGCTCTTCCACTGGGCAATGGCAGCAAGGATTGAAGTTCCTGCTCAGAGCTAGTGGTGATTAAGAGATGCCTGGAACTGACTCAGAACAGATTTCATCAGAATTGAAGAGATCAGACTGTGATACAATTCACAGGTGGATACAAGATTCAGGTAGCAATAACCAACATACTACCAGAATCTACTGGAAACAGTTTCCCACCAGTACTGCTGAATACAAGTAAAAATTATCAGTATTTGAATAAAATTGAAATACAAAGCAGTACTGCATAAAATCCTTGCATCAGGATTTTCTTTTTTTCTTGCTTCTTATTGCAAGAAAGCCCCATGCAATAATGTATGTTACCTCCAAAAGGTGGTAGCTTACCACTAGGTAGAACTCTTCAGGACATGTTGTCTGTTGGTATGTTCACACTGCCTGTGTGCAAATGCCACAAGTATCTAAAGATTGGAGGCACTTTTTTTTTTTTGCTTTAAATGCCTGCGTGTGGGATAATACACAGGTATGTTCAGGATAGTACACTTTCATCCTCCTCGCTTCTCTTAACAGCAAAGTCTGCTAAGACTAAGGGCACAGAGATGGAGAACTTTGTTTCTTACAAGAAATTATTTTCTAATGAGCACTTGTCCAGCTACACTCATTCATACTGAAAGCGTGAGCTGTTCCTCACATCCACTGATGTTGGTGTTCTCAGGTGATCAACAGCTTCAGCACTGCTCTGTCAAAGCAGCATTACGTCAGCATCTTGATACTTGATAAAGCTCTACAAATAATCGAAGTAATTGGGAATAAGACAGGGTTTAACAAGCTTGTGGGAGATAAATGGGGCTCTGACAGAGTGCTCCTGAGTAGTTCCACTTGAGCAGACCCAGGGACACATTCTGACACAGCCCCACACCTGGGTATTTTCTAGGAGGAGAGAGCTGTACTTTTGGAGTTTTAGACAAGCAGCAAAACCAGTTGTTGAAATAACCAAAACAGCTGCAGTTGCTGGCTGATCTAATAATAGCTTAGTCCAGACAGAGTAATTTGTGATAATTTGGCTCAGATTGGAACACAAAAAAAAGTTCTGCTGAGTTCCCACACCCAGGGAAGAAGGAAATGGGGGTGGGGACTCAACTTAATTTCAAACACAGCAAAAACTAAAG
This sequence comes from Chrysolophus pictus, assembly GCA_037305975.1. Lineage (NCBI taxonomy): Eukaryota > Metazoa > Chordata > Aves > Galliformes > Phasianidae > Chrysolophus > Chrysolophus pictus. The sequence continues at coordinate 58,066,029 of CM074579.1, read as the reverse complement.
TCATGCAAGAAATTTGCTCCAGAAGAAAAAAAGCTCCTCTTCTACTCTCAGCAAATGAACCAATAGGAATTTAAAAAAAAATAGAAGAGCAAAAACAAGAGGAAGAAAAAGTAAATAGAGAAAAAACTCGAAGAGTTAAAAAAAAAAAAAAGGAGAGCACATCACCACATGTTCTGCACTGAAGTCCTGTATGAAGTACAATATCCTTGTGCCTAAGAAGCAGGATGAAAGAAAAAATGCACTCTTATATTGCAGTAAGAATATCTACTGTGTGTATATGCGTAGGAATAAAAGGACTTTTGTGTATTTCATAGCTATACTTCTCCTAGAAAAGAAATCTTATTGTCTCAAGAAGTCTGTAATTTAGCTGTTAGAATCTGGAAATTTCTCACTGAGATTCTACTTCGCCATATGTACTAATGCTGTAATGTGCATACTTGGAATTTCACAATGGAACAGCAGAAGGAAGCAACTGGGTAAATGGGTCTTTGTATTCTCTGCAGAACATTTACAATTAGTTGCCTTAATAGTTATTATTTTTTAAGTACTTCGTTCTGATTTGCATCCGTGGAATTGCTGCTTTGTGTGTCCCTGCAAATAGGCACTGTTTTTCAACAAAAAAATATCAGCTCCATAGAACCACTTAATTGAAGCTGCCTATGTAGCCTCAGTGTCTATTCAGGTTCTGCTAAGCAGCTGAAGCCTGCAATGAATGTATCAGTGTTTGGCAGAGATACAGAAACCTCAGACCACAAAAAAATGCAGACAAGAGATTTTTTTTAAAAAACGCAAGGGATGAAAAGAAGAGTTTGCAGAAGAGAAAACGTAGCCTTTAGGCACGACAACATAATTTTTGTTCTGAGTAAAAATAACAAGGATCTTGCTCAACAGAGGAGCAACACTGGCAATATAGCCAGTATAGGAAATGGACTCTGTGGAGAGTCAAGATCTGATAATTTGATCTCCATTTGTGTTCATCTGGTCCAATGGATTCTCGGGTAGCTGGAGAATGACATATCAGGAGCCTGCAGGCTTCCTGAAAGGTCTCCGGATAAGTGTGGGCTCCTTTGTGCTGTTACAACTACTTGTGGTTCCCATCATATCAGCAGGAGGACAGTCTAAACATTGATGATTTTGTGATAAGTGAAGATGATAAAAATAGAAGATTATTGATTTCCGTGAATAAAAACCTCTCTGAGAGAAACATTGTGAAATTACCTCTACAGAAAACCAAGGATTCTAGATCGGTATGAGAACAACAACAAAAAAAAGACTTCTGTATGAAAGGAGCAAATCTAATAATTACAAGTGATCAGAAACCATGGTGTAATTCATTAAATAAATAAAACAGGTGGCCAGATACACAAAAACTATTCAGGGGTTTTTAGAGTTGCCAGTTTTTGAATTAGTTCTACTAATATTTTTAATTACTTCTGCTATTTTTAAACTTGGACAAAAAGTACCCTTTACTTTCCTATCTTTTTAATTAGCAAACATCTTGTAATACTGTAATGTGATAAAAAACACAGCAGAGAGAGCAGAGTAGCAAAGTCCTAAGCTACACTAACAAAGGACTTTGCTCAAAAGAAATAGCCATAGGCACAGATGCAAAAAAAAAAAAAAAAGAAAGTCACTTACCTTCAGAAGGCCACAAATACACAAGGATTTCCAGGAAAAAAACCTTACCTCTACTGCCAACCTTAAATGAGGACTGGGAAGGAGCAGATCCTGCCTCCACCCCTTCTGCTCACTCAGGTACATTGCATGCACCTGAGCTCCCCTGGGTTGGCCCTGCCTTCCTACCAGGTGCTCAAATTCATCCACTATAGTAAATACAGAAGTTTCCCAGAGTACTGAAATTGGTTACTGTAATGGAAATGCTGCCACAGCCTGAACCAGTGATTGAGCACCAGGTGGGCAGGGCCATCACAGTTCATTCTTATCCGAAGTGTTCACAAAGGCACATTAATATTCAGTAATAGGATAATTCCATAATTTAATAATTGTATCATAATCACCAATTTCTGAGTCAAGTGCCAAGAAGTTTAAATATTAACAAGGTTGTAAATCTAGTTACCTTAATGCGTGTTTGCTAATGGGAAAACATTTTTCTAATGTGTAAATTTTTCAGAAATTAGATTCTCACAAATAGAATACCACAGGTTTACAACTTTAAAAAATATGTATTTTACCTGTTACAGACAACTTTCAATCATACATTCGACAACCTGCAGATTCTTAAAACAATTTCTTTTTAATAAAGAGCTGAGGAGTGGAAAAGCTATCTAACTGTTTTAATTGAGTACTTGGCTAAGCCCCCTGACAGAATGTTGGATGACACCTGCTCATTTTAAGCCAGTCAGCCAAACACAGTGTGAGATACAGCAGTGTTTCTCAGACACCTATTTTTCAATTTATCTGATAAAGAAGGACGTGCATACCTCAGTAACAATTAAGAAGCAATAAAGAATCCTATCTGATTGTATCACTCCTGTCTTTCCCAATTTTATACCATTACCACTATTCTGAATACTAAATGTCAGTACAAGATAGATGATGGCAAGTGTACCCGTCATCAGGGCCTCCAGATCAGTTTTAATGAGGCTTATACTAAGAAGCCTATATAGTTCACACTCGTGCTTACAAGCATCTATTTTCCTAGGCTTTTAGGGGTACTGCACTCCACTTATACACACTTATTTAAATAACTGTAGTTTGAGCTAATAACACCTGAGTTATCAAGGAGATTTCTGTACTGTTTAGATAGCTGGATGAAAAATTGAGCTGCCCAACTATGCTTCCTTCTAAACAGCAGAAATCCTTTTGTTATACATACGTTGCTACCAGCAATCTTTTGGTTTTACTGTCAGTGATAGCATTCTTGTTAAACCCTTTGATATCAAAGTTTCTTAGCAATACAGTCAAACAGTGGAGGCCTTAACCTATTTTTTACTTCCTTCTAACTTTACACATACTTATTCCTGTCCAGTGTTCAGAAGTTTTTCCACCAATTGTAATCACAGAATTGCATCATTCAGTACGAACAGTTTCATGTCATTAAAAAACACACACACATTAAGTTTATAATCTGATAGCATGACAGTAACCGGATTTCCCATTTTAGTTACGAAAGTGAAAAACAACTATCTACCAAGTGTCTGGCATTCCCAATGAGGTCTGGACTGATAGAGGTTAACAGGATTTTTGCAAGATATTGTTGGCAAAATCTGGAGTTTTATGGACAGTTCCTCAGAAAACTTACATCTTGAATCAGATCTTTGCTGTAGCCAGTTGTTAAGAGATTATTAGACAACAGTTCTCACCTAAACCCTGGATCAACTCCTATTTTCCCAAGTGTGATATTCAAACCTTTTTAGACTTCAATAACATGTTTTCTGCAACATTTTACATCACCACAGTCTCCTCTATTCTTCCGGAATACAGATTTACTTAAACTCCTCTAGTCTGCCTCAAATCTCCACTTTCCTCAGACTGTAGCTACTCATACTTTCTTCAAAATGTTTCTTTTACCCAGAGAAAAACATGTTTTTTTATTCTGCTCTTTTCTCCAAGATATACAGTTCATTCAGTCCATACCTTACAGCTGCTTTTAACAACTTCATTCTCAAAGGAATTGCCATATTCTGCTTTAGGAGTGTGGAAAGTACAAAATACAGAGATACACCTGAGTATAATTTCCTCCAGTTTTTACACCTTAAAAGGAAGAGCTGATCTTCTTCTCTTCTCTCTTTGTAACAGGCTTCACTCCATTTTACAGTTATCTCACATTTCCAAGGATATTAAGCAACATTTATGGATTCATGGAGTGAATAGGACTCACCTGTGCTTTCCTTGTTCTTCCTTGTTGCTCCCATTGGCCAACAAAGTTTCTTCCATAGACAAAATCTCCTAAATGCTCATCTCAAAGTAACTTTATCAGTTCAGGATCAGTTTTACAGAAATCCTTTATATCTGCTGTGAAATCCTTTCCTTCAATGCCATTTAAATGCCAGAAGCAGTTTAAAGGAGCTCTAGAACATTCAATTTCAGATCAGTGGGAGGTTTAGTGGTCTGGAAAATAAGGAAGACAGTGTCAGAATCAGTTTCCAGGATACCTTCACAAAACTCATGTGTTCAGCACTGCACTGGAGCCAGGAACAACATATCAGTTCTGAAGCAGCTCTCTCAGATAAAGCTTTATTCTGCAAGATGGCCCGTTGCCTGGAGTACACAAGTGTCTTCACATACAGTATGTTCTTTCTTTAGGCTGCAAATTCATTGTATCTCTTAGTTAATCAAATGATCAGCAACCAACTACCATCCTAGCTCAGCTGTGAAGAACTGCATTACAGATATTCATGATTTACTGAGTTTTCACCATGATATGTTACTCCAACTTTGGGTAGCAAAACCTACCATAAGACAACTACGCAATGCTTGTTTCTCAGAAACATTAGGAACATCTGTCTATCCATACCAGAATGAAGGTTTGCTCTGGAAAAAGAAGTGTTTCATAGCTTAACTTACATCTCTACTGCCAACTAAACAACTACAGTCACAGTAAACGATCCTCTTTGGTCTTTTCCTCAATGCTTTTGCACCCAAGTCAGATAGCTGGGGTTATATACACTGTCAAACTCAAGGCAGATATTCTCATCTGTGGATGAGTAAAAGATCGAGGGATAACTTTGTAGCAGGAGTTTGGCATTACATTCTACAGTACATCTCTTTTACCCAGATTGGAAGAGTGTGTTTAAAGGAGTTTTTAAAGGAGTTGGGTTCCACCTACTCTTTTCTCTGTAGTTCATCTGTGCTGCAACACACACAATTTTCTACTGTTGATAGCTATGGTATACACAATTCTTACTGGCAAAACAATGATTTAAGATTGAGAAAGGAAAGCAAAAATTTGCAAAAAGAGAATATAAAACATACTGACAAAACCTTTGTCTCAACTCCCACAATTACACAAAATACAGCTTTCCAAGGGGATTAATATGGATTTACCAGCCAGTCCCAGAGTAAGACATTAGAAAAGTTTATAGCAAAAGGAAAACAAATATTAAGTAGTTCTGGAATAAACCATCTCTTGTTTCTCTCTGATGCTTACACTTGCAGAATGTTGATATACTGCTGCAGCACCAGCGCTGATCCTTTTGTGGATTAGTGCTCAAGAAAATCTATTATTCAGACAGTTGTAGTAAATGAGCCCCGAACTTTTCCTTTATTGTTCATGGCTGGTTAGGTGTGTGGGTCACATTCCAGCCTCATTAGTGAATAGTGGCAACTTAAGTCTAGTTAAGAATTCTCCAGATTGCAAGTTGTTGCAACTGAAGTCCTACACTATTGACATAATGCTGGCTGAACCAGATTTGAGTATAGCAGGACTTACACTTTTGTTTATTGGTGAAAAAAACTGTCTGGTTGAAAAAAAAACAAGTACTTGAAGCTAAAAGGGCTAACCTTACACATGGTATGTTAGGAACTGGAAAAGTTCAATGCTTGACAATATCCATTTTTATTTTTTTAATTATGAGAAGTTGTTCAAGAATTGTGGAAATCTACAGGTTTAATTTTTCCCTGGGGAGTCTAAAAACAAATTTAATGTACTAAACTACATAAAATATACCCTCTGTTCTCCCCAGGAAGTGAATTTCTACTTGAGTTCTACAGGTTTTGCTATCTTAAATTACCAACACCTTTTATTTGAAGCATGTAATCTCCATCTAGTGTACTCGTAAATGCTTCAGTCACAGTCCTCTATGAGCATAAATATTGTATTTGTAGTGTATCATTTCCAGGTAAAAACTTCCAGGGGACAACCATAGATGTTCATGATTTATTAATGTACGACAAAAGCTGTATTATAAAAGGAGCATGGGAGATGAAATATCATCATTATTTCTTATGTGCCCATGATAGTACCCCAACACGCTACTGAAATGAACTGCAGTCTATTTCAATTCATACACCTTTTTCTTCCTTTTAATTATGGTTGCACAACTTTAAACTGTCACATTTCTGTGTGTGCTTCTTTATACATGATCATTCCTGTTTCTGCCAGTAACGAACACACAAATTATAAGAATAAATTAAGACTGACATTTAGCCCTTGCATTCTAATTAAAGTCCAGCACTAGATAAAGTAAAACATTGTCTTGCCTAATAGGACTGCATGCACTGCCTCCTGTAATTACTATTAAAATGTAAAGTGTATTTATGTCATTTTCCAGTCTCTTCGTTATCATACAAATGCCACTCATCCATCTTTTTATTTTTACCTGAAAACATAATCTTCTCTTCTCAAAATTCCTGCAAATTAGCACCATGGCTTACCTTTCAAATTAAAATGTAATTCTTGGGAAATCCAGTGAAATGTATCTAAGGCTACTCATGGTTACATGGGTTGCTTTTCTTGCTGTGACTGTACTCTGAACTGTTGAGCCGAAGGAATACTGAAATGTCAGCACGCTGCTTGCCTATAAATAAAGAACAGGCATGTAGATTGAGTAGTGTCAAGAAGGGAATAGCAAACCACATACACATATAACCCTGTATTTCCTGCACATATCCCTGCACAGCTCTATCCAGTATTTCTGCAATGTAATCCAAATCACATTCAAAGGATGGATAATTTTTATTATCATTCATCCCTGTCAGGATCACTTGAATAGCATGTGTAACTGAACTCCCCAGTAGTCAATCTTTTCGTTGAGAAATGATATCAAATATTAACAGAGATCCAGGAAGAAATAGGAAAAATAGCATTTTGTAGAACTTTCAAGAAAGAAAATAGATCCTACTGAACCAAGTCAAAATATTTAAAACCAGCATCAACTGGGCTTCATATTTTATTTGTCTTATGTCTTCTGTCCAGAATCCTGTTATGTGATTTTTTTTACATTGAAATTATTCATTAAGAAGCCTTCCAGTTCTCATACTCACACTGTCTTCAGTCAGCCTGGCTAATACTAACATGCTACTTGAAAGTATCTTTCAAACTTAAGCTACCAGAAGCATCACTACTATCAAGGAACCTGGAGTAATTGCAGAATCAGAAACCATTCTTTGTAGAAGTATTTTAGCTCATTTATGATGAGCCCACAGGGCCCACTCTGATCGAGGCTGATCACAACGAAGGTTTGGGTAGGTTTCACCACAGCCTCAGGTGTTATGTCTTGTATTTCTCCATTATTTTTTAGGAAGTTGGTTCAGTGATGAGTTGGAGGAGTGGCGACAGATGTACCAGCTCATTGTTTCCTGTTAAGTGAGCCTCACAAAAATTACTGTCAATAAAAGTGAAGTAGTTCTTGTGCAGAGTAAATATCATCATATGAGCTCTACCCACTTTATGCCCCTTAAGAAATCTGGAGTGTTCTGCAGTTGGTTAAGTCCTTATTGATAGCAGTATAAAAAAAGAACACAAAAGTTGTTTATTCAATGGCCTCTTGCAAAATATGGCACATAGAAGCTGACAGAGCCAGAACTTCAGTACCAGTTTGGAACAGTTAAGACTGTAGAGTGACCCACCATCAAGGAGTACAGGGGGGCTAAAGCCTAGTGATGCATATCTTCTCCTAAAGCTATGAACTAACTCATCCAGCTTCTAGACACATAGTGAAAAAATTGTCTTAAAGCCTTTCAGCTGAGGCATCCTGTACTTAATTCGGCAGGCTCCCATCTATATCAGGACTGGGTTTCCCCATTTGAAAACCAGCAAAAACATGAGAGCTTTTCCCAGTGTAATCTGGCATTGAGGATGGAACAGAAGCTTGGCACAGGTATTTCTGTATACCTATTTTAATCCATGTGGGAAGATGAGGACATGTATTCCAAAGAATTAAAATCAAAACAATCAATTATTTCTGCCAGCTTCAGCTACACACACATACTTTATCCAGAAAACATCCAGTGTTGAAAGAAATCCAAAGGGAGAACTGTGAATTTTCCAGACTTATAGACTTATTTGATGAGATCACATTTATGGAGAAATAATACCATTCCATTTCAGACCTTTGCCTCTCTTCTAAGAAGCAACAATGCTGCCAATTTCTGCCAGTTGTGGGAAATTCCAGGGTGTGATTAGGATGCGTGCAGAAAATACTGAAGAGTGAAGTTACAAAAAAAGCAGCATTTTAGAGAGAAAGAACACCTACATCGTTTCTTGGCAATTACTTAAATATAAAACCAAAGGGAAATTAAGCCACCTTCCTTGAGTTGGCACTGTGCAAGTGGCCAGCTTTTCAAGCCTTAGATTTAATATACTGCTCACAGAATTTATCACATTCAGTTCTTTTATGACAGATAGTAAAACTTCATGCTTGTGTGTGATTGAGAGCTATATCAAAATGTGTTCCTGAAGCATTGCATTGTACTGAGCAGTTTTTCTTTTTACACTTCAATAAGTTTACTACTTCCGCGTGTAGTGTCCACAAAATATCAGTTATAAATAATAGTATTGAAGATTCACCAGTGCCTGAAGGTTGCTGCAGATTCCATGCATATTCAGAATAAGTGGTCAAGCCAAAAGGAAAAGAAATAACTTATTAAATGCAACATGAAAAGACATAGAATGAACAAAACAGATAATTAGAGATAGCAGGAAAATCAAGACAGGAGATTATTTCAAAGCAAAACTTGATCTGAGGTCCGAGAGAACAGAGCTCTGGATAGCTGAAAGGGATCCTAACAACCTGATCTCCCAAGTACTCATTCTCGATTGTACTGACCACAACCTCCAACATCTTGCAAGTGCAGTACTACATCCCTGCTCTCTCTCATCTCCTCCCCAATAAACCAGAATATTACCAAGGAAGAAAAGCTGTGAGGAGCCACATACAGTGAAATCTGATCTGGTGAGCTAGAGTATTTGGGCTAAAGAATTTATTTGTGTCATTGTAACAACACGATCAGCTTCTAACTCAGATTGGACTCTTTTATGCTGGGTACCATACAGAAATGCTGTTCCTGTATTGAGTTGTTTACTGTCAAAATAGACAAGAGAAAAACAACAAATCAACCAAAAAATCCACCTTTCTTGGTATTAGGATCACTTTGTACTATTAAGTGTTTTTACACTTTTAAAATATTATATTGATATTATATTGGCACGTTGTTTTGTTTTACATAGATTTATCATTTTAGATGCCAACTGTCTCAAGAAGCCATGCCAAAACTACAGGTGAAAAATCTTCAAGTAAATATAGGTCTGTAATACAATGCCACTGTAAAAACAAAGGGACAGTGACATTTTGAGAATAGCTATGTTTGGAATTCAGCAGTGTAATCCGTGCTCCATACAGGACTATTGCAGATCTGTCATAACTCTAACCAGAATGCAGTGCACAGGATTCCCAACTCTTTGGAAGAACATAGAAAAATGAAAACCAAGTTAGGCAAAAATTTCAGAACATGCTGCACAGGAAAGACATGCTTAATATCTTCACAAAGAGGAAATCATTCAGTTTCTTCCAGCAGCTCAAAAATTGTTTTGACTGTTACATGATCTGGTTTGCAGCTGAATTCAGCCTTTTAAATCAACAGCTGAATTACTGTAGACTACAGCTAACCTAGCTTTTGCTATCTGCATGCCTATGCATATATGGTTAGCTCATGCATATATCTGACACAAATTTTGTTGATTTTTTTTTGCACTGTTCACCGCTCTAAGTCTTACTCTTCAGCTTTGCTTGCAGACTTCAGCTGCAGGTGTTAGGTGTCAGATTGCTGCACTGCAGCACTGGCCAGATTTGTACACAGCACAATCAGTCCTCTAGGGACCTTGGTGCTTCTGCTCATACACATAAGCTGCAGAGGAGGTTCTTGCAATGCCAGCATCATGCTTCAAGCAGCCTCGCTTTCTTTTGCATTCCATTCTCCAGCTACTTGGGCAGCATTTCTGTTCTTTTAAAATACTTTTCTTGTATTTTAATGTAGTTCTTTGCAACTTCAATGTGTTGTTTTAAGCCACAACTTTAATGTGGCTCTCACTGCTGCAAAAGTACTTGGGAAAATTCGGTCATTTTTTATCTCCTTCTGTATTGGTTTAGTTCCCATAGTCAACCAACATCTCATCCAACAACTTTCTGAGCTCCTGTTTTACACTGTTTGATAATCTCCCCTTCTTTCTCAGTCTTCTGCTGCTAATCAATCTAGTGGTAATATTCCTAAGTGAGGGCATATAACAGGGGCATTCAGAGCCTCCACACATACATACGTGTGACCATTAGGTTTATTAGGGCATTGGCACTGATAGCTTTTTGGCAGAACTAATTAGTGCTTTTAACTGTGGGTTCTGCCTAAAAATCTTAGGGTTGAACATCCTTGGGAATATTATCCTAAGAAGTTTTGTTCCTTGTTATAATTTCAATCTACATTAATATAAAAAATTAAAATGTCATGGAGATTTTCCAGAACAATGTTACTGACAGAGCCAAAGGTCAGCACTCGTTTTAGTTTAATCAGTGATGATTTTATGATGGATTTTAATTTTAATAAGAGCAAGCTCTTAAGTTTTCCAACAATCCTCCTTCCCCCCACCTTCAGCAACCCTAGGAGAGGATACCACAGAGAATATTCAAATGAAAATATCAATCATGTTATTTTCTTTAGCTTGTTTTTAAGCTACTGTGGTCAATAAGACTTTTTTTTATCCCCTCCACCTGAATGAGTTTCCATTGCTCTGAACTTCAGGCTTTTCAGATTGTTTTCAAATGCTAGGTGTTGTATATACAGGAAATGGTCTAATTTCAAAACCTTTATATTTTGTATAATCAGCAATGCTTACTGATGTGACATCAACTAGGAACTATATTCTTTAGAGGCTAATGTTTACAAGAAATTAAGTCTCCATCAATCTAGGAGTATTTCCTCTTAGATTAAGTGTACTAACTATCAAGAAGGAATGCACTTTGTGCTTGTCTTTATCTCACTTTCTCAGGAGAAACAGGCAAAACTGCTCATGGATAATGGCAGTGCCATTCCTACCCTCTTCAACATGAATTTTGGCTGTGAAAGGTCTTGACACTGAATAACTTCAGCAGAAGTGCTTACGGACAAACAAATCTGTAGCTTGCTTACTGTACTCCAGAAGGAAAATCTGCTAAATTTCAAGACTCTCAGTTTTCAGAAGCAGACGTCAAAATAGTGACATATACAATAACTTATTAGGCAGAGTATTTTAACCTTGCTTAAGTGCAAAAAAATCAAAATAAATGTTAAGATGGAAACTTTTGGCTCTTTAGCCCACTTTGAAACAATTGTGTATGGCTACATAGAGAACTACATTTAAAACATGATTCAGTTCACATCCATTACTTAGTTGTTGCACAGATTCAAAACCAAGAAAACTTCATAGTTACAAAGGACCAGACATTTTTCAGTCGAATTCTCTACTTGATTACCAAGGGAAAGTCCTTCTGCTTACTGCCATAGAAGACTCCATATTCTCTCATTTGAAAATTCAACTCAAAACAGCATTATTTTAGGGAATACCCCTAACATCTGGGGCAAGCAGCATAGTGGTAAATTACATGTTAGGGTACCAGAGAACGCACAGTACTGATGATAAAAAAGATAGTTCGTAACACACTTAATATCAGGTTCATTGGTGCCTACAGATAAAATGGTAGTCTTTTACTTTGTCCTCTCTAGGGTAACAGTACTCTCTCCTGAGTAAATCAAGACACAAATCCCAGATTTTCTATCATACATTCACAGAATTTCTTTCAATATAGCTCACGTCAATGGAGCTAAGCTGTAGTTTATACATACGGCCATGGAGTGGCAGCCTAGTAACAAAAAACCAAAAACCACACCAACAACCAAACCCGATGTACTTGACATTCCAAAAGGAGGTTATTTCCTAATAGCTTAAACTTTGCGGTGGAGTTTCTAAACATCAGAGAAGAATGAATGAGGCACGAATATTCCCTAGAGAAAAAAATAGAAAACGAAGAAGAAGAAATACCTGGTGTTGATAAAAGTCAACTAGTAAGGGGAGGCAGAGAGACTGATGATTAGGTGACAGAGGGGATCAGATCACACGCCTGCTAAAGCAGAACTGATCAAAGAGCAAGAAACTAAGGCTTAGTTTATGTCTTAAAATTCAAATGTTTTTTCTTTCCTTTGATACAGACAGTTAGTTCTACCTCTATGGAAGCTAACAGACAGACCTACATAAATAGGAGCTAGTTTTCAGTCAAGCAGTTTCACAGACTTTTCATTGATAAAAACACAGCCGAGAAGCCTCTGAACACTCAAGCAGTGCCGCATATCTAAAAGGCCCAAACAGCAGCGTATCATTGTTTGTTCTGTTGTTTGCCACAGCAGATTGTGTGTGAAATCAGAACAATTAAATCACTCTGTATTAAAATTTAATTTTATGTAGAATTAACTGGGGTTAGCAGCTTCAAGCACGCATTAAACAGTATGTAAAGTAGCACTGAGGCTGAGGTTCCTTTGCATTTATGTAAATGAAAATTGGGATTAATTCCATTAAATCTGGTGAAGTTGTACTAGCATAAAATCAGTATGAAAAAAGCATTAGCCACAGCAACTTTTTCAGAGGTTAGTTCCCAGAACTAACTAAATTATATAGCTCATTGTGTTTAAAAACATAATTATTCGATGCAAAACATATATAGTTACACTTCAAATAGCTGCAATTACCAAATTCAGTTATTACACAATAAATATCTTCATGCTGCAATTCCTGATTTCTGTATCTGTGATGAGCACATGTTGCTGTTGTTCTTCGCAGGCTAGAACTAATACAAAATCGAGAAAAGCTATGAAAGAAACAGCAGCCCATCAATAATCAGGCATAAGTTGCACTGCTCCTTCATGTGTCACTGCAGTAAGCCTGAAAATTACATATCAGACTGAGATATAGTTTTAAATCTGAAAAACACTCTCACGCAATGTTGAAGAACCCTTTACTGGCATACTGATGTTTCTTCAAATTGCTACATAACCACCACCCCCTCAAATCCATCTGAATTATTTGACTGACATTCTGTGCTTGAAGTAGAGAGACGTGATAAATGTAAATCTTCCCAGAGATATAAGAATTACTCTCAGTAGACCATACTCTGCTCCTTTCTCTTCTGTATCTGCTGCTTACATTAAATTGATGTCTTCAAAGGATGAAAATGAACATGGGAACCTCCAACCTCTTCCACTTCCTCCTAAATATCAAATCACACTCAACATCTTCCCTTCAACTTCTGTATCACTACCACTTAGCCTGCTGATACTTCCATGTTTTCAACTGAAAAGAGAATGGAAGTCAAATCCTCTTTAATAGCTCACACAGATGGGTCAGTCCAGCTCAGTATCTCCTCTTCTGCAAAAGCTAATGAGGTATACTTCTAGGAGGAAAATGGAAATTAGGTACTTAACCTCTAACTCCAGCAATAAGCAGCTTAGAAACGTTCTGAGCAAGAGATAGTACCAGCAGTACTTTCAAAAATATAAGTTACAACCACTGGACTTGTACTTTATTTTCTTTACTTTCTTTTGAGGCCATTTGAGCTTTTGTCTCATAACCACCATGTTGCAATGACTACAAATCTAGCAAGACACACTGACATCTCTCTCTAAGCCTCAGCAACTCTCCGTATCTACAATCAATGAAAATACAAATGCTATAAATAGGAAATAAACCAGAGAAATCAGCTAAACTAAAAATAACTAAGGTTATTATACCAAAAAAATTATACAAAAAAAAAAAAAGTAGATAGAGAACTTACCCTTGTCCTGGGCTCACTGCAAAATTCCAAAAGAAGGACCTCCAAAAGAAATCCTTCCCCCCTCGTAGTAAGCTCTTAAATGGGTCTAGGAGATGTGGAGCCGGGCTCCACCCCTTCCTGCGGCACAGGTGAATTGCCTTCACCTGTGCTCCCAGGACTGACTCATGGCTCACCTCAGGTGATCAATCAGAGGTTCAGGCTGTGATTCAGCTGTTCTCATACAACATGCCTCCCATTAGAAGTACCTCCTGTCTACTATGGCTTTAAACTTGTAATCAGATCACTTCATTAACTGCTCTCTAGTCCTTGTCTTATGGGAATAACATTGCCATGGACTCTACTGACCAAAATTAAGGAAAAAAGCATTGTGTACCCTGACAGCTGCCATTCCCATGGATCACAGAAGCGACAGAACCCAAGGGATCAGCGTGGAGTACATCGGGGTGCTAGGAAAAGGTTATTCACCAGAGCATGGTCAGGCACTACAACAGGGTCTCCAGGACAGTGGTCACAGATGCAAACAACCAGAGTTCAAGAAGTGTTTAGACAATGCTCTGTGGCTTAATGTTTAGAATCCAGGAGTTGGATTGCATGATTCCTGTGGGTTCCTTCCAACTTGGGACATTCTTTGATTCTATGATTTATTCCGCTAATCTCTACTGTGGAAAGTAGAATTCCTCTACTAGAGCTTCTCCTCCCATTCAATGCAGATAACTCCAGCAACATGCCTCTAGTGACTGGAACAGATGTTGCTGTTTATTTAATTTATTTATTTTACTAATGCACAGCTGCTAGGGCCAACAAATGAAAAAACATTGCATTCTGTCAGGATTACGGTTTCCAGTGGCTATATGTTAAAGGACAGAATCCTCATAAATAACTGTTTTGGAAACAGAGGTGTCAAGCTTAAACTAGAAAAAATACTGTCTTATGAAAAAGAATCTCAAGACAATAGTATTTGACAGCTTACATTTTGTAAACACATAAGTTCTTTGGTGTGCAAACTGTTAACTGATTCTCAGTTAGAGACAAATGCGGACAGCTCACGTTATACAGTTAGGGCATATTCCTGGAATTTTAACAGTCCAAGTTCAAAATGACAAACATCACACCATTGAATGGAAACAGTGAGTCATGGTCTGAACCACTCGTTGATCGATGAGTGGTTGAGAAGGCAAGTACTGAGAACCATGGGAGCACAGGTGAAGGCAATTCCCTCTAGACCCCATTTAAGGGCTGACTGCCAGTAGGGAAGGACCTCTTTCTGGAGGTCCCTCCTCTGTAGAGTCTTTCCTGTAAACATTGATCTTTGGATACAAGTGAGCATTCCTTTCCTGTTTGTTTCTTTTCCCATTCTCACTACGATGATCTTTCTAGCTATGACACCAACTGTAACAACTATATAACGCAATCTATGTAGGATAGTGTCTGGGAACTGCTGAATTACAGCCTGAACCTCTGATTGATCACCTGAGGTGAGCAGTGAGTCAGCCCTGGGAGTACAGGTGAAGGTAATTCACCTGTGCTGCAGGAAGGGGTAGAGTCTGGCTCCGCATCTCCTAGACCCTTTTAAGTGCTGATTCCTAGTGGGGAGAACTCTCCTTTAGAGTTTTACAGCAAGTTCAAGGCATGAGTAAGCACTCTATTTTTCTCTTGTGGTATAATAACTTGCTTAGCTAAATTCTCTAGTATATTTCATAATTATACCATCTGTATATTCATTGATTATAGAGATACTAACTATGTATTGTTTTCTTTTGCTTTATACAGGTAAGTAGCAATTATATGCAAGTTGTCCTTCAAAATGTGGCCCTGTCCTGAATCAGACTTTCAAAACAAAATTCTTGTTTAATTCACACTCCCAGTCTAGAAACTGCTTGTAGAACGAATTGGAGACCTTTCTCTCACTAGAAAGGTATCTACTGAGGAGTTGTTGTTGGTCCTCGAGATAGTACGCTAATACCTTTTCTACAAAATATAAGAGCCTGGTTTAGTTTCTCCTTAGCCAAAGAGGTTTTAAGTCACTTTTCTTTTCTTCTTCCAGTATTTTTTAACCATCATTTCCTACAAAGTAGGAAACTTTTGAAGTGGGACTCTTTTGAAACTGGGGTACTAGGATGCAAAGAGCACAAGGCTGGGAAGAACAAGCAGGAGAAGTATGATTGTACCAGCTGGCAGGTAGGAATTCATTTTTCAAAGAGAAGGAGCCCAGTCTTTGATTCTAATCCTGTTGATGCGTTCTATCCAATGACTTCCAAATGTGAAGGGTTATGAATAGTTTTCTTCTGCCAGATATTAAAAAAAAAAACCCTGTAGCAGAAATACTGAGTCACAGCTTGAATTGAACACCAGGTGGGAAGACAGGGCCAACCCAGGGGAGCTCAGGTGCATGCAATGTATCTGAATGACCAGAAGGGGTAGATTCTGGCTCCATTCTTTCTCAGGCCTCATTCAAGGGCTGGTAGTGGAGGCAATACTTTGTTGGCTACTTTAGGCTTTTTAAGGGTAAGCAGGCTTTTTTTCTTCCTGTGTATATGGCTGCTGTACTTGGGCTTATCTTCTCTTGCTGAAGCCTGGGACTTTGCCCCCCGCTATTATTGCGGTGCTTTCCATTGGTTATAGTGTTACAAATCCCCGTAGGATTTTCTTTCAAAGAATTTAGGTACCTCCTAATGATAATTCTTGATTCCAAATGGCCCATGACCTCCAATTCAGTAAATGGTTTAGATTTCAATGAAACTTCATGTTGAGTATCTTAGAGTAGGGAAGGACCTTGAAAATCTGGGGCTTTGTGTCTGTGATTCTACTAGGAGTCACAGTAGAGGTTTGGTCTTGACAGTTCTCAGTCTCTTTCTAACTATGAGTCTCTAACTGTCCTGTGACTTTGTTGTAATTAACCTTGTACAAATGTATCCAACATCTCTTTTGCATTATTTATTTGGCATGAATGCATATTGGCAAAAATTTAGAAGAATTTTTTGAGAAACAGAGCTAACATTTATCTCAACTTATTTCATACTTAAATGACTTAGCCATAAACTCTGAAGACAAAGTAAGCTGCAGTACAGAACATTAAAAAACACATTATCCAGAAAGAAAAACAAAAGCAACTTTTTCTATACTTCACAAGCAGGAAATGCAAAGATGGAGAGCTTTACATTGTAAGTGTTGCTTGTCTCATTTTCTCTGCAGGATGTAACACCTGACTTCATAAAGTATCTGACAATGATAAAAAAAAGAAAACATCACTTTATTCTAGATGTGAGCAAGGAACAAAAAAGCAAATGCAGAGAAATAAACCACTACTACAAATTACTCTCTGATTCATATAGATTTCTTGCCTAGCAGCTGAATATCTAATCTCCTGACTAGTACTGGTTCATTCATAGAGGAAATTGGTATTCATACGCTCACTTAAAAATGCTACTTGGTAATATTTCATTGTGTTGTAAGAAAGACTTGCAAACTTATTAAATCTTTTGCTGACTGTTTTTCTCATGTGTGCGGATGGACAGTAGTATGACTAAGAGGCCAGCAGCACATACAGTATCAACATTGCTTTATTTCCCTCCTACCAATTTCCTGCAGGTGTACAGTCATGTTACTTCAGGAAAGAATCCAGAATGTCCCATCTCACATCTGGCAAATAGGCTTAATGCAACACAGGCTACAGGATTTTCCTGTATTGCAGGCAACCTATTTCCTGTTACCAGTTGCTCTGCGATTAGCATACCAAAAAGCCAAAGTAGAGGGTTTTATGAAAGCATACAGACACACAAACTTTGGTGTGGCAAAATAGTGATGAAAGAAGGTATTAATGAGTGGGTAATCTTCTAAGGCGTTTACATGGATCACGTTGTAATTAGCTGTGAGTAGGCCTTCTGTCTGAACGTTTGCTCAGTGTTGCTACTGAGGTCTACAAAAATCTCCTTACTGATTGATGGCCAACTTTGATTTTTTTTTAGTATCTGAGATAATTGAAAGATTAAATCAATTTTGTCTAAAGTGGCTTTCAGGGGGCAGGGATAGAACACTGGGATGTTTTTGCACTATTGACTATGATGTGACATATGGGCAGGTTATAGGCTATGGAAGAGTAGCTTTGGCACTGTTTGCTTAAATACCATGCTAGCTAATCATAGTCTGTACAGCCAGAAAAGCAGAGCAATGCCGATAACCTAATTGTCATTAAGAAACATATTATGGAGTTCTGGATCAAAACTCTCACTGGACCTTGGAGTATAATTTGTAATTAGAAAAGCAGGACTAAGCCTCTAAAGGAATCTACTGTTGCTGTTTCCCTAGGGATATATTTTTGTTAAATATCCTTCAGCAGTATTCTTAAGGTAAGCAGTTTGCTAGGGGCCAGACATAAATCTTTGTTGGCAGGGATGGATTAGCAAATCCCAAAGAAATCTATGAGAGACTGAAGTACTATGTCTAGCAACTGTCCGGCAATGCTAAGAGCCTTAAAAAAAAAAAAAAAAGGAAGTGGGTCTCGCTTGTTTGTTTCTGTAGTTAAGGAGGTCGTCTTTGCTTTGGAGAAGAATATTTTAAATTATCAGTTGTCCTCATCCTTTCCAAGTAGACAACTTGCACGATTTATAGCATAAACCCAGAATCCAGCTCTGTTTTCAAAGCATAAAGAGAAAAAAAGAATCTGAATAGAAGAAAGGCAAGTTCTCACACTGAGGACATCATAGAATGTACTTTAGACCCATACACTCAAAAACCATAGAAGAAAAACACAGGGAGGGTTTTGGAATCATACGTTGTTTCACATATCTTCATGTGAATGTATGTAGTCCCAGTTTACTCTTGCCCTCATGCTGGTTCTTTTTGTGCCAAGGTAAGGATTTACACTGTGGCAGATGAACCATATCAGAGACTTGATGCATGTTATAGTTAATAGCAGAAAAAAGGGGGTTAATTTTCATCTGAATCAGGGAACTGATCTCACTTAGTAAATAGCTGTGTGAATTTTCTTTGCACCAAGAAAGATTAAAAATTAGGAAGGGACAAAATCAGTGGAGGAAGGCAAGATTATTTTTTTAATAGCAGTGCTGACCTGTGCTATTTTAAATCAGAAGAGAACTGGACTGACTTTTGGACCAGGCTGAGTTAACTTATTCTCAGAATTAGTGTCAAGCTCTTAACATAGACAACCCAATCTAGTTTTAAAAAGGAAACAATTTTGTTACTAGGACAGTGAATTTATTTTGTCTCACAAATCACTACTTTAGAGTGGTCAAAGGTGACTATAACTAAATGTCAGTATTAAACTTATTTAGCAAGCTTTCTTTCATTTTAAAAAGCCTCCTTAGAACAGGTAAATCTATGAACAACAATTATGTTATGAGATCTTACAAGTTGTTACTGTTCATAAAAGAACATACTTCAGAATGCATATCTTTTCTTGGCAATCATTAAGTTTTCTGTGTTGATCAGTCAGAAATGTTGCTTAAACACCGAAAGAGAACATTAACTTCCAATCTGTGTATTTTTATTAGTGTAGCAAAGCATCTGTGTTCTATTCAGGTAATTAAAATATTCATCTTGTATATAGTAATTATTTTTGAATAGTAATTGTTTAAATTGTGCTGAAGCAAAATACCTGTAAAACTGTGTCTAAGAAAAAGTTTGGGATAATTTTGAATATTAAGAGAAATATGATTTATATTCAGATGAAATATGACTTAGGTAGAATGAGACTGTTATTTTTTCCCAAGCGCTTTAAAGTATACTGCTTTTCTCTCTTTGTATGAAAATTTCAGGGTGTGGATGGTGAAAATTTTTAAGCATCTTCCTGAAGACTTAAAACGTTTACTTTATTTCCTACTAATCACAGAAGATGTGAAAGGAGGGCTGTGGCATAGTATAGAACACAACTTGGAACACATGCCCATATTTCTTTGTTCTTAAACAGAAGATTTTCATTCTCTAATGCCTTTCCTGGAAACCGGACCAGGAAATCATACCATCAGAAGCAAGTGTAGCACAGGTTTATTTTACACCCAGATTACATCTAAGAAACCTACAACTTCAAGTAGGTAGCTCATGGGTCACCTAACTTCTAGCATTCTGATGTGTTGACAGTAACTTTTTTCTTTCAGAGAAACTTATCCTATCAATTTTTTTATAGATAGTACACCTGAAACTTGTATTTGGGGAATATAATTTTTTTGCACAAAGCGTACTTCCTAATGTTCAAATGCTTTTGCAGGTTAAAAATATGTAACATGAAAAAGGTGGTATTGAAGCTTACATTAGAAGCTTTTCTAAAAGCTGCTTTACATGTGTAAATTTACTTTGTCATTTTTAACTGCTATAGTTAAAACCAGAAGCTTTTTTTTTTTTTTACAGAGAGGAGAAACTTGGTGGCATTTCTTCAGAAAGCATAAGCTTTCTGTGGAGTAAAACTGGTGACCGAAAGTAAGCACACGTGTTCCTATATTCTCTAGATACTATACATACAATTGGATTTGTAACTATTGCTTAAACATAGCTACAGATGCTGCATACTTATCCTGATGACACAACATTCAAGACTGGCATATGCTCTTTGCTAAAAACTTCATGCTGCCTTTACTACTTGCAACTGTCCTGACTGCGAATGAGTTTGAGTGTTGTGCCTCGTACTGTTTTATCTTGAAGTGTTTCTTGTTAGCTTAGTATGCCTTCAGAACAAAGAAGGTTTCTAGAAGGATTAGTGGGAGCTTGTGATAAGCCATCTTTCTGTTTCCATCTCTTCTAACTGTGTGATAGGACAGCCTATCTAATGATTAAGAGATAACAATATAAAAGGACATTTTCCTTGTATTCCTTTTAACTATACAGGAAAAAAATAATTGTGGAGTGTTTTTTTAATGCTTAAAGCAACATTAGAAAGAAGTGAAACAGATCTTATCGCCATCTGCAACAGACACTGTGGTAGTGGCTTGCTCCTTAATGACCTGCTTATGATGAGGGTGCTTGTGTGTTGGCTGGCAGCTCCTAACATAGAGCAACTTAAGCAGAAGCATCCTCAATTTCTGCTAGAGTCATCTAGGCACTTTTACTGAATTTCCAAGCTGGCTTCTCTTCTGCCATCCTAGGCAGATGCTGAATGCCCCCTACATTTGAGCATACCCAGGATCTGTGGCAGGACATGAAAGCTGTTTCCTGAATGAATGGTAAGAAATACTGGATATACAGAAGGAATATGTCTCCAGCAGAGACATGAACAACCAAAGGCATGAGCAATGTTTAATGATCTCCACTATGGGGAGGAGAATATGTTGGTAGCTCTAATGAGCACTTCTACTAATGCATTTGCAATTGATAATGATGTTGAATTAATATTCTGAAAATAATAAAGAGGGAGAACTGTGTTATCTGGGAACAGCTGATTCTCTCATCCTCCAAAAGCTTAGATTTTAGTTAAAATATCCAACAATTTTTCTTTTTCGAAGTGGAAGGAATAGATTCAAATAAGTATAGTTTTATTTCTGACTAGATTTTTGGATAACAGCAGTTTTAACTCTAATAGGTATTAATTAGTTTGTGAATATCTGTATAGTTAACAACATTAGTAAATCTTTAATTGTATAAAGCATTTAGAGAGAACACTTCCTTCACACAGAATACAATTACACTTGGTAAATTATATCTTTATTTAAATGAGCTGTTACTCTATTAGGCCAGTGTCTATTCCTATTTTGACTCATTAGCTAAATCACAATCAGTACCCTGACAGTCTAATTAATTCATTTGAAGACATTAACAAAAAAAGACACAGCAAACCATGTTCAAGTATTCACCACAGCAGTTATGTGAAAATACAGAGGTACAACAACTATAGCTTGCATCATTAGAGAATAATTTCTAATTAGTAAGTATTTAATTGCTGCCCAGAGGATTTGTGGGTGCCCTATCCCTGGAGGTGATCAAGGTCAGGCTGGATGGGGCTCTGGCAGCCTGAGTTAATGGGTGCCCTGCCCATAGCTGGGGATTGGAACTGGGTGAGATTTGAGGTCCCTTCCAGCCCAAACTGTTCTGAGATTATATAATTTCTAATTCTTAAGTGTTATAGCTAGATTTAAAATGGCTGTTGGTACTTCTGGTTTGGTGTCCTTCCATGCAGGAGAAATCAAGTGTGAAGCTAAGCACTTGCTCAGTCATTAGTCAAGTGGTTATGTGAGTAACCCTCACAGAGGCTCCAGGGCAACCTCACAGCTACCTGCAGTCTCACACAGACCGTGGCCCCTGCAGACCTATGGGTGGCTCATGGAGGAAAGAGGACCTGATAGGTAGCTGCCACCAGGAAAAACATACCCTGAGGACCACCAGTTTTTTGTGAAGACAGAGGAACATTCATGGTCGTGTCATCTGAAATCCAGGAAGGAAACTTCCAGTGTGGTGTTAGAAAGTGGTGTTCTTGTATCCTTGAGGATGTGTACTGAGCAACTTGTCAAGTAAGTGTGCCCTCTCAGAGTTCACGTTCTACGTTTCAACAGTTAACACATGTATATGCAGTATATTGGCATACATATTCTCTTTCAAGGCCTCATGAATTAATATCCCCTTGGGCATGCTCAGTGGTATCTAGGATTTTCACCATCAGCTTCATCACTGAGACCTTTGATTCCCTTTCATCCAGTTGGGAAGATTTCTGTTTCCTATTTAGAGAGTACAGTATGTGTGGAACCTGAGGCAAAAGATAGAAGTACTCTGTTGTGACTCCGGTACTTGTCGTGAGGTGAAAGATGAAAGTATTCTGCTATGTCCCCAGTGCAGAACTACGGGGGAAAGCCAGACCTTTCACCCACTGAAGCTGAAATGGAAAGTTTTAGCTCGCCGCCGGTCGCCTAAGAGACGCGGGCACCCAAGCTGGGCCGCTCGCTCCCCGCAGCGCGGCTCGGCCTCCCGCCCTCCCGCCAGGGGGCACCGCGGCAGGGCCGCCCTCACCTCGGCAGGTCGCGGCTCCTCCCCGCCGCTCTGACTCAGCGGCCCGGCTCCCGGTGCCAGGTCGGGGCCGCCTGCCCGCCGCCCCGCCGCGGAGGGAGATGCTCGGCCCGACGGGACGGAGCCAGCGGGGCGCTCGGTGAGGGCGGGCGCGAGGGGATCGCCTTTTCCCGCCCTCCCCCGTGAGGGATTAGCGCCGGCCGTCCCGCCGCTGACGGCGGCTTACCTGTGCGGCCGCGTCCCTGACGGCCGCCGTGGCGGAGACCGAACGGAGTCCGCCGAGCCGCTCCGGGGGAAACTTTCCGCCGCCGTGGCAGGTAGGGGCCGGTCCCGCCGAGGCCGGGAGGGGCTGGAGAGGGCGGCGGGGAGCAGCCGCCTCCCGGGGCCCGGAGGGCTGCGAGCGGGAACGGGGTGCTCGGGCCGGGAGGCTGCCGTCCGCCTCGTGGCCGCCGAGGGGAGTATGTAGGTCAGTGGAAATTACGCCCGCCTAATCCCCTTTATCTTTTTCGGTAGGAAGACGAAAGGGGAGGCTTTTCTGTCGCTGTTTGGAGGGGCGACCGGGCGGCAAAGTTGCGTGACAGAAAGCGGACATGTTGGCGGGCCGCGCTGCTGTCTGCTGGGGGCGGGATGGGGGGGGTGGGCGCTTCCTCGCAGGTGTCGCTGCCTGCCGGACCTCGTGCCGCGGCTGGGAGCGGGCTTCTGCTGGCAGCGGTCCTGTAATACGGATTATTTGTCCTCGGGAAACTGACTGTGTCACTTAACCGAATGTCCGAAGGTGTTTTCCAGGGCTGGCACAGCGAAGGGAAGGTCCCGGGGTGCGCTCGTGAGTGTGCGCGTTCTTCCCGTGGCCGCGAGGAGATGTAGCAGCGTGCAGGGCTGTGCCAGCGCTGCCTGACTTTGGTGCTCCCAGGGGGTAACAGCAGGCGCGGAGGAGGAGGCGGTGTATAGGACCAGCCTGCCCGTCAGGGACTGTTAACCAGGTCGGGGTGCGTGATTTATTGTAAGTGAGAAACGCTGAGGTTGGTGTTTGAAGGTTTTTCTTCATTCGGGTTTCCTCCTTCTCCCGCCCAGGGCGTGTGGTGGTTTAATGATTGGCTTTAGTACATCTCAGACACTGACAGAAGGAAGAGGATAAATGCCTAAAAACAAGTGTGCTGTGCTTGCACGCTGTCATAGTTTTCCTGGGTGAACTGAAAAATACTACAGAATCTGCCAGCGTGTTTTCTGTTGGGATGTCTTCTGTAGATCCCTGTGAAACTGGTGCTGTGCAGGGTTCTGTAGTGGTGTTTTTCTTCTGTGAGACGTTGTTTTCATCCCTTCTCCATGCCTAAGAAGGATTTGGGGCCTTATTTTCCGAGGGGTGAAGCGTGATGCTTTTGTCTTGTTTTGTTTTCAGGGTGAAGATGGGGTGGCAACAACTCTATTCAGAGAGCTCTCGCTTACCTAGTGGTAGTGTGAAGTTATGCAGTACAGAACTATGCTGGGTTTGTGTCATTAATGTCCAGAAATAAATCTTTTAGAAGGATAACAATGGGAAGGGAATAGAACACGTGGAGGACTGAAGTCAGATTAGGAGTTTCACTTCATGTGTGCTGTCTTTCTTCATTTGGGCAGCGTGTGAAGGTGTTCGCCCCCTCTGGAACTAATACAAGAATAAGGACCTAACACTGCATTTTATTTCTTTCTTGCTCTTTTTGTATCAATGCAAGTGAAAAGTCAAAGGAAGAAAGAAAAGACAGGGAACCCTATAATCTCCTTTTCAAAATATGAATAGTTGTAAGCCTGCGGGTGATCTATTGGTGTGAGGATGGCAGCTGGAGTTGTGAAGCTGTTAGAACACCCAGCTACCCTTTTCTGTGATCCATCTCAATCAAGATGCACATTTTCAATTGACTTCTGCAAACAGTGATTTTAATCTATTTATTGAGCCATGAAGATTGACGATACAAGTGAGTTGTGTAAAAACAATGAAAGCCGTGTTGCCAAAGCCTATAGAAGAAACATAACTTCATTTAGGGATTTTTTTTTTTACCTTACTTTTTTTAGACTTTACAGTCTAAACAGTAAGAATTGGTTTACACTCTGTGAAGTTTTTTTTTATCCCTAAATGGAATGCGCAACTTTGTGGAATTCAAAATGATGACAATCAAAATTGGAGAAAGTGCTGCTGGCGTGATTTTATTCTGTCTGGATGTGCAACTGAATTTCGGCAGAAGTCTATGCGTTTTCTTTTCAAAAGATTATATACTAATTCACTGAAAAATGCTAAGCTCAAGTCTTCAGTCTTGCAGACTCTCAATACCATCTGAATCATCAGTTTCTCTGCTAAATTTTTGAGAGATTGTCAAAGATTACTTTGATGTACAAGTTTTAAGGATTCTTTTTTATTAAACAATTTATTCACAAGCTGCTGTTCTACCCTTGCATATCTTTATTTATTAGTATACCAGCATTACTTTTTGATGCGCACAGAACGTTGCATTGCAAGTGCTTTTCAAATTTTAATTAGGCTATCCAGTATAGTTCTTAGTGCATGAGTTGTGTGCTCAAGTTTTTCAAAACACAGGTCAGCATATCCTACTATAATCTTATTGCGACTAACAGTTTCTGTCAAATGTTTGAGAGGGATGCTTTCTCTCTGTGCTTTAGAACACGTCTAGAGCAGTTGGCAGGTTTGTGTAGTTTGCTCTGTGTTGCTGAGAGTAGGGCATTTCAGACCTCTCATCCTTTTTCTAACGGTTGTAGAACTATACTTTGGTTTAAACTTAGAGTTCAAGTATCTGTAAACCAGAGCGTGTCTAGGACATGCTCTATTTTTCAACCATAAGCATTCTTCCTATTCAGTTCTTCCTGCTTTATTCAAACATGCTGATGTGGCATTGCTGGCTTTCTTGTGATCTCTTTTCAGTCTAACCAAAAACTGTCTGATCTACCACCCAGTAAAAATCTTACTGTGTGCCCTCATCCAAGTATTCAGGAGAACACTGGAAAATAGTGCTCTTGTGTCTTGTGGTCTGCTCCACTGCTTTTGGGTGTCTTTCAGACGTTGTTGTCATATGAATGTGGATGTGTCTACTTCAGGTGTGCTACAGATGAACTTCCAGTACTCTGACAGCACGGTGCTGAGTTTGAAAGCCTTGGGGTGTTTCCAGAGGAAGCTACAAAGAACCGTTCTGGTCAAAAGCTGGGGCTCTTTGACCTGAAAATTCTGAATTTCTGCCCTTTTTGCTGCACAGCAGAATAGCTATTAGTACGGCTGTTCTGTAAGAGTTGCTGTATCTTCTCTCAGTGCTTTGTCCTGATTGAATTCATCCCTTCTGTAAGTTAGATATGGGATTTCATTCTGTCTTGTAGAGCAGGTCGGATAAACTTAGGTCAGGTCTGAAAACTCACTAAGCTAAATCGAAAGAACAGTTTTGAATGCCCTTGGGAATGCATACAACAATAAGTGGTGCTTATTGTTGTATGCAGGAGTTAGTCCTGTGTAATAAGCACACACCAGTATGTTATTAAAGTGTTGGTTTAAGTTTGGAGCTGCTGTGGTAACCACAAAGCATTCACAGCTAAAGTTACTTTTAGAAAGACTAAGAAGCTCTGGGGAACTGATCTTACTTTCTGTCTTACAGTATTGATCATGAGCTCTTCCTAGAGCTATGTGTAAGTATCTTATAGTAAATGAGTCATATTGATGGTGTGATAAGGGCACTTTCCTTTTTAAATCATGTGGCCTGAAATGCTTATCAAAAGTGATTCTGAAGGGCACATTCTGATGAGTCAATTCAGTACGGAATGAAAATAGAGCAGGCCTTCTAACAGTGGCAGTTGAAGCTCAAAGCATCTGAAGTTATAGTTTATGAATATTGCCACTTTGATAGTGGGAGAAAAGCTGGGAGATGAGAAACAAGTAGAACTATCTGCATGCAGGAGGCCTGAAAACCGTTGTTCTGCACGTACCAAATAACACTTTGTTTCTCTCTGCAATAAGCTGCCGCCTAAAAAGGAGGAACGAGGTCCTGAATGCATATGTTTCAGATCTACCTAGAACTGATTTGCTATGTTTTGTCTCTGGATGAAAGGTAGCATGTTTTCATTGCAGTTGCAAAATTTGTTGTGGAATTTGTTTGGCTTCACACTGTGGTGGCTCCCCATGGGTGAAGTTATTGAGAAATCAGTGACTTCTCAAGGGAAACAAAAAGAGAAAATATTCAAGTGTGAAGTAATACTGAATTGCCCGAGTGCACAGTAACAGTTAATTTTAGTTATAATTAGCATCATAGAGGACATGTTATCTGCTTCTATACGTGGCAAGATTAGTGCTAAATGTTAGATGAATTTTTATTGTGTCATTTTTCCTGTGTATCTGCAGAGGAATAGTCAAATGTTTTCTCCCCTTGCACCTCTACTCAACTCTGCAAACAGCGTGACAGACATCACTGTAGTTATTTAATCATTGCATGTGTTCCTATAACATTTCTGATTTGGTTTAAACCAACCAGTCAAGCTGTGTGATAACAAAAACGGTGTTAAGCTCTTTGTGTAAGCAACTCTTGCTGAAAGACGCTTGTGCCCTTTCTCCTCCTAATTCTAGCTCATTTTGAACAACTTGCCTGTGTTGTGTACACAATGAGGGGTAGATTTATTTCTGTGAAACTTTTTATATTAGTAGTCCTAATGTAGTCACCATTCTAGTAATAGTTTAGCTTGCCTGGGGAACAGATAAAATGATGCTGGTAAAAGGTCGCAGCAAGTAGGGTTTTCTAATGTAAATTAAAAAACAACAACCAACCAAACAAAAAACCTTTAAGCTATTAGAAGACCTAAATGCCAGTGAACTTGTGAATTGTAAATTAAATTTAACTGTGTGCCGTCTACTGTGCTGATTATCAGGGAATTGAACTGCTGAGGAACCAACCCCACCTGAACTCATAGAATCTTTAGTAAAACCCCAGGTATCCGAATGAAGGAGACGAAATGTATGTTAATATATTTGCAATAGCTAAACATTTTTTTCAAATGTATTTTTGACACAAAACAAAGCAGCAAATGAAAAACTGTTGGTGTGCAGCTGGGTCCAAAAAAGCAGTATGACTTTAACTGAATTATGTTTACTCATTTTAATGTGCCAGTTTACAGTCCTAATGCAACACACTTGAGAGACAGAGATCATTTGGCTTATTGCTTTGGCGCAGTACTGGTATTGTGTTAAGAGTAGTGTTTCTGTAAGGATATGTCTTGAACATATAAGGGAAGAAAGGAGTCTGAGCAGGGAGGTGCTGCTTTTACAATCACGTGTGCTTGTTTTGTCACATTGCACCAATGTGCTGTACTAAACATATCTGTGCTGTTTCCTCCTTGCAGATTTGTGGCGCTTCTACGTTTTTCCTGTGCCACAAAAATGTCTTAAGTACAGTGTCATAAATTCAGATTCCCGTAAGAAAACTTACAGAAAACTGAAGCTTTTCTCCTCTGGTGAGGAACTCCTTATTCCGAGTGCTGAGCTATTCAGGAAGCACACACTTCAAAACGCACCCACAACTCTGCACTTGGGAGGTGTGGGCCCTCTTATCTGCATGTAACCTGGAATTACGCTGAGTTCTTTCACGTGCTTCAATGAGGTACTGCTGTGACAGGTGCTAAACAGCCAAATACTTTTCTATGAACCATTAACATCTTCAAATAAAAAGGACATGTTGCTCCTTGTTTTGCTCCCACGCTGTTATTTAACCCACCCAAATGTCTTTGGGATGCCTGCGGCATGGATTGAGAGCAGCAATCATACTGAGACTTTATTCTGAGATTCGAAAGTATTGAGGTATTTCAGCTTTCAGCTAGCTTGTTATTTTGGGTAGTCATGCCTTTCTTTTAACATATTTTTAAATAATTTACCTTTTTTTACCATTACATATAGGGAAGCACAGAATATAGTCTGCAATCGCGTTTGGAATTTCTAGGTGTAAGTGGTTAACTTCCTGACTTGCATTAAAATTAATTATGCTTGCCTGCTTGGAGTGGTTTCAGTTAAACAATTAGAAAGCTCTTTATCAGCTCCTTGAAACACTTTCATATGGTGTGGAGCATATGAAGTGAAAATACTATGTTTTCTTAAAAGAGAAAAAAGAAACAAAAGAGGAAGGAAAATAAATTGATTTTCTCTCATAATGATTTCTGTTCTTAACGTTTTGGTTGCAGCAGAGTGAACAGCACTGGGAAAGATAGTATGAACTGGCTGCTAGATACCACAGAAGCGAATCTTTATGGATGTCAGTGTTTATATCTGCCTTCAGCAGAATTTCACTGGCATGATTTTTATGTGGCGATCTTTGCCAGCAGCAACCTGGTGTTCGGGGGCTCCTGACTCGCTAGTGTTGATACAGCAGAGCACGTGGTAGTACTGAGATGGTTTTGTAGATTATCTGTAGGTTATATAGAGCTGGATTTGTCTCACTTTGATGCCAGTGGAGTCCTTGTACTTGGGAAACTTCTTTCTATTCACGTGAACTTTTTACTGAAAAAAATATATTCCAAGAGAAACAAGGCATTTAGCAAACGTGGCAGTTACGATGTGTTTATTCTGTGCGACTTATATCTTATGCCGGTGTTGCTTTTAGCAATTTGCTTGTTAATAAGATGGGTTACTCAGAAGAAGTAAGTAATATCCGCTACCCAATATTGAGGGCATAAGGGTGAAGGTAGAGGGTAGTGGTGGTGTAAAGGTGGTGTAATACTCTGTGATAGATCAGCTGCTGAGAGAGTAGACCGAGTTCTCGGCACACAGGCCTTGTGTTCAAGGCAGCTCTGTTAAAATGACTGAATTATGTGACTATTGGTGTGTGTAGAAGCTATCTGAACTCTTTTCCAGGCATTGATATTTCTTTTAGGCTTTGCCTATAAGGAGGAAAATTATTTGCAGAATTTGTAACTTGTATTTGCGTGAACATTTCCCATTAGCCTTCAGTAAAATTCAACAGCATTTGAATTACTTTGTGTGCAGCATTTTAAAAAGTTAAATGAATTAAAGATGAATTAAATGTTATCTGATTCTTCCTCTCAACAATTTAAAATTGCAAAGTGGTAGCAATGTGCCTTGCATTTCACGGATGCTGTATTAGTTTAGGAAGTGCTAAACTATGCATAGCTTAAATCCAGTGCTTGCTGTATGTTATGTTATTACCATAGCAGCTGTGAGCACAGTGATTCAATAGGTTGAAAGTTGGTGTTCAATTTTGAAGTAGCAACAAGTGTTAGAGATAACATTTTGTTGTATGGACCTGTAGTGATGATAGGAATGATATTATTCCTTCAGGAAATTATGTTAATGGCAGAAATAAAAACTATTCCTCTACGGAGGGAACTGTGAAAAGCAGTGAGAGGCTCCTTAACATCAAATGCAGCGGGGAGGGGAATGGAGTCCTGGTTAGGATACTAAAGGCAAGAGAATTATAGCTCAAGCACATGACATTAAAAGGAAGCGTTCGGAATGGCTAATTGGCCACGATCAACAAGAAATCATTAGAGAAATATAATGTTTGTAAAAAGATGGGGTTTGCTGCTCTTTAAAGACCAGAGCTGTTGACAGATAATGCAAAAATACAAAGAAGACATGTCTTTTTTCACCTCATCCTTACTAAGAGAGTCTGACGTAACTGATAATGAAAGCAAGTACTAAAACCCTAAGCTGGCATGAAGAAAGAACAGGTTATAGAGCACTTAGATAAGTTTAAGTTTGAAGTGTTTAAAAAGCATTATTGAAAGAGTCAGAGTTGGCTGATGTAATTCCTGAGTTGCTGCGGCTCTTAACTCATGGAGGATGTGTGTAATATTGAGGGACTCACAAGAGCAGTCATTGTGTGTCTTTAGAAGTGTTACGAGGAGGGAGTGGAAATTAGCAGTTGCAGACACAGTCATTTAATTTTGAGTATTCATTCCAGTATTTTTTCTGGGACACAAGCTCTTCTAAAGCCCTAGAAGACAGAAATAAGTAGTAGCCCAGAAGATTTTAAGATTAAATTGTTTTAAACTATTGCAGGTTTTTTTTTTCCTCCAAAATGCTAGTAGGCTCTACAAAGAGTGAAGGAGTTGGTATCTTGACTGTTATGATAGAAAATACCAGAATTTCACGCTGGTTGAAGACTGTCTAGAGGAGCTGACTGTGGGTAAGGTCTGAACTGCTTGAAAAGCATTGTTTTCTCAATGGACTCACAAGAAAAAAGGACTGTGGGCATGCCTACACCCACAGTAGGTCTGCAGAGGCAAGTCCTAGAACAGGCGGTGCTAGGAAATGTGCCATGCAGATGCTTAGATTAGCTTCAGAAGCAGTTTAGTCTTGTTTGTGTGGAGCTGCATCCAAGCCACTGTGGTTTACTGCTGCTCGATCTATGCTAATGTCTGCTCTCTGCCACACAGACTTAATCAGCTTGTGTTAGTGACAACTTGGCAGACTCTGTCCTTTAATCCACTGTGTGTCGTAAACAGCCCTCTATTGTGCTTCCCCTGTGGCCTATGTTTATTTGGGTGTACTAACTCGTCTCCTTTAATTAATTGTCCAGTAACAACACAAAACAGAGGTGGCTCTTGACTGTGGAGAGTTCATGTCTGAGTGCTAGGGATAATGACAGTGAGATTAAACAGGTTTTAATTTCAGTTGGTTGATACTGAATCTGTGAATAGCAGAAGCAAAGCACAAAACTGAGGAATTTCTGCTATGTCAATTGATCTCTAACTCAAAAATGAGTAGGCACAATTTTAGATAAAATCAACTGCTTAGGAAATTTTTTTCTTTTTTAATTCATGGAGGGAAGTTTCTCAGGATGCATTGCTGCCATGATATATTCTTTCTCTTAATTACCACTGTGTGTGTAAGAAACAGAGCTATTTTTTAACAAACTTGCATTTTAATATTTTAAAGTCCATCTGCTGTTTTTGTGAGACTGTGAGTGGCATATATTGCTACTGGGAGTGTTCGCATTGTTTCATAAATCTGTGGACTGCGGTTTATGGGGTTAATTTCTTGGTTTTCACATAAAGGGGAGAGATAAGGAAAGTAATTTAAATTTCCCAAACCACAAGGCTATGCATCTTTCATAATGTCTGGCCTGGTAGTGGTGTAGGTTATGATACATGGGTTGCAATACAATCTCCAAGGAAAACTTCCATCTCAAATAAAATGCGGTGTAATCCTATGATTATCCTGAGCTCAGAATTAATTGTGCCAAGGGGGATGGCTAGTTCTTGGCTACTCGCTTCCAAAATTCTTGAAAAGGTTTTTGCTGTTCTGAGAATGTCCTCTATCCTTGGTAAAAGGTTTGTTGGGTTGCTCTTTACTGTGGCTTGAAGAAGCACTGAAAAAATTATTTTCTGTCATGATGGTGTTGATGTTATCAAGATACAAAATGGAGCATCTTAATTCGTGGAAGTTATTGCTACAAATGAACTATTCTTGTGTTCTAGAACTTTTAGATCACTTTCCACTGATTTCAGTGCGGATGGTATTTCAGCCTGAGCAAATGAGGCTGATTAGGTACGTGGGAATTTTTTTTCTCACTTTTTTTTTTTTTTTAATTTTCTGCTATTTGTGTGATCTGTTAACTTGTTCTAATTTTTGGAGCATTTCTTTTACCATTTCGTATCTTCACATTTGTCTCAGTCTTCAGAACCTTTGTTTGTTCTCTTCTCCACCCCACCCTCCAGTGTATCATAGAGAATGCAGATGTGTATTATTTCTTACCTGATATGTGGTTTTGCTTGTTTGCTTTTACAAAACTTTGTATGTGATGCAAAAGCAAAATCCTTGTTCTTCCAAATATATATTACACTAGGCAAGACTGTACTTGGCAGAAATGGTTTATCAGTGCCTAGAATGAGATCCAAGTGTCAGTGCCCTCTGGAGATCAGGATGTATTATTTTCTACCTGACAGTACTGAATTTTGCCTTGAAGTGAGTGAGAGCTGGTAACAAGTACATACTGGCAGTATTGAGTGATTAATATGATTCTCCTGGGCTATGAGTACAGGAAGCTCTCTGCTTAATTGTAACTGTGCTTTTTAAAATTTCATTATATCTTTTTTTAATGGGGGGAAAAAAAACGCCATTTGGGAATTCAAATTACTGTGAATTCAAATTGCAGTAATTCAAATTACTGTGATTTCATATGCTACACTAAGTCTTCTTTTGCCCTCTAGACTAGACTGTGAATTTACGTATGCTGTTTTTATTTGGTTGGTTTTAAACGAATTGGAAAGCTAGAGGCATTTACCTTGTGGAAAGTTACTGTAGTTTTATTGCTAAGTTTTCAGATCTAGATTTTTTTTTTTTTTTAAACATATTTGTGATCAGAGAATCTTTTCATCTTTTGAATGCTTTCTCCTCAAAACCTGCTTACCAACTTCATATCACAGGGAGCTCACACCTTTGCAGACAACTGAAGAATAGACCTTTACATCTTTACTACCTCTGTAGACAAAGATCCATTGAGTCAGTCTTAAGTACTTTGAAGCTGAAGCACTGGGTTCAGCTTCAAAGTACTGGGTATGTTAGGGTAATATGGCACCACTTCTAAATATGTCTAATGCTTTATTAAGTGCACCATGGAAAACATGCACTGGCCAGCTCAGAAAGCTCAGTGTTTGTTCCTCATTTTACCTGTGCTCTTCTTTGACCGCGTTTTCAGTCCCTTGTGCCAATTTGTGGTTTCAGGCTTGTGATTCTGGATAAGAAATGTTCTTACATTGAAAAATAAACTTCCCCAAAAGAAAGCAACAGCAACAACAACAACAAAACACCAAGCAAATCCCTCTGAACTAACAAAGCTAGATCAAAACATTTTCTGGAGCAGCATGTTTCCATGTTGGTATTAGGTATGTATTTTGTTTCTTTGGAGGCACGGGTTAGAGTAGGGTTGCATTAAAGATGCTGGTAGGAAATGCTTTGGAAATAATCTGGAAGGTATGCAGATTCACAGTGATGTCATTTCTTGAGAGGACATGAGATAGTTTTGAAGACTACCTCTTTGTTTTAATGGAGGAAAAATGAAGCTGCAAGGCTATTACTAGATTTCGAGTTGTCTCCTTCACAGAGCTTGTTACAGTCATCCCTAAAGTTCTGAAGAATAGAATGGAGAGGGATCTTTTGGGTTTTTAGTCTAGTCTGTACTGAAATCATCCTTTATTTCTGATATATAAACTGATAATGTCTTCTCATAAGCATTTTAATTTTTGAGTGCTTTTGTTGATGTTTCTTTAATGAGAAGGTTATTTCAGAACATGGTTATAAACTCCTGGTCTACTTTTATTGCATCTGATTTGAACTATGAGTTCTTGTCCAAAAAAAAAAGCTTAGACAAAATAATTATTTTCTCCTGTGATGTATACTGTATTATGTTCTGTGTGATTCTTTAAAACAGCTTGCCAGAAGCTGTTTTAGAACTTTTAACTCTTTGCTTATAAGAGGGAAAATGTGACAGCCTCTGTTTGTGTTGTCTGGAGGATTGTCTGCCAGACAGGTTAGCAGGATGTCTGTAAAACCAATTTTGAATGCTAAGCACTGTATAAATGAATAGATACCCCTTTCATGCTTGCGTTTTTTGTATGTGTGGGGCCTTGTTACACATCAAATGTGAATTTAATATAAATGACTCAATGTTAATGGAAATGTGTGGATTTTTCCTTCTTTGCCTTTGCATGTGCCTGGCTTATTTAACAAGATGTTTCTGAGATGCATTTCCTGTCTGAACAAATGGGTTTTTTGATCAACTGTTTGGCAGCATGAACGGCTTTAGCATTCAGTGTTGCACCTCTTCTTTCTGATTTTGCATTTTATGGGTGCAGCATACGGCTGTGAAATGACCTGCATTGCTCTGCCTTGATTGTGTACGCATGCATGTATTTGTCTTTTCTTGTCTGGTTAGTTTTAGCCACAAGGATTTCTTAATTGCTCCAACCAGGTTCAGTGTATGGCACACAGGTGTTTCTAGGTGCAGCACAAATTAATGGATGGCAGCAATGAGCAGGAGGCAGCAGGGAAGGGAAAGGTGGGTTGCTTCTGCAAAGATGTGAGCTCATAACTGATGATGGCCTCAGTGCTTTTGGGCATTTGTCACCAAGGTGGTGGAATCTCTGATCTTGTCTGTGTGGGCTGTCTTATGCTGTGGAATACGGTTCCTTGCAGCTGCTTCTCTTCCATCTGACTTGAGAATTTATTGTCAGAGGGCTTGTTCTCTTAAAGACATTTTTTTTCCTTTTTACTTTTTTTCCTCTCAGTTATTAAGATGCCAATTTCATTCAAATGTTGGATGGTTACTTTGTATTAATGATTTTATATTTTATATTACTTTTATATTTTCTCCCCCTTTCCTTGTCTGTAGTGGGAAGTTGAATGCGCTGAAAGCTGTGCAAACTTTACACCTAGCTTGTCCACCAGACAGGGCAGCCACCAATGCAGGTTTTTTGTGATTTTTTTTTTTTTTTTTTTTTTTTTTTTTTTTTTTTTTTTTTTTTTGCTGATGTGCAGACATACATTAATTGCACGGGTACAGTGTCTGTGTAGTAGGTTATGGGTAACAGAAGTTTGTCCGCTGGACCATGAGCTCTAAATTTGAAATGCTGGATATCACTATAGGTTCTTGCGATAGGGACACTTGTCTTGTGAAAAGTGGACTGTAGACTTCAATCCTATTTGAAATGCCAAGTAATGGCTCCTGTAGCAGTGAGCTGCATTTTGATGACGTGAATTCTGGAGCATCCTGTCCGTGTGCAGTGGTTTGCTTCCTTCTTGTTGACACCTATAGTATTCTCCACAGAGGATGACGCATAATATTCCTGTGGCAACCGCAGTAATTGTTTATATGTGAAATCAATATCTGGCAATTATCAAATGCTCTTTAGCTGTTTCTCAGTGCCCTGTAGCTTCTGGAGATCAGTACTTTGTGACCTATATACTGTTTAAGTAGGTCATAGATTACCAGTGGCACACTGATGAGAGTACATAGGACCATATATCAGCGTTTTCTTGAGTTTGAATGATTCCTCATTCTTTATTTTCAGAATGTCTCCATGTCGTATGGTAATGGGATGTAAAATAGTTGCTAAGTCCTTCATGAGGAGAATGTGGGTTCTTTTTTTTCGCTCTGACTGTCACAGGTACACTGTAGGATACTCAGCTGAAGGAGGAGACTTTGCTAGCTGCACTTTAAAAATAAGCATGTTTTAGAAATGCTTTAAACTGCAACAACAGAATAAGGGGCAGAGATTACTCGACTTTGGTTTGTCACTGTGCCGTATTGCTTCATCTTATTTTGCAATGACACCAATCAGCTGACAGATGAAAACTCAGATAAATGTCTCCCCTGACCTGATCTACAGGCATCACTTAGTTCTTGCTGCAACATTGTACGTGAACCTTTTTTATTAGACAAGCTGCTTTACAAGTGGAAAAGGGCTGAATGCATCTGAATTGCCTTCCCAAGTAGAACTTGCTCACAGTTTGCAGAAGGGGCTGATGAAAGAATATAGATAGGTGTGGTCTCCATAGTTTAAATGTGTCACAAAAGAGTTGGTGCCTTTTAGGGAAGGAGACATGGATGTTAATTGCAAGATCGACATAGGGAACTCATGTGGATAAGATGAGCCCAGGTTGAAACCAGACCGGGATTAGTATAGACAAGCTTGAAATTGGTCAGTATGTTTGGTTTCCGGAGCTGTGTTAGTCATATTAGATAGGCTTTTCATACCATTCAAATATTATTACAAAGGAGAACTAATGTGAATAAGCAGTTGAAAATGTTTGCTAGTTCTTATTTTTTATATACTTGAGTTTTCTTTGATTACAAATAATAAGAACAGCTGGTGGATATGCAAACACTTGTTTGTTTTTTGTAAAACTCCTAACCCTTGCTTTATGAAAATGAACTCTGTCTTTCCTCGGTCTTTGTTGTAACATGTTTTTGGTCTTGTGCTTCCCTGTAAAGCCACCTCATTCTCGATGCAATCTGTGCTGAGCTTTGAATGAAAGATTTCTGCTTTGTCAAAATGAAAAAACAAGGATATTCTTCTTAGATTAACTTGTGCTGCTCTTCAGTGGTTAGGGAAGCGTCTGGTTCCTCTGCGAGTATTATATTGAAGTGTCTTTAGGAAACTGCAAGGCTGTAGATAAAATGATACTTAAGAAGTTGAGTATTTAATCTGTTATAATTTTCATTTTCTGAAGGGATAAATTGGCTGCTCTAGTAGTGTTGCAACCTGTTTTACTAAATGCAGATCGTTAAAATGTGTCTGAATCAGGCCTTGTCCAGAAGCTCAGCTAGCAGGGTGTTTGTCCGGAAGAACTGCTTGTTCCCAGCACAGATGGCACTACAACAAAAATTGAATGAGTATCAATTTTTACATGGACTGAGCTGCATCTAATCCATGGCTCTGTTACTGTTTGAAAGTCATATTGATTATCAAAGTAATTATTTCTTAATCTGTTGTTGTAGGTAAGAGTTCTTTAGACGAGTTTTTATATTAGAATTAACACAAAATAATGGCTTTTTTTCTGATAGAAAACAAAAAAAGCAAGGCTTATTAAACTACATTCTAGTCTTATTCTGTAATTTCATTTATAACAGGTATACAGCTTTCAGTGTCTTGTTTCTTCCTCACCTGACTTAAAATTATGCTAATGGGAAGGCAATGCAGTCACTAATGATAGGAAGTGACATGAACTATTATGAACTTTCTCTCGTTCCTACTCTGTGTTGGTTCAAGTCATCAAACTAGTTAGTATTTG
This sequence comes from Chrysolophus pictus, assembly GCA_037305975.1. Lineage (NCBI taxonomy): Eukaryota > Metazoa > Chordata > Aves > Galliformes > Phasianidae > Chrysolophus > Chrysolophus pictus. Next base: position 58,028,574 of record CM074579.1, on the reverse strand, counting down.
AGTTCTCCCTACTTGAGATAACAATAGGAAAGAAAAGAAAATCCAGTTTCTTACCTTAAGTGTTTGTGTACTTAGTTTAAGCCTATCCATTATAAAGGTTTTAGTACTGTTGGGACTGCAATTGAGAATGCTTTTTTTGTTTGTTTGTTTTATTTTATTTTATTTAATTTTTTAAATCAGAAATATTAATGCATTTGAAATAAGTGTGTTTCCACATATTTTCATTTTCAATTAAATTTTGCTAAAGGTTCAGGTTTGGGTTGGAGTTTCATAATGGAAAAGACACAAAACAGCTAAAAGCCCAAAGAAGTTACTTAGATTACAGGCAGAAACTTATGATAAAGCTTCCTTTCATCTGAATTCTTTCTGGGTGTTTTTTTTCTTTTTCCTTTTTTTTTTTTTTCCCCTTGGTGAAAGATTTATAAAGGTTTTAGTTAAGGGCTTTGATTTGAAGAAAAGAGAAATTGTGCAGACTCAGACTTGTGGGAAAGAATTGTCTCTTTCTGTCATCAGTGAGTTGGATCGTAGGAGCAATCCAGTAAAAAAAGAAAAAAGAAAAAAACCCACAAGAAACCCTTGTTTTTATCAGTAATCAGAAATGAATGTTAGAGAGGAAGATAGTGCTCTACTTATGAAGGTAATTTTTTGAGTGCTTGGGGCTTCACAAAGTATTAATAGAAAAGAGCTCTGACGTGATTTAGATTTAAGTCTTTCAGAGGGTTCCTAGTTGCAGGCTACTTAGCATGGAGTTTTATCAGCAAGTAATGTGCTACAAATGATTTAAGTAGTTCTTACTTCTAATCTTTTCACCCTGTGTTATAGTATATGGACTTGCTCTTGCTGCGCTGCTGAAGTTCATAAAGGATGCATCTGGCATTTTGGAGACGCATCAAGGTGTGTGTTGCTTTAGCAACGTATCAGACACACACTCCTTTGCAGCTCAAGACAAACAAGGAAAAAACTTGTGTATATATCACTCTGCTTTTCATTGCAGAGTTTCAGGGTGTGTCATAAAGAATGTTTTGTCCAACCATCTTGACTTATTTGACACTGCTTGTGTTTCAAGTCTCATTAGATAAGTACATCATTTACCCTGAAGAATTACGCTCAGTGTGTAATTACCAAGGTGCAGCGATAGGTAGTAGAGGATGCTGCCAAGAAGAAATAGGAAAATAAGACAAGCTTTGTGTTAGTAGTGACGGATGTGGTGGTGTTGTTGTTGTTGTTTTTTTCTTTAATTTTGTTCCGTTGAAATAAAAGTAATGAAGAGTTATCTTTCCAGATTATAGTGGAGTTTGTGCTTGGTAGCAGCCCTACTAAATGAAACAGAATTGGTGACAATTCTGAATTAAGCAGGCTTGGAAAGTTCAAAGCAGCCCTGAGGGAATTCTGAATAACAGAGTTTGCTCAGTTCAGGGCTAGAAATGAAGAGGTTTTAATGATAGTTATTAAAAAAAAAAAAAGGGTGGGGGTGGAAACAGAGACAAAGGGACAATGATGTTTTTCATAATGATAATGAGCATTATAAACATAGTGATTTTGTGTTTATGTTGGAGTAAGAACCACCATTGTGATGGAAGGTTATACGGAAAGTCATACTATAACAAAATAGAAAAATCTTTTAGAATCAGATTCTCAGTTAACAGGTTGTTTTCTCTTGAATTACTGTTCCTTGCTTCCTTTTTCCTTTATTTTTTTAATTCAATTTTTTCCGAGTGTGGATTGATTAAGTTGATTCTAATTGTACATTATTATTTCAAAGTATAAATATTAAAATATAAATAGAGGAAAGAGGGGCGAAAGGGTTGTTAATACATAGGCTTAGAAGATCTGATTGAATTGGAAGGCTAAATGTAAACTTGTTTATTAGATTTTTGCTTTGTCTATATGATTCAAGAACCTGAACAGACTGAGTTGAAAAACAGCAGAGAAGCTTTCTGTAGCTGTTGTCAGACCCGTTTCTCATTAACCAGGTGAACGCTGCGTTTGGTGCATTTGTTCTGTGCGTGGCAGTGTGGGGCCAGGGAGGGTTTTCAGGTTGAGCTGTCCTTAGACAGAGGTTGATGGGCTTATGGCACTCAAAAGAAGGAGCAGAAGTCTGGTGGAAATTCTGCTGCATGAGCACAAAAGCTGGGTTTCCCAACAGCTGTGTCTCAGGGGTGATCTTCTGACCTGAAACTGGAGAGGAGGGCATGCCTTGCGTGCAATTTGGCACATTTTCCTGTTGGTCACGTTGGGGTTCCACCCAAACCTGCACTGATACCTGTGGCTGAGAGCTCAGCACCATCTGTACTGGCTAGGGTCAAAAATGAATTTAGCACAGTGCTATCTTTAGTGGCAGGTGCCTGAGAGGCAGTATAGGAATAGTGCAAGCGTATGGCAATATTGCTAGCCATGTGCTTATTCAGTGAAAAGCAAAAGCAATAGTCTTTCTGTTCTGTACATTTTGCTTTTTTTTTTTAATCATTCACAAATTTGACTAACAACTTTTAGAAATCATGTAATCTTAGGGCACCTACTGTGGCCTGTAGAACAAGTGCTAACACTTATGTCACAAATTAACACTTGTATGGAAACAGAGGCACCAAAAGGAGATATCCAGAGGGGGTAACATGTGGGATCCAAGTTGTAGGCATTTACATCGTGTGTCATACACTCCTTTTTAATTTTTAAAGGACTCTGTACCTCCGCTTTAGTTGATGTTTCAGGGCTATGAATTTATGTTGTTATTTATGTCACTGGATTCTAGAGTAGTTTTTAAATTCTGGTTTGCGAGAAATAGAATTGGCTTAATGAAAAACTAGGTTGTCACCGACCTTAAACATATTATTGGGCTTTTACAAGCAATATTTGTGGTCTTAATTACATATTGAGTATTGTAAACTTTACATCAAATATTGTTATTATTGTAAGTCTTCTGGAACTGTAACATGGATGCTATGTATAGCATTATTGAGGAGGAAATTTGGAGAATGTTTTTTACTACTCGGATTAGATTAGTGAAGCTTGCCTGCAGTGCATCAGATTTGAAGTAGAAAAAAGTTCAAATCAGATCAGTTTGATTCTGTTGCCGCGTGTGTGTGCGGATTTACAGAATGCAAGCTAAGCAGAATACTTGTTTTATCCTACTTCTGAAACTCTGTTAACTAATGTGAACCGTGGCTTATCTTAACCAAGACAAGGTGGAAGCAATTGAATAAGCATGATCTGTTCCTGCTGCATGCTAGCTGCTTGAAGAAGCATGTGGTTTGCAAAATGTTTTCTTTTAGTATGCTTCTTAAGTCCAATTTGAAAGCTTGGCCTTCCTACCCACTAAAAGTGCAGCAGTATCTCTGACAGGGAAGCTGTGCTGTTGTAGGCCATTTCTGTGTGTTACAAAGGCGTACAGCTGATTCCTTCAGCCCCAGGTTTTGAGGCTTTGAAGCTAGTTTGCATGGACACTGTCTTATGAAACTTGTTTTAGTTTTTTGGGGTTTTTTGTTTTTGCCTCTTCTGGCATAAACATTATAGTGAAAAGTCAGGGAAGATCTTACACAGCCTTCCAGCTGTTGAACAAGTTGTTTATGTCAGCAGATGAGCGTGCCTTCTTTTTTTGGTGGATCTTTTTGGTAATATTTGGCAAACACCTTACTGCAGAATGCAGTTAACCTGAAACAGTTTCAAAACTTTGACCCAAAGTCTATGTTCTCACAGGTAAAATTATGGCAACTCATTGACTTGTTTGGTATTACTTGGGATTTTACTTTACCGGTGTGTGAATTTATGTTGCAGGAATGTATAAATGTTTTGTTTCAGCATGGAGCAGTTGGTGTTTGTCAGTTTAATCGCTGTACAATTAGAATTTGATTGCTTTCTGGAGCTCTGATCCTTCACATACAAAAAGAGTTACAATCAGTTAGTACTGATTGCTTTCAGAAGCATTTCTTTCACTTTGTGGTTGTTCTTCACACCTAGCGGCTACTCGCTTTCATTGAGAAGACTTAAAACAAATTAAAATGATTAACAAAAATCTCTAAACACTGATGTTTAATCACTCCTAGATTTGCTGGTTGTTTTCAAGACCTAGTAAGCTTTGATAGTGGAGTTTGTTCTCCCTGTCTGCTGAAATTATATAGCTCATCAGTAAAATGCTGTAAATTCTCAAGTGACCCATGCAGGATAAACTTTCTGTATGCCAGCAATCTAGCAGCAGAGTATTGTTGTAGGATGTGATGAAGAGGAGCATTCATTTTAGCCATGTGAACCAGTTGTTTAGGTGTACCCTTGAGCAACCAACTGCAACAAAGGAAATGAATCTTTTAAAGAGGCTGTGCTAATGATGCTTTTCCTTGTGAATTCAGTTACTTTAAAATTTGTCTATGAGTACATCTTTAAGGATCTCATTACTTATCTTCTCATTTACGCAAAACTCTTAAAATTCTGACAGTTACCAGATTCTGTGGGTGATGCTCGTGAGTAAGTAGGTTGCAGTACAATACTAGGAAAAACATGTGGGCTAATATTTCACTGCTTTGGAAATGCCATAGTATCTTCTGTGAATGTAACAGAATATTAAAAATCTGGAACTTGATTAATTTATGAAGAGGATTATAAATTGTGAGAGCAGAAAGAACTTAGAATGAGACTCAATTGAAGAAATCCTTTGATATAAACTTGGAAAAGTGAACATGTGGGAAGCAGCTACAGTCGAAGACATAATATGCTGCATTTTAAGTAATACAAACAAGGATGGGGGTAGTGATGAAGTGCTTGTGCATAGCAAGCTCATTGCCTAGAGCAGAGTGCCCAACAGCAGTTAATCTGGGAGGTGAAGCTGTTGCCCCACTGCATTGCCTTCTTAAAAGAAACAACAAAAACTGGTCTGGTGCTTTTGAAAGGCAGGACAGCAGGTGAAGGTATGTTATGAATGACCCTGTTCAGAACTTCTCAATTTTCCAGAAACTGGGCAGAAAAGAGTAGCCAACAAAAACTAACCACAAACCCTGAGCAGTTACTGATCCTTTTTTAAATGAACGTTATTTTTCTCTGCACTATTATCCTATGAGCATGTATTCCAGAAAATTTCCTCAAGTGGTAGATGGAATTCACCTTTTTTTCTGTCTTCTTCTGAAATGCAAACGGAGGAGATCATGTAAATGCTTCTGTTCTAAGTTTGTAATTGTTTTTTCTTTTTTTTCTAAAGTATTAAGTAATGTGCTACTAATAAGAGCATTGAGCTTATCGCGTGTTTCTTTTACCATATTACTGTTAGCTTCCCAAATAAGTTCTTCAGTGTTCTGAAACAGTATGGTCTTTGAACCCAGTCAGAGTGTGTCTTCACATGACGGCTTTCTAGCAACATGTTCCAAAATCAAGAACTTGGGAAACAGCTCTCCTTTTACTTTCTCTCCTGTGTAAAATACAATCTTTGGACTGGCCTTAGACCAGAAGTGAAGGGACCTGATGTCAAGGTGATTGATATTATTCTGCTATGTTTCTGACTGCTTAGACAGTACCTGTAGTCGTACTGCCTTATAGCAGAGGCTTGATGTATGGATTGGTGCTTTGCTGTTCAAAACAGAATAAGCCAAACAGCTGTGCAAGCAGTATTAAATAATTCTGTAACTAATAGTCTTGTTAGCTTTTAATCCCTCATGGAGCAACAGCAACATCAATTTACCTTTACAACTGATGTATTCAGATACGATCACAGTGTGTGTGGCATGAAGAAAGTTGATCACTTATGGATTGAAGCTGATTGTGCTGACCAGTCTCTTCCTTTGCTGTCTTGACAGAGCTGCAGCGTGGCCAAGGCTTGCTTTCCTGGGGGTTGTTGTGTTCGACCACTCTGGACCTTCTGGCAAAGCTATTCCCAGTACAGGCCAGGAGGGATGCAGCGACAGCTGTGTCATTGCAGCAAGAGCACATTGCTGGTTTATGGCCAACCTGTTGTCTGCCAGATCCCCACATCCTCTGCCAAGCTGCTTTCCAGCTGGTTTGTCCCCAGCACGTATGTTCTGGTGCCTGGGGTTATTCCTCCTCAGGTGCAGGGCTTTGCATATGGAACGTGGTGAGCATCCTCTCTGTTCATTCCTTCTGCCTGCTGAGGTCTCTGAAGAGTAATACAGCTATCTAATCTATCGAGTACTCCTCCATTTCTGTGATGTCTGCAAACTAGCACGGGAGTGCACTCTGGTACTGCACTTGTTAATGAAGATGTTGAACACTTTTGGCCTCCAGCTGAAATCTTGTTTTATCTCATAAAATTAAAATAGAGTTCTGTCAACAACTAATTTCTTAGCACTACCTGCGATTCCCACACCTCTTTCTAGTTGCTGCCTTCTTAAAGGGATTTTGAAACTCAACAACGTAAACTTTAGTGTAGGAAATGGCCAGAATACAGAAGTGTCATCAGACCTCATATGGGGCCTGCTGTTGAGTGCTGTGCAATTTACTATTAAGGTGCTTGGTGAGCAGTGGAAAGCAGATATCAAGCAATTCACTCCAAGGTAAGAAGAGTCTTCTATAAATTTGCTGTCAGAGCAGCTGCAGAGTTCCTTCTAGTTATTTAGCCCATACTTAGAGGTAGTGGAGAAATCTTCCCATTAAACTACAGAATGTGTACGTTGTAATTTTGTTGCTGTTGTTGTTTTTATTTTTTAAACTGCAATATGCCATCTTTCCTGAACCTCTTATAGAGTGCTATAGTAGCAAACAAAAGCGATATGCATCTTATAACATAGCATAATTGTCTTAAAATTATCTAATTATCTGTGAGAGAGCAGCTGGACTGTTGATCCCTATGAGTAGGATTCCTGCTTGCCTAAGTCAGGAGCAAGATGGTGCCAGAACTTGAGCAGAGGCTGCAAAGTCAGGATGTTAGTTGTGCAAATGACCAGGTGGTGAATTCAGGGCCTCCATATTGCTGCCCAGGTGGATGCTGGGCATTTTTTTTACAAACAATAGCCAAATTTATGTTCTTCCAATTATCCCTTTTTTTTTTTTTCTCAACAGGAGAGCAGTGTGCACATTTCCTTTTTCCTAGATTGTGTAAACAAGCATCAGTTACAGGCCCAGGTGTTAAGGCATTTTTGGAAGACGGCTTTTGTGTAAGCCTGGAGAACAGTGGTTAGGTAAATGCACATCTGTTGTGGTTGAATTTGTGATTTACCTCAAGTCTGACTCAGCATCCTTTCCCAGACCTGATTCTTGCACGTTTAGTAGCAGAAGGGTGTTCACAGAAAAACAGTCTGTGCATGGGGGATGTCTGTTGTCACATGGATAACTATTTTCTTGCTCATATGCTTTCATTTTTTACTCCATGTACTCTTAAAAGCAGCTTGTACTCCTCAATCTGTCATTATTTCTAATTTATCACTATTCTATTGCCATTAATCTATCATCATCTATCTCCATGATGCATGGTACAGAGACGTGATAAAAAGGTTGAAAATGTATCTTGGTTTGTAGAAAGCTGGGATTTTGTTTCTACTACAATAAAAGCAACTTCTGACATATTGCACTTACACTAACATTTCTTTATGTTTCAATTACATATAGTAATGGATGCTTCTTGTGTGCACTTCCTGTAATTTTTCTTTTCTTTTCTTTTTTTAGCTTACATCTCTGTTGTGATAAGACATTGCTCACAACGCATCCATCTCTATCTGGGTTTCAAGGACTTGCACACCTTTATTAAACTGCAAATGCAGGTCTGACTTGTGGGTGATAGAAAATGAAAGGTAAAATGAAATGGCTATGGAGATTTTAGAACATAATTTCTGCTAAATAATTCCCCAAAGAAGTTGTGCAGTTACTTCAAGTGAAAAATTAACAAGTTACAGTGCTTTGCATTTTAATAATGCATAGGAAGGTGAATCCGTGCCTTTTTTTTTTTTTTCCTGTTCTCTCATGTTTTCACACTTAAAAATTAAGGGAATAAATGGCGTAAGGTTTATTTAATACATTTGTTATTGTTCAGTTGTTAATGCAAGACACTTAGGTCTGAAACTGTCTTTTTTATGTACAAGCTGTAGATTCTTTGTATATGATGCTTGTAGGATTTAAACATGAAATTAGAAACACCTGTTCAGTAAATCTGCTTCCATATTATTAATTTATGTGTGCAGCAGCTTGATTCTGAACAGCAAAATGTATTGGGTTCCCTGTGTACTGTAATGCATGAGTATGGGTATTGGTGGTGGTTATTGCTGCTTGTTGTAGGTTGTTTTTTTTTTTTTAACGCTATTGTGCAGTATAGAATATGTTGATGAATGGTTTGGTCACTACAAATCAGAGCAGTTGATCTTTTGTTTACCACCTATAGTTTTTCTTTAATTCTTTTAAATAAGTAAATAAAAACCATTCCTTTAGTTTCCTTGGATTCTGCTGTTTCCATCTCCTGCCTGTTTATGCTTTTCTGATGAACCAAATGCTGTTCTGCAGGAATGATACTCAGTGGAATTGGGTAGAAAAAAACAGATTACTTCTGGCTGGACTAGTCCTTTAAGCACCTCTTTTAATTTTACTCATCTCTATTTTCCTATTTTATTTCTATAATTCACATCGTCCATTGAGCAAGATGGCAGGTTATCTGCAGCACGTTAGTTGACACCAAATGACTGCACAAATAATAAGAGCATTATTCTAGATATACAGGAATTATTGTAAGAAAACTGTCCTGATCATTTTTGTAGCTAGTTTTGAAAGAGTGGGAGGAATGTGTAGACACAACTGAAGCATGACTCAGCTATGTGCAGGGTATGTCTGCAGCAGTAAGGCTGCTTAGTGAGTCAGGACAGGATGTCTGGCAGTTAGAGAATGTGCCAAAGACACCTCATTGTGGGGGCGGGATGGAAGGGAAAAGGACATAGTTCATTGCTCTGGGGTGTTGTTGCGGTGCACGAAGTGGGAAAATGCTTTCTTCCTTTTAAATACCCGGCCTTGAGCTGAAACTGCAGGTTTTTCTCTATCTCTTCAACTTCTCTGCTGTGTTTAAAAGCAGCTGCCAGTGCGACAGTGTGGCTTAGCTGATGGTTAGTCTATAAAGGGTTGCTTCTGTTCTCGTGCTGTTGAGGAGGAGAGTAGAATGAAGGAGGAGTTTTTCTTGGGAAATAAAAATAGAAATAGCTCGCACGTCCCAGTGTAACTGCAGATTCTTTGCATTGGTTGTTTCATGTGGACTTTGGTGATTCATCTGATCTCTTAGGATGTTCTTGTAAGTAACATTTAGTCAGGTACTGCAACACCTAGAAAGCAAACATGATTCTCAGATCTTAGCTTTTGTCCAAAGTGATTCTTCAGCAAAGTGTTCTGCATAACTGAAGTTTTGGTGCTGCCACTTAAGCAGTTGGAGGACTGAGACATGGAGAAGATTGGGAAATTCTTGAGTTTTTTTTTATTCTGCCCTTTGACTCTCTCTTCACCCCAGTGCATAGAGTCTCTGAAGCTCCCCATGTTCAAAGACCTGTTTCAGTGTACTTGGGCTTTGCAGTGGGTGAGAGCAAGTCTCTAATCAGGATAATGTATGAGAAAGTAACATAATGCACCGCAGGATTCTTGAATGTGCTAGAAGTGAAAACACTGATGTAATATGCTCTGTTTTTACAGTCAGTGTTAACAAAGCGCCGCTGAGGTAGTAACTGCAGCGCTGGAAATTAGATGTGCTGCTGTTGTCTTTAATGCCAATTATGTCTTTGTCAGCTAGGCTACATGCTGCTTGTTAACCTTATTACGTGGAACTGCTTTAGAGCTGCCACTCAATTCCTATGCTTTCTTTCAAATAAGTTTTAAATTTAACTGAGCCAGAGAAATTAGTTCTTTCTGTTCTTTTTGTTCTTTTTCTCAGGGTAATTTCTATGCTCTCCAAACGTGTTGCACTCAGCACATGTGCACACATGTGGGCATGTGCAACTGTAGTAGAGGATGACTCAGTAATACACTGCAGGCCTAAATTTGCCTTGCTGACATCTAGAAATCAGAATTGTTTACAAACAAGAATTTTTAGTTGCCCAGCTTAATGGGGATGTGCATGACAGGTCTGTTTGCAATCTGGATGCAAAATCCTTTATAGTGAATTGAAAGCGATTGTGTACACAGAGGAAAAAAAAAATCCTGTTTTGAGTTGTCTTTTATACATACAAGTATTTTTCTCTCAAATCTTCTTTTAAAGATAAGTAATATCAAAATTTCATGCTTTGCTTTTTTTCTGAACCTGTAACTCTGTGTACAGCTTTAGGAATTCCATGCAGTTGTTTTATTTGGTCACTGAAAAAACCTAAAAGAAATCTTGCTTATTATGCAGTTTGCTTCATGTTTGGTCATGTAATTTTATGATTTGTACAGTGCAAACTTTGTGTGTAATATGTGTTGAACATAAAAATGTTAAAAAAAAAAATGTATTCAGATGATCTGGGCGGTGGAATATTCATGCTGTAGAACCAAAAATAACTTAGGTATTCTAGAGGTGGTGTGGCATGTAATAGTACAAACAGTTCTGCATGAAACAGAGCCAAAATGAACAAACAGTTGCTGTCTCTGTATGCAGCCACCTTGTACACGTGTTCCTGGAAGAGGAAGCACTGGGAGGTTTCATGCTGAGATGGCTGTTCTGCCTGAAGTTAGCTCAACTTCATCTGTTGTCACTGGTAGCCCTTGTTCTGCTGGATCTAAGCTGCTGTGCTGTAAAGCTACTCTATCACACTTACTTAAATTATTTGAAATAAGAAAAGCAGAATCTTGTTATTAAGCAATGGTCTCGCTGGAGAGCAGCGTAGCCAAACGCTGCAATATTTCAAGAAACTGGTCTCTCAAGATGAATTTCTACATGAGTCTCTGTTACAGTTTTATCTACAGTTTTGAGGTTGCCTATGATTATTGCCAGTACTATGAAAATGTCTGTAAGAAGGACTTACTCAATGCCACTTCCATGCAAGTGAGTAATAACACAAGCATGAGGGCGGAGAAGGGTGTATGCCAGATTTATTTTCCATTTAAAAAAAATAGTAGAAGAAATTATTCAAAGGTTTCTCTTGCATTGAAATTCTTGAAGTGAAGTCTGTGAAGAATTAAAAAGATCTGGAGAACAGGAACCGGTTAGAGCTGGACTGGGTTAGGTTTGTACTTAGGTCTTCCTTTTGAGTTCAAAGAGAGATGTTTGAATACATGACTTGTGCCCAACAGAAAAAGGGCTCACAGCAGCCAGAAGTGAGGGAGAAATCCATCTGGTCACAAGAGCTGGTCGACCCAATCTGTCCCTTCTTTTTCCTGACCTGTCTCTATGTCTGCTGTTGGATGTGATTAGGGAAAATATCGGGAGTGTGGAAGTTACTGTAACTTAGGTTAGGGATAGCAACTGGCACAAACCACTCTGATCCCTGCCATCATCTGCCAACTGGAGTACATGGCAGGCTGTCACCCAGAATATTGCTCTTCTCTTATAATGGTAAATATATTGACTGTTGAAGACTACGGATTTCTGTGTGTGTCATAGTTACTGATGCTTAATATTTTATGTGCACTACCTCTTTAATCCTACAGCATAGAACACTGATTTGGGAATGGAGAATGCATGTTAAATTATTGAATAATTATTGAAAAAATATAATGCAGGAAGCAATGCATTTTGTTCTGGCCAGAGCACATCTCTTAAGTGGGATTATGTTTTGCTCCGCTTTGCAGGGGGAAGAGGATGTGGGCATGCTTTTTAATGAAGCATTTCAGGATGTGTTATTCTGCTACAGGCTACAGCCTTCTTGCTTCTCTGTATTTTCTTCTGTGCTTACACTGTTGTTGTTTTCATGGCCACAGATATAGCTGTCTAACATTCAGTTTTTCAGCACCTACTCTACTGTTAATGAATGTGATCATTTACACAGTGTCACTGTAGTATTGGAAAGCTAAATAATTTAGTGAGCTGTGGCAGGTAGATAGCTCTATGGTGTCTGTGTTACTATGGCAATATATTTGCTTAATGTAAATATTAGTCATTCTGACCATATGAATCTCAGCTTCTGACATTATTAGCTGTATTGGGGAGGTAGGAATCTATGTATCTGGAAGAAAGGTTGTTCTGGAAATAGTAATAGTTTAAAGATTATTTTCTTTTTTCATAATTCCTTCTGCTCTCTGACTGAACTACCTCATCTATTGACTGTAATGAACAGAGCAGAACATTTCTCCTATTTCTTTATAATAGAGCTGTATTACAATCACGATCAAGAAATAATATAACTGTATTCTGATTCCCTAAAAATTCAGCCAACTGAAATGAACAGAAATAGGATCATGAGGTCCATTAACTTTGCTTTTGGTCACAAAGTCACAGCGGTTCTAGAAGCACAAGAGCTTAAAATCAGACCTGGAAGGAAAATTCCCTGGGGTACTGGATCTAGTGCTGTGGCTTGAAAACAAAGCTAGGCATGAAGGGCTCTTCTGTTACCTTTACAGGTAACGTCGGATGTAGAATTACTCAATAAATCTCTCATTTGGGAGAAAATTGATGTAAGCGATGTGTTAATAGAGTTTACATTTCTTAATTTCTTAACGCACGTGGGTTTTTTTGTCCCATTTTGTGGATAATTTCCAGAGAAATATAACTACTTTCTGCAAAGTCTTGTCTTGAAGGCCAATTCATTCCTGATTCTATGAATTACTCTGTAATGATCTGCCAGCACTTTTAAGGCAATAAATAAGAGTGATTAAAAAAAAAAATCTTTCTGCTAATGTATTTTTTATTTTTATCTTTTGTGTTTTATACTGTACGGTATAGGCACACAGTTTGTTACTTGGCAATCCATATAAGACTTCCACCACTTCAAACCACAGATATTAAATGATACCGCATATAAGCCTGTAATAGTCATAATATTGTTTGTACTGTTTTTGAAGCTTATTTGATCAGTGTTGAAAGGAAGAGTTGGTTGAGTGCACCCACCCCTTGTTTAGAATTTTGTGCATGTATATATATGTAAATAAATTTTATATGTATTTGTATATGTGTGTGTATATATATACACATATATATGCTTTAGATGCTCTGCTGTTTATAGATGCAGGAAAATACTGAAGCATTTAGATTCAGTATACCTACTAAGTATTAGCACAGTTGAAAGAATAATTGGATTGGCTTCTCTGATTATTCTTTTAGTAAACAAACCATAGTCATAAAATGGCTTGGGAAAAGCCTCATCTTCTGTAATGTGTTGAAAGAAAAGGACTGTAGAGCTGTTTTCTCCCTTGTGGGAAAATAGCTGTGTAGAGATGGAAGAAATCTTGTGGGATTACTCTGACAGAATTTTTCATTAGAGAAAGAAGCTTCTGCATTTCTGAAGGTTCAACATTTCAATGGACAAAAGAAAGGCAACTGATGTCATTTGCCTGGACTTGCGGAATGCCTTTGACATGGTCCTGCACCACATCCTTATCTCTAACTTAGAGAGAGATGGATTTGAAAGCTGGACTATTAGGTGGATAAAGAATTGATTGGATGATTGTAGCCAGAGGTTTGTTATCAACAGCTGTGTCCAGCTGGAGGCCAGTCAGAAGTGGTGTCGCCAAGGGGTCCATCTTCAATGTCTTTATCAGTGACTTGGGCAGAGGGATTGAGTGTACCCTCAGCAAGTTTGCTGACGATACCAAGCTGAGTTGTGCAATTGACACAATAGAAGAGAGGGGTCCTCAGTACAGGAAGGACATGGAGCTGTTGGAGCAGGTCCAGAGGAGGGCCATGAAGATACTAATAGGGCTGGAGCATCTTATGTGAAGATAGGTTGAGGGAGTTGTGCTTGTTCAGCTCGGAGAAGAGAAGGCGCCAGGAAAGCCTCACTGTGGCCTTCCAGTTCTTCAAGGGAGCTTACAAGAAGGCGGGGACCAAATTTTGACATAGTCTGATAGTGATAGAACAAGGGGAACGATCTTAAGCTAAAAGAGGGGAGATTTAGGTTGGACATTAGGAAGAAATTTTTTACTCAGAAGGTAGCAAGGTGCTGGAACAGGTTGCTCAGAGCAGTTGTGGATACCCCATCTCTGGAGGCATTCAAGGCCAGGTTGGGTGAGATCTGTGGCAGCCTGTTCTAAGTGGCTGACAACCCAGTCCGTGGCAGAGAGGCTGAAACTGGATGATCTTTAAGGTCCCATCCAACTGAAGCCATTCTGTAATTGATTCTATGATTTCCAAAGAGATTATTATCTGTTCTTGAGCCAGGTTGTTGGAAAGGATCCTCTGTGCACCCAGTACTCTTGTCCAAGCACCTCTACTGACGCTGGGCTTCAGGGTCTACACATACTGCCAGGAGCTGGAGGAGGCTGGTGGAGCTCCCCTGGCTTGACTGTTCTATGGAACTATAGCTGTGCTGATCTGTTGGAAGGAAACATTCCTGTGGATGGGGAAAAGAGCCTATCCCTGAAGTGGCCCGTTTTTGTCTTTTGAGCCTGGCTGTACCAGGGACTTCAGTACACATCGGTATTTACTTGTGGATTCCTATCAGCAGAGATGCAGAGGAATGCTTTATGTCATGCCATATTCCTAATCTTGTATTTCTGAGCTATGCTGCATTTCTTTGCTTGTACTGTTGAAATATGGTATGCTTGTACTTTAAAGCAAGGCTGAGGAAAGTGGAATGGATGGCATTAGAAGCTGAATGTTTAAAGCAGCTGAAAAATTGAGAGAAACAAAAGCATGTTCCAGAAGGCAGTTGCATTTAAGGCTTCACATATGATTTGCTGAGCTAATTTCTTTTATTGTCACACTAAGTGCCTTTTCACTTTTCTCTACAGAGGTAAAAATTCTGATAGTTCTTCCGTGCCTTTTGTGAGCATAATGAATATTTGCTTTTACATATTACCTTACAAATAAGAAGTGGAGCTGTTTCATCTGCAGTGTTCTTATTCCTTTCTTATCATTCCTTTTTTGCACATTTTACTTTGAAAAGATACTGATGGCTTCTTGTGTAAAGAATGTTGGTCACGTTCTTGGTTTAAGATGAGGAGCCCCCAGAGAACCTGTGCTTCTTAACCGTGTCCTTTTGAACTGGCAGTAGTGAGTCCTGACGCTTTTACTGTTGACCTGTGGATAGCTGGCAGTTAATTATCCCGTCTGTCCTTCTTTCCATTGCTGTCACGGGACAGGCTCATTGTGGAAGTTAATATGGAAGGAATGTTATGGCCCTTGTGATCTTATGTTGTCTTTCAGTATTATGATGGCTATCCATTTAAGTGCTCAAGATACAGCATAAAAAATGTACAGGATAGTGTAAGGCCTAAATTATACTTCTGGTATCTTTTTTCAGTAAGTGGTGAGTGTTTTGTGGTAGAAAACATACATATGACAGAACACTATGAAAAAGATGATTTAAAAATAAGCCAATTGCCTCTAAACTTCTGTTGTTAACTTTGCCGGTACCCCACTGCTTTTTTTTTTTTTTGTTGGGGATTAGAGAGCATAAGCCAAGTGTAATACAATACGTTGTAGATACAAAAATACTTGTCATTTAATCCTCATTGTTACTGCAGTAAAAGGACAGATGCTACTGAAATCATAGTAACAAGCAATGTTTACCTGCCAGCTGCACGGTTAGAACATGTCTTTGGGCTTTTGGAAGAATAAGGAGAATGACATAGAAGGATTGTGCTTCTATCAGCATTAGCTCTACAGGTGTATATTTCCAGGTGCAGAACACTTAAACTTCAGAGCTACAGTACTACTAAAGAGTTTAGTTCTAATATGCTGCTTAGTTATTTCAGTTCAATGCCATTCACTGGTATAATTATCTTTACTAGACATTAATAAGTAGGTTTAATATTCAAACCACGGTGTTAAAGATAAGTGTACCAATGAACCTTATCAGTGGAGCAAAATGTAAATTTTAACATGTTTATCTCATTAGTCTTTAATAAGACTGTGCTTTGCAAATCATGGCTGTATCATCTACTGATTATATCCTCTAATCTACGAAGCAAATGGCACTCACATAATAGCCATACATTGCTTGAAATCCTCGCATCCATTTTCTGGGATGCTTAATGTATTTTTTCCCCTTCATTTAGAGAGGACTTTTTGTCATCTTTCCTGTGCAATGCCAAAATACAGAAATAAAGGTAAGATGAGAATTCATTACTTGTAGACCTTGAGCTTAGAAACTTTTCCCCAAGCAGGGGTTTGTCAAAGCTCTGTTTTTTAGACTAGAGGTCTAAATACGTTGTCTGTGGGTGCTGGTAGGGACTCAGAGAGCTTTCTGGGCAGTTAGTGCTGCCAGACTGTAAACTGAGTAACAGTGACTTGTTATGTTGACAATAATTTAAGCCCTCCCAAAGTCTGTTTCTCCTATCATACAGGAGAATCTGAGCTGAATGATTTGCCTTAGACTCACATTGAACTCTTGCATGTAGGCTGGTCCTTCGGTGGCCTTTTTTATCAATTTCTTTGGACAGTTGCGTCTCCAGGATGCTACTCAGAGCAAGTAAGAGGAAATTTAAGAGATATGTGAGAATTCTCCTGGCAAGTCCACTTAATGCTTTTTCTCATCAAAGTGCTCATGCAAATTTTTTGTGATTCCAGTGGAGTTGGTCAAGCCCATCTAGAAACTTTCAAGGCTTGATGGTTTCCCAGTAGATGTAAGGTTTGGTAACCGTGTGGGAGCACGCTTGGTTCTTGTGTCTGAGACAACAAACTCAATCACTTCGTCTTGTACATTGATTTGGTTCACATTTAATTCTGTGAAGTCTTTGTTTTGAAAGTTTTATTCTGATCTTCTTAGGTTTGTTTCTGTAATGATTATACCAGTTTGTAGAAAAATATTAGAATTACGCTTCATATTTCTCTGAAATGCTGTATTGTGATTGGTTCTGTTGTTTAAATGGTTGCTAGAAGTGCAAGATTTATTTCTTTCCTTACCACCTTGTGTGAAATTGGTATTAAAAACCCATTGTAGCACTCTGAGGGATGTGAGATGGAACAACTGGTGTAGTGCTGGATTTTAACTGCAGTAGCTACAGCCCTCAGGAGTCCACAGAATCAATTTGTTGCTTCTGGTGGTTTACTGTGCTAGTAGTTGTACATCATAGTACGGTGTTTTATTTTTTTTGCATTCATCTTGTTGATGGTTGTGTTGGCAGACAGGTACACTGTCACTGGGAAAACTCAATTTTTCCCATTAGAAAAAAATGAATCTTGGCTCCCAGTGCTGCTGAGTTACAGGTTGTGGCATTGTAGCAACTCCACCTATAATTGTTGAATCCACCTGTTGTGAATTTTCAAGTGTTGGCAACTGTGGGCACTGGTTCTTTCCAGTTAGCTTGATTGTTGTGGCATGTGTAATTGCAGCTGGATGTGCTTTTGGTACCTGCACTTGTGAAGAGAGTTTCCTACCATCTTTCATTAATTTGTCATTAGTCATATATGGTTGGCTCAGTGGTGACTCAGTAGTAACACCATTTATTTTCAGTTACTTTTTTGGAGTGCGCACTTGATTGTATGCAGATTGTCCTGTAAAGTCATTGAAGTGCCTCCCTGGACATTCAGTGACTCTCTCAGTACTGGCAGTTAATGTTATTCGGAGTGCAGTATGCTTGAGAGCAGCAGAGATACCCAAGTGCTGGCTACTGGAGAGAGGTCAGAAACAGCTCTGAAGTGTGTCATCACTTGAGCGCCCATAGCGTGAGTTATGATGCAAGTAATGTGGTGTCTGTAGGGAGAGAGGAATTTGAAGATAAAACAGTAAGATGTGGGAAAAACAGAGTGCAGAGATGGCAGTGGCTGTTGTAATGGCTGTACAATAAGTTTCAGCAGAGATAACTGGTAAATGATGATAGTTTTCCATATACTACTACTGTACTTTTCTTAGTTGATGTTTCAAATAAAAAAAAAAGATTTGACGTGCTTTCTAGTTCTTAAAGCCTATTTATTCTCTGAAATCAGAGAGTAGAAAAAGATTGTAATTTAATTTCAAGAAGTGCGTACTCAGGAATAAAGCTGGAGTCATACTTTCAAAGATGTTGTGGTTATGGCTGACTAACATTCAAGGCGTGTGCGTACCGACCAACTATTGTGTACCTTTTCTGACTGTTTCTGCCTTCAACTTGCACTTGGAGCTCTGTGAGGATTGTTATGTTCTATGTTACTTTGCCTCAGGCGACTTCAGATAACATGCAGACTGCAGTTTTTCAGGAAAATGATAAAGATGCGTTGAAAAAATTGGGCCAAGGGAAAATGGGATAGGAAAGGCACTAGATTTCAGGTATAGAAGATAAGAGTACTACTCAACTACTTATAAAAACAAGAACTGAAGGAGTGTTGGTGTGACTGTAACTTCTACAGCTCCAGAAGCCTCACAAGGAGGGATGGCAGCAGGAGAGAAAAGCAGCAGCGTTCCTGAAGATGTGCTCAGACGTTTCCCACTTTCGGAGGCGTGGCCACAGGAATACAAACAACGTATCGCAGGTGGGACTTGTGCTTTCCCACGCCTGTAGTTGTCTCCTTAGGTGTTACAGAATCAGACGGGAGAGGTTGTGGTTCGACTTCGTTATCTGTCCACTGAACATTCCTGCTGGAGCTGGCATCTGGCTGTTTTCGTTACTCAGCTATCGGCTTTGAGCATTTTAAGTGTTAGAAAGTGTAAATAGTAAATGAATTCTATTTTTAATGACTTGTGATGTTAACTCCACCTCTTGGTAGACACCATCTCCTGCAAAATTTGCAAGGTTCTTTGTTTTTTCAGAGCACTCTCTTTCAGATGTGTAGTCCTCATTTGCAATTCAGAAAGGGCTATTACTTACCCTCTGTTGTGCTCTAGGGTGTGGAGGTTGCTAATTTATCTTCATTCCTCACTGGACCAGAAAGATGTCTGTAATTCCGTTCACATTTACACAAAGATTCAAAGGCAAGACTGAAAAATTATACAAAATTGTCATGGCAGTGTTAGATTTCTGTAATTCTTTAATTGTTCCTTTACTTAATTGATTTTCTTTTATCTTAAAGCTGAAAATGTGCTGGAGACGACTACTATACAGAGGTGTTGTAGCGACAGTTCTTTTTTTGCCAGTGCTGTCATATGGCTTCATCATTATTCAGACAGATGTGGACACAAGAATGGAAGATGCTGGAATTGCTTTCAGTTTCCAGATAGGACTGTAACATACTCTCATAACAGAGTAGACTTATGCTATGAAATCAGAGATGAAGGATTAATTTTTACTCTGCATAATGGACAGCTTAACGCTGTTTACACTTAAACAAATACTTTTGCTCCTGGGAAAGCTTGAGAAACAAGAAAAACACCTGCCACCTGCATAACATACAGTGAAACCGAACAGATATGGAAATGTAAATTCAATAACATGGGATTTTTCTTTGATGTGAATTTTTATGCACTAATAAGAATGCCAGCAATCTTCTTTGGATTTTGCTATTCACAAGCACGTGTGTTAAAAGCAGAAAATTCCAAGTACATAGAGAAAGCCAAAATCTGCCAAAATCCACTCAGCTTGCAGATTTGTATTGGAATTTTTAAATAAGTGCACTGCTGCAGGAGCAGAGGAAGGTTTTTTGTGAAGCTGTGCTTGGAGATAGGGGAAGTGTTACTTTATGGAAATTTTTGACTTTGCAGTAAGAATTAATGTGACATGAAACTTCAACTTGCTGTGTATTCTCTGAGCTGGAGTAGAACGTGAGAGGGAAAGCAGCATTTCTGTGTGATTTCTTATGAGACCAAACAATTGGGGTTTCTGTGTTAGGTAACTGGTGAATTAGGATTTGGTAAGAAGTACTTGTTCTGCCTTTGCTTTTCTTCCTCTTTCTCATCCTTGTTCTTCAGTGAACAATGTGCCACAGTGATTTGTGGATCTCATCTTAAGCAATAACGTTTATTCAGTTGTTATCCCCAAATTAGGCAATTGATAGTCGTAAAAAGGAAATGAAAAAGGGTTTGCAATTGTTTTCCTCTTTGCCAAGCGTGGAATGTAATTTAAGACAAAGAGTTCACTAGCTTCTGGAGCTTTCTCCAAGCTGAATTGCAAATGCCTGGTGCAAACAATGGGTGGTTACACGATGGTCTGTTCTTTCTGCTTTTCCTTTTATTTTTCTATAAGAAGAAGGAAAAAAAAAAACCATGAAAATGGATTTACATTCATAAGTGTTATTCCACTGGATATAATATTTTATTACAATTTTCTACCTAATGTCAGGTGATGCATAGTACATAATATGAGGTATGAAAATGGCCTTTCAGATTTTAGTAGCTTATTAAGCTTAGTGGGCTTGCTGGGTAATTTGTGACAGGCATGTGCCATCCTACAACATAATGAAGCAGTTGTCCTGAAGCTGTGCAACGATGTGCTTTTGGCCATCCCCTTCATCCATTAGTTCATCCTGTCACTAGCAGGTTATCACTTCAGAGCATAGGAAATAATCTTGACTTGGCTGGTAGTCATCTTGGGTGGAAATTCTCTCTGAAATGAGTACTTTCAGGTAATCATGTACAGAAAGACAAATAAGGATTTAAAGTCATCTAGTCAATTATTATAGTCCGTGTACTATAATGAATATACTGAGAAAGTAGGAGGTTTTTATTGTGTAATAGGTAGCTGCCTAAATTTATACACAGTTGTAAAATTATTTTTTCCTAGGAAAAAAACAACTTAGTATTGCAAATGAATTCCTGAGAGGAGAGAGAAATATGCTTCTAGAATAAGTAGCATGTTAACAACTGTGCAATATTCATTCCATGCGTAGCAGTTTAGATTTAATGGCGTCTTATATCCTATTCCTGGGCTTTTCATTTGAGAGAGGCAGGTAAAGACAAGTAACACGTGCAAGTGGATGAGAGAGAGGAATTCCATGTGCAAAGTGGAAGTTCTTTTCTCAGTGAAATCTTGATAACAGTCCTCTGGGGAAGCTGGTTGGCTTGTTGGTTTATTGATCGAGTAATCAGGGTGACCTTTTAGTGGTGTTCTACTGTTAACTCTTGTGCTTGGGCTATATTTGGAATCTGTTGAATCACGTGAGATACTGGAAGGAAAACAATGTTTGTGACTTCTTTATCATGAAGTAGAGATATGCGGAAGGTTTACAGCATATATCTGCATTTGATTATGGATTAGTGCTGAAAGTGTGCACATCATCTTTAACGTCACTTTCTGTACTTGAGAACATCAGCCTTGGACAGCTTACGCTTTTTATAAGGACTAGTTTGACACGTTATGCAAATCACTTGAAAAACTGTTTACATGTTACTGTTGTAGGCAGAAAATATCTAGCTGAGTCTTGTTTTCAGTAATCTGAGTATGAGAATTATGGGTATATTGATAACTATTTTCTAGACCATTGTTTTCTCAGGAAGGTAGCGTTTCCTTACTGTACACTAATGTTCTGAAAATAGTTTCCAATCTTTAGAAGATAGTCTTCTACTGCTTCACTAGCCTCACCCATTTTCCTGGCAGGAAGGTTTTCCAGATACGCAGCTTATTTGTTTGTTATGAATTTATTTTATGCTTTCAGCTATAGACACTGTTCAACCTTAAAAAAAAAAAAACCAAAATGAAAACAAAATGCCTTTAAAAAGAAAGCTCGCTTCAGCATCGCACCTCAAGAAGCTTGTGTTTTCCTAAACCATGAGCAAGCAGGGGCGAAGCTCTTATGACCTAATTCTGATACCTGTGTGACATGTTATCTTGGAAAGCAAAATCAGTGTTACAGGTTGAGTGGTACGTTTTGATTTTTCTCTTCCACAAGCATAACCAGAACATAAAGAAGGGTTTATGTAATGTCTGCTTTCTGAATATGCTGCTCCCTCCGACTCCTACGTGGTGACAGATTTTGAAATAAACTCTGCACAAATTTTCAGTAGAGATGGGGATGTTGGCAACAACTCTTTTTCCCAGTAATTCACTTCAGTGATGGCCGAAAAAAATTACTGCTGTAGATGCAGCAGTTGATATTTGCAGTTCCTCTATGAATCAATGATTGGAAGTATATAGCTCATATTTGATGACTTGTTCTGTGCCCCTTGGGGTTGTTCTCTTCTCCTGTGAGAGAGGAGAAGAGAAAGTATCCTGTGAAAGTATATTCACAATATGGTTTTAAATTGAGGGTTTGTTTGTTTTTTATGATGTCTCACCTAGTACAACTACAAACACTTTCAGTCCGTGGTCCTCAGCCATGTTAATGACTTGGTTCTCTCAGGAAAAATGCTTTTCTTTTGGCTGTGTTTTGGGAGTGAATAAGTGAACTTAAAGCTCTTTAATCAATTTTAGTTCAGTGGTATCTGCATTCCTTAGTATATAAATAGAAACAAACTTTTCTGCAATGTAATTTGAATTCTCAGTTTTAAATTAAATCTCTTGTACACTTTCTATAGCAATTGTCTGTAAGTGATAACCAGATAACTCAGTCATATGGTGTCTGAGTGTTTCTGTCAAAGAAAGCATAGAGAGATGTATCTTGGATGTTAAGAACCTCAGCTTCCTCTTTGTTTTCAAGTTTTTAGCCAACATTATGTGTTCTCAGTCTCTAATTGTCACTGAATTGTCGTCTTTCTATAGTAGGCCAAGAGTGGAGGAGATCAAATAAAACAGAGAAACAGGTTTATGTTCCTTACAAGTCTAAAAGGAACAAGTAATACTTGACAGCCTTATTTCCCATGGCCCTTCCTTAGTTTCAGATTGATGACCTAGGGATATGAACTTGCAGCTCCTTCCTCCTGGGTCTTTGCAACAATACCTGCAGTGATAGTATGCTCCTGAGTTCCAGGAAAATTGCTTGTGTACAAATGATGGCAGTGGATGAACATGCCCTGTGGTGTATCAGGAGCCCTCCTTAAGAAGGTCAAAATCTCCGTCAGGTATTCCGCTTTGTTTAATTACAGTTTCCTTGAGCACTTGCTGCCGTTTCTCTAGCTTTGGTAATATGCCCTTTGATGAACTGTCTCTGCTGTGTAACTGTACCTCCTAGATCCACTGTATGTAATTTCTAGGGTAATCCATCAATGGATTTTCAACCGTGCCATCCAACTGGTCCCTCTGTTCTTTCATTTTAGCTAATCCATGCAGCAGAAATAGCTGTAGATTTGGCTGAGCCTGTGTTCCAGTGCTCAGGCTATAAATGAGAGAGTTGATCCTAGTGCCTGCCTTTCAGTATGCTCATTTATGCTGCTGCTGCACTGCAAAATTGGGGCGGTTGGGTGTGCACCCTGCCTGGTACCACTGCTGTACTTACTCTGGGGTACTGCTTGTTCACGTGACTGGAGAGCTGTGTATTTCTTTAAGCCATGAACTGAATCCCCTAATGACTAACACCACACGTGAAGAGGTTGGTAGTACCCAAGTTAGCTATCTGAGCTGGTGTGAAACCACAAAAAGCACATGAGTAGGATATCTCTCAGGAGGTTTGAGGAAAGGCGTTTAAACAACGGCAGGTGGGATGGGAAGACTTTTATTTCATTATAAAACGTACTGTGTGTCGTTTCTCTCAGGAGGTAGAGCTGCTTCTGTGATCTCTGTGGGGACGGGTCACACAACACTTTCATGTTATCAGGTTGGATTAAACTGTACTTAATGAAAACAGATTGATACTTTATTAACCATGTTGCTTCACAATTTGTGATGGCTTGTTCTCTGTTAAGCTTTTAAGCAGATTGCTTAATTGATGCAAAACGTATCTTCTTCCACCCACACATGGAAGGCATTGTCTCTTTGCAGATAGTGGGTAGCGATGACAAGTGGAAGAAAGCTGACTGAATGTGAGATGTTTGAGGTGAACAAAGGACAAGACAATTAGTGGACTGCAATATTGAAAGGTGGAAAAACAAATGGAGGAGGAGGAGAATTGTTAACATCATTTAAGTGTTCCTTTGTTAATATGCCATAGTTTTCCTGCTAGTAGTGTTCCATTAGTGAGTAATACTTAAGCAAAAAGAGGACCATTTGATGCAGTGGCTTTTGACCACCAACATTTTTTCAGTTTCCCACCACAGTTGCTGTTCTCCACTGAATGAGCTGTATTCCTTCTGCATTTGGTAGTGAATGTATTAGACCATTAAGACTGAGGGTGTGACTCTTCTTCGTAGGCTTGTAGGAAAACGTAGTCCCTAAAGAAAAGCTGACAAATATATGCAGAAAGCATTCTTTTCCATCAGAAATAAACAAACCTTGAAGAAGCTCTCTTTTAAGGTGAAATTAAGTTGAGGCATGCTAAAAATTGTCACTCATTTTTTCATCTACTGTCCCTTATCCACTTATCAGAGTCTGCAGAGATGTGGTTGTATAGCATGCTTAAGACCACATAATTTCCCTCTGCTCCTTTGAAGTTGTTTAATTTCAAGCTCTTTATGCCACGCTGTTCCAAGAAGATGTTCTGATATATGCTGTTTCTTTCATCAACATCAGTGCTTCTTATCCACCCCTCCCTTGTCACTGGACTGATAGGGTGGAAATCTTTGACCAGCAGGACAAAAGCATTCAGAATTCAGTAACAGAAGTACAGTTGCACATGAGAACTGCTGGAGAACACATCTTAGAGCTTCAGCAGAAGATAACTTTGATGATTGAACTGGAACACCTTGCAGTGTATTTTGGCTCTGTATTGTAATGTTGCCTTGCTATATAAAGCTGTGCATCTTTTGTCTGTTTATGTGATGTGTTGCCTGATAAGATTGATCATGCAAACTTCTTTGCTGCTTTTTTTTTTTAAATCAAAAGTGAAACTTGTGAAGAGGTGTTCCAGTGGGTGTGGACTTGGCTGCGGAGACCAGCTTCAGGGCTGGCTAAGACTGCACTGGGCAAGGGATCTGAGGCAAAAGAGGCCAACTAAAGAGTTCTTTTTAGGGCTTTTTTGAAGCCAGCAAAACTGCTGTGCCTGTGCTGGGGGGCTGCAGCTTGCAGTTTACTCGGTGCCTGTCTCCAAGGGGAAAGTGGATCTTAGCCCAGCAGCTGGCAGGACTCATTGAGAAAGCTTTAAACTAGGTATGAAGGGGGAAGGGGATAAAATGATGCTTGCTAGGGTGGAGTGAGTAGTTAAGAAATTTCAACTAGATTTGATGGGGGAAGAGGGTGGAGGTCATCAGGACATTGAAGGGGTTGGGGATGTTGTCTTCATAGGAGATTGCAGGGGAAAAACCTCCTAACTGTCCTGAAGAATCTTCTGGGGACAGAGGTAACGTTGTGGACCCCCCATCCAAGGCCTTCTCATGTCCCTCTAGGAAGCGGTGGGGGAAAACTTCAGATTCTTTTGGAGGTTTGAGGGAAGGCCCCCTAGAAAGGTAGTGTGCCAGAAAGTCCAGCTGAAGTGCCTTTGCACTGATGCGTGCAGCATGTGGGAAATAAGCAGGAGTTGGAAACTGTGATTGGCTTGGAAAATTATCATCTCATTGCTATCACGGAAACATGGTGGGACGAATCTCGTGACTGGCATACTGTGATTGAGGGCTATAGGCTTCTTAGAGATAGGGTAGGAGGGGAGGGGGAGTTGCCCTCTGTGTTAGGAAGTGGAATGATTGTGAAGAGCTGTGTCTGAGTAACAGCCATGACCAGATTGAGAGCTTATGGATTAAAATCCATATTGGTCCAGTAAAGTGGACCAATCTAAAAACCATCTAGTGGTTGGGTCTGCTTCTGTCCCACTTTAGCAGTGGAACAAATCCAAGACCTCCTCATGAAATAGAATGTATATAAGTCCATGGGGCCGGATGACATGCATCCAAGAGTTCTGGGAAAGATGGCCAATGTGGTTGCTGAGCCGCTCTCTATCAAATGAAGATTTGTGGCTGTCGGATGAAATCCCCAATGATTGGGAAAAGGGAAACATTACTCCCATTTTTGAGAAAGGGAGAAAGGATGACCCAAGGAACTACAGACTGGTAAGCCTCACTTCTGTATGTGGGAAGGTCATGGAGCAGATCCTCCTGGTTACCATGTTAAGGCACGTACAAGACAAAGAGGTGATCCAAGACAGCCAGCACAGCTTCACCGAAGGCAGATAGTGCCTGACCAATCTGGTGGCCTTCTATGATGGAGTGATGGCATCAGTGGATGGGGAAGGGCAACAGTTATCATCTACCTGGACTTCTGCAAGGCCTTTGATGTGGTCCCTCACCACATCCCTCTCTAATTGGAGAAGTATGAATTTGAAGGATGGACTGTTCAATGGATTAAGAACTGGTTGGCTGGTTGCAGCCAAAGGGTTGTGATCAATGTTTCTGTGTTAGAGTGAAGGCTGGTCACAAGCAGTGTTCCCCAAGGGTCAGTGTTAGGACCGGTGCTCTTCAACATCTTCATCAGTGACACAGATGATGGCATTGAGTGCACCTTCAGCAAGTTTGCAAATGACACCAAGCTGAGCGGTGCGGTCGATACACTGGAGGGAAGGGAAGCCATCCAGAGGGACCTGGACAGGCTGGAGAAGTGGGCCCATGTGTACTTAGTGAGGTTCAACAAGGCCAAGTGCAAGGTGTTGCACTTGGGCCAGGGCAATCCTAAGTATTTATAAAAACTGGAGGAAGATCTCCTTGAGAGCAACCCTGCAGAGATGGACTTGGGGATCCTGGTGGATGAGAAGCTGTACATGAGCCAGCAGTGTGCGCTTGCAGCTTGGAAGGTGTTCTGGGCTGCATTGAAAAAGGAGTGGCCAGCAGAGAGAAGGAGGTGATTGTCCTTCTCTACTCGGGTCTTGTGAGGCCCCATCTGTAGCACTGCATGCAGGCCTGGGGCCACCGGCACAGGAAAGATGCAGAGCTCTTGGAACGCGTCCAGAGAAGGGCCACTAAGATGACCAGAGGGCTGGAGCACCTCTCCTATAGAGAGAGGTCGAGGGAACTGAGCTTGTTTAGCTTAGAGAAGAGAAGGCTCCAAGGAGACCTCATTGTGGCCTTCCAGTACATGAAGGGAGCATAAAAACAGGAGGGGGAATGGCTGTTTGTGAGGGTGAACAGTGACAGGACAAGGGGAAATAGTTTTAAATTAAGATGGGGAGGTTTAGGTTAGATATTAGGAGGAAGTTTTTCACACCGAGGGTGGTGACACACTGACACAGGTTGCCCAAGGAGGTTGTGGATGCCCCATCTCTGGAGACATTCAAGGCCAGGCTGGATGTGGCTCTGAGCAGCCTGGTCTGGTGGTTAGCAACCCTGCACATAGCAAGGGGGTTGAAACTAAATGATCATTATGGTCCTTTTCAACCCAGGCCATTCTATGATTTTATGTTTCTATAACTTGACAAGGGATTCTCTGCTGGGCTGTTCTTACAGTGTACTTTTCAATAAAATAAGTACTTCTGTTGTTTTGGGAGTTGAGCCCTATAATCAGCTTTGGAAAAAGGGTTGAAGATTTACAGATTTTGGAAGGAAAATTGAAATTGGATATCCACTGCCAGTCCAGTGGCTGGGTTTCAGTCTCATCATTAATCTAAAACTACTTAGTTCAACTCTGAACTGATAAAAATGATTAAAATAAACCATTATTTTTGTTTTTAGTGTTGCCCGAGTTCATACCGACCTCTTCTTCTATGTTTGGCATTTTATAATTTTTTTCATTTTCCCTAATTTTTATGCAGTATTATCAGGCCATTTGTTCTACTTAATCAGAGTTAGCTTCAGTTTGCGAGGAATAATTCAACGTTACCATTACTGCAGCAGTTTGGCCTTGCAAAATAATCAGGAAAACCTGCTAATCTAGTGGAAAATAAATCTGCTTACAGTGAAAACAGTGAATATATTATTTGTAGTACTACTAAAACAAGAGCATAGGAACTATAGGTAGGTATGTATCTTGATATGTGCTATCACTTCTAGATCAGTTTCCTTTTTCAAGCATGTACCCTGCTTTCAGGATTTACTCTGTTGCCACTTAAGTTGATAAATTTGTGTATGCTTTTTGAAATAGTATTTCAGGCTCTTAAGTCTTTAAAACTCACACAATCTATTACTGTTTTCTATTGCTAAAAAGTCATGATATTTCAAGATGGTTTCCAGATTGGAAATATTTGCTTCCTTAAGGGAATTGATTTGATTTTAGGGAATTTAGTGCATGTTGCAGTCTTGCTTGTTGCTGTCTAGTTACTTTTAAAATAAAGATGATTAAAAGGCCATAGTCTTTGCGACTGAAAAAGGAAGGTCTGTGCTTTCTAAATTTCTGATCTGATAGCTGGGCTAGCTGCAAGTGAATATAATGTTTGCTAGAGGCAAGTTGTTTTGTTTTCAGCTAATAACATAAACTGGGTAGTTATGCTCTTTGTTCCAACCTTCAGTCAGTTTGTTTATGATGAATTTCTGCAATAGGGTGGACGTTCATAACACACATTTTGATTGAATTTTGCTGTCTGAGAGATTTCTTTTGTCACCAAGGGATGAAAGACCATTTCAAGATTCTTTGTTATTAGATATGTAAATAACTTTAATGTTGTGATGTATGTGCGTGCAGTCTACTGTTAAGTGCGGGGCTTCTTAGAATGCATGAATGCTGGAGGTGAATTTGCTGATTTACAGTATTTGTCACTCTTATCCCAAAGATCTCTGTGAAGTAATGGGGGATAGCATTTGTGCAATCAGTAACAAGACACAGTGAGTAGATGGGGCAGAATGCATGCAACAGCAGCTCAAGGGAGTCTTTGCAAAAGTCTCCTGTGGTTGGTGGTATAGAATTCCTACAGTTCGCATCATTTTTTCCTTTGCCCAGGGCCATTTCCCTACCTTTTCCCTTCTCCCACCTCCTCCTCTTCCTGTAGGTCTGCTCACCTCCTGGTCATGGAAACAGACGGAACTGTGACAAAAGCTGTGTGGTTTTGATCTACCACTGTCTAAGTCTGTAGAAGATGTGATTTGAATCAAACTGCTGGCATGAATCTGAGAACAACCAGCGTGTCATATGAGTGTGCCCAAATCAGGATTTGGAAATGGAAAAGAGTTCTTAAGTATTTTGTATAAAAAATAAACTCGGGGGACTTCATGTAGGAAAGCAGGGAGTATGCCTGCTTGTCATGGAGGCTTGTTTTGTGGGTGGGCTGCATCTGGTCTTCACGTTACGTTCCAGAGCTTTGCCTGCATCTCAAGAGTCTTATGCCACCAATCTGATTTTTATCAGCATTAATGAAGAAAGCTTCTCTTATTGCTCTTTGCTAGCTTTAATAGTTGACCGGAAGTTTGTGATTTGACTTTCAGTATCATTTTGGTGACTATGTCCCATGTGATATATAGATGTGTAATATCACTTTATTTTTTTGTTTAAATAAACATCATGCAGACTCTACTTTGAAACAACCTCTAAGTTGAAAAGTCAAGCAACTCAAAACTAGTAAATTCCAGAAATGAGCTTGCCTCTGCATTGTTAATTAAGTTCTCTTGCTGCACCTTATGATACCATCTTTAATTACATGATCACATTAGTTTTTCCAAAGCTGCTTGCTTCATTTCGAGCACAGGACAGATCTGCTCGAGGGGTGAATTGGGGTTGTACAGCGAAGGGCACTTCTGCCTGCAGGAGTCTGCTCAGCTGCTATGGAAATGGGAAGATTTGTGTTTAGAGGGGAGGGCTGATAAAGGGGAAACTGGTATGCAGTGGACAGGTGATGTAAATAATAGGTCAATTAAACATTCCTTTGGATTGTTAGATATTATACTAGGCAAACTACTTGGAGCAGGCTTTTTCTAGTGCTCCTAGGAAATGTCACCAAAAGGTATCTGTGTGTTGAACGCACAGTAGGAAACAGAGGGGAGCATTGTTTTGCAAGCAGTGTTACTCAGATAAATGATCCCCAGATTTATTCTGTGCTCTCCATGCAAGGAATGTTTTTTTCTTTAGAAGGGATAAACTGTATCATGTTAATTGTATTGCATGGGAGTGTTTAGGAAATACATCGTATGCATCTTAGGTGCAAGGTCTGGGGGTTGGAGGGAAGATCCTGATATGCTGAATCTTGAACGTGTGAATATACAGAGAAACAAGATGGCATTTCATTAGAAACTTTTGTTTGTTTTTTTTTTGTTTGTTTGTTTGTCTCACAACTATTAATATTGTAGCCTGGACTTTTTTGGGCTATTTTAAACACTGCAAAATTTGCTGTTGCTTTTGTGGCAGTCTGTATGTTTTGCTGTTTCAAGAACATACCTGCAAAGAGCAGAGATGTTTGCTGCAGGGTAAAGATAAATATCTTGTAGGATACATGCATAGGAATATCTACTATATGAGCAAAGAATCGCTTTACAGAGCGTGGCATCCTCTGTTACAGAAATCTCCTGATGTATTTAACTAAGCCAAAGGATATTCAGGTCTTCTGGGATCCTAATGGAGAGGGGGAAAAGCAGAACATTTCAAAATGCACTCCAGTGGAAACAATTTTGCTATAATATACATGAGCTGTAGGAACATGTGCGCTTATTGTCTTCCTAAACTCTGGAGGTTGTTTTTTTTTGTTCTGACATCAAATTAAATTAATCACCTAGTTGGTTTGCAAAGAAGAAAAGAATATGAGTTTAAAGCTGATGGAAGGGCAAAAAAAGTGGAAAATGTGCAACACAGAAATTGGCTCTTGAAGTAATAATATGTTCTCTTAAGCCTCATAAATATCTGGAAGATATCAGTCTTCATTTCATTTTTACTTTCTCTTGCGGATTTGAAACTGCTTTGATACTCAGATAGCTAGGATATTAAATAATGGATGAAAAGAAAGTGCCAATGTTTGGTCTTATTCTGATATTCCTTTAAAAATGACATCTCAATTTATTTGATTTTGAATACACGAAGGGTTTTTTTCTTTTATGTCCTCTTTTTTGGATTATTGTCCTTTGGTGTAGATAGAAGTACGTGTTTCTATCTGCGTATGATATTCAACAGTTATTTCCAACTCTTTAAGGTAAGCTTTCTGACAGAAGCATTTAAATATTTGCAATTCTATTCTTCTGATACTGTTTTTAAAAATGTAGAATTAACTTGTGGTTTTTTTTTTGTTTTGTTTTGTTTTTTTTACTAAAGTAGTCTATTCAACATTAGTTATTAAGGCACTCTGCACACAGTTGTGTTTACATGACAGAAACATAATGGAAACATAAAACTGTAGTGTAAGCCTACAGTGTTTACTGCATGAGCTTGACGTATATTTGAATAGCACCTTTGTTCAAAAGACCTACTTGAGGATTAAAAAATGTTACATGAGGAAAAGTCTAAGGTGGTGGTCACGTATAACATGCTTAAAAATTTCCATCCTCCAATTGAATTGAAAAGAAAAAAGGTTTTAGTGGTATCTTGAAGTAGATTCTTTGTGTGCACGCGCGCGTGTGTGTATATAGATATATATTTATACACACATAAAATTTGATGTATATTGATGTGTTTTGTTTCATGTTTTTTCTTAAACAGAGCCCTGTGAAAACTGAAGGTCAAAACGGGATATTGATCTCTTCACGATGCTTGGACACCTTTCAATAACAACAGCATTTTCAAAGAAAATTCAGCATGGCGTAGTGGGTTGACCTTTGGAAACTTTATAATGTCCTCTGGAACTAGTATCAGAAAAAATCAGCAGGGTCTGAGCCTGCAAGGGGTTGACCCGGAAACTTGTATGATAGTGTTTACAACACACTGGGCACAGGTAATGCTACTGAGTTTTATTGATTTGAAGTAATTTGTATTAATGGGACTTTGCTTCATTCTTACTTCTGGGGTTATCCTGAGTTTCTGAGGAAAGCGCATCTTTCGTGAAGAACATGACATTGAACTGACTGCTGCAGAAAGGAGCAGTAGTGTTTCTGAGATATTTCCAGTGTTAAAGAGGTGTTGTTCAAGAGCCATCTCTTGCCTCTTAACTGCAGTTAAGCACTCATGCTGGGGCAGGAGCTGTTGTTCCATTGTGTTTTTGTGGCAGTTATCCTCCACAAAAGAACTAAAGGCAGTGGCTTTTTCACAGATAATGAGCTTCATTGATTGCATGCAGAACAGAATTTAATGCAGGGGTTTGAATGCAGGGATGATAATTATTACTCAGTCTTGAAATGTATATTGAATGTTGCAAGACTTTTGGGGCAGTGGTGACCATTTGATATCACGGAAGATGTGGCAAAGAGAGATTAGCTATGTGGGCTTCTTTACCATTGTGAATCACCTTGCAGCATTGATGCTCTTGAGCTCAGTTACTTGGCATGAAGGGCAAGTCCTTTGATTTTAGCCCTCTCTGACAGAGAAGCTTATTGCAAATATTAAAACTCAATTTCTGAAGTCTTAAGAGAACCTAGTTTTTTAATGCTTAAGAGAAGTCCACGTTTTCAGCAGCAAGACAAGTGGCAAATTTAGATCCTTATAAAATTGGAAAAAAAAACCAAAACACCTAAATTTCAGTCTAGGATATCCAAAACATCTATGTGTAGAAAATTTGACTGACAGAAACTAGAAGTATAAATACAATATATATCATTTTGTTTTAAGTTCTGTGTTACGAATTTTGAGGTCTTTTTTCCCCTTATGTATATACGTAAGTGAATATTTTTAAATGTATGCTCAAATGATTTATCTGCCTTTGTTTATTTTTAGGTTCTAAAAATCTTAGAGAAACACGATCCTTTGAAAAATATTCAGGCCAAGTATGGTGCAATTTCACCTGATGAAGCCAGCACTGTTCAGAATTATGTGGAGCACATGCTTTTCTTACTCATTGAGGAGCAAGCAAAGGATGCTTCAATGGGACCCATTCTAGAGTTTGTGGTCTCAGAAAACATAATGGAGAAACTTTTTCTTTGGAGCCTGCGGCGAGAGTTCACTGATGAGACAAAAATTGAGCAACTCAAAATGTATGAAATGCTGGTAACCCAGTCTCATCAGCCTTTGCTACATCACAAGCCGATCTTGAAGCCTTTGATGATGTTGCTGAGCTCCTGCTCAGGAACAGCTACTCCAACAGTGGAAACAGAGCTAGTTGTCCTCCTGAATCAGCTCTGTTCTATAATAGCCAAAGATCCTTCCATTCTAGAACTGTTTTTCCACACCAGTGAGGACCAAGGAGCTGCCAATTTCCTCATATTTTCCCTCCTGATTCCCTTCATTCATCGAGAAGGAAGAGTAGGCCAACAGGCTCGTGATGCACTGCTCTTCATTATGTCCCTGTCAGCAGAAAACAACGTTGTTGCAAACCACATAGCAGAAAACACCTACTTTTGCCCAGTAAGTTGTTCTTGCTTGATCTTCAGTGTAAAACTAATCATCTTTATTCTTCTTGTCCTGTTCTTTCTTTTCTGATAAAGATGTGTTGTAACATACTACTTCTTTTAGTTCTGCTAACAACTGTTTTACAAACATAATACTGTTAAAGCCAGGCCTGACTGCAGATGCAGTCTTGTTGCTTGTTTCCTTAGCAGTGCAGTTCCTTTCCTTTGGGCCCATGCAAATGGGCCCATTCATTTATTTATTTATTTGCAGTCAAACAGTGAGTATAATTGGAAAACTAATAGGAGTAGAGCAGAACTCTACAGGGAGGGAATCTAATCTGGCTCACTCTAAGGAGTCCATAAGATTTTGGGAGTGAAGGGAGTAGGAGAAGTGAACCATGTTTTCTCCGGTTGTTGATTCTGGTGGCAAAACTTGTTTACACCAATTATGTATGCCATACTGTAACATCAATTCAACAGTCCTGTAAATGGTAGACTGGCTCTTTGTCACAGATCTTGAGGTTCCAAGTGGCTGTCTTGGCCATAACACCATCAGTGCTACGTAGTCTGTTACAAAACTTGGTCGTAATGTTGCATTGTTAGATCTGATAAATCAGTTGTACTTAATGAACAGAATATCTTAGTGATTAAAACAAATACATTTTCTAACAGCATTGCACTATTGCACCTGCTTCTTCATTCCTGCTCACAGAAATTGCTTTGAGATCTGCAATGGATTGATTCAAAACCAAGTATCATTCTGCAGAGAAGATGCTCTTCTGCTTTAGTTTTTGGCCTGCCCTTCCACCTCAATGTTTGCACAGTGGTTATTCCAGCCATCGGTCCCTATTTACTCTCAGATTACTGTGTTCCTTGAGAGTTGTGCAGGCTTGCGGTCTGGAGGAAGCCTGTAAGTTCCAAAATGAAACTTGTAAATGGCTTCCTTTGTCACTTGTAAATATTGCATCAAGCGTCTTGTGCTGAGAGACTCCATTTGACCCTATTTAATGGATACTGCTAAAAATATGAACTCGGTAGTTAGATTGTCCCTGAGACAATCCTGAGATACAATTATTGAATCCACGCTATAACTTTCATAATTACATCTTCCAATTAATTAAAAAAGAAAAATCCTTTTTACACTGAAGATAAAAGCCAGCTATATTAACCTTCGAACAGCAGGGAGCCATGATTGACAATCATTCTAATTAAGATGGCCTCTTGTCAAAATGTGCTAAAATCGGACTTGTCTGAACTGTAAT
This sequence comes from Chrysolophus pictus, assembly GCA_037305975.1. NCBI lineage: Eukaryota > Metazoa > Chordata > Aves > Galliformes > Phasianidae > Chrysolophus > Chrysolophus pictus. The sequence goes on along the minus strand of CM074579.1, from coordinate 57,994,223 downwards.
GAGGCTGGCCTAAGTCTGTAATAAAATTTTAATGCAGTGCCATAGAATTAGCTTGCTGGCACAAAATCTTTTTTTGAGTTTGAGTGTGATGAGCTTAAGTACTGGTTTGTTCTGGTGAAAGACGGAAGTGATGCTGTACATCACTGAAATCAGAGTAGCTGAACCCACATCTGCACCACAAAACAGGTAGCACAGTCCTTTGCTGATATGGATTGCATTTGAGTATCACTGTGGTGATGATGTTTCCGGTTCCTTGGCTAATTGGTTGCTAATACATTGAATTTTCTATACTGCCCCCTTACTGCATAGTGTAAACATGCCCTGGGATGTAGTCTGGCAATAAGTCTGCTGCTTCTTATGTCCAAATCTGTGCCAAAATGAACCTGAAGGCTTTTTTGAAACTGTATTTTGAGCTTACTTCAGTTTGCAGCTTTTGAAAACTGGATTGTCTATGGTATTCAGAACTGTAGGTGAGTGAACTACAAAGGAGGAAGAGAACAGGCAGCAGTGAGGACACTTCACTAAGAAATGTTTTTAACATGGAATGTGCAGACAAACTATTAGGCAATACAGAGGTTTTTCTGTATCTTTGGTCAAATCATTTTATCATGTTTTGACCTACAGATTTCCTAAAGGTGTTATGGTTTGTTATTATGATAGGAAAACAGTGTTTACATAGAATTTTGAGCAGGATGACATCTCAGAGCTTCTCCATGAAACTTTGTCTTTGTAAATGCACCACGACTTAAAAAAGCAGATATTAAAGCAGAAAGAAGTGTGGCTGCAATGAAATTGAGAAGTTCAGGCTATACAGATATAGAACTACCTGTGTAGGAGGAAAAAGAAATATTAAAGGCAAGAAATTTATACAGATGTGTAAATAAGATGGCTGGGTAGCAATTGATGATATATTAACATCACAGCATTTTGTTTATGTAATGTGTCTGAGACAACAAATCACAGTCAGTCACACAATGTCTTCCATGAACCAAGACGAAGATCCCAGTTGAGATTGTTCATCAAACAGAAAGACTTGTGACCCAGTGGTGAAAAAGAAGTAATTGGAAAGGCTTGTAAAAGTAGGTAAGCCTGTAGGACTGCTGTGACAGTTGTAAAAAAAATCTAACATCTAGAAATTGGAAAGGATGCTGTTTAAAATAAAACAAAAAAACAAAATTTATTTTACTCTCCTGGGATGTGAACTCATTCATTTCTTTCCTTTTATAATGATTTTCGTTGATAATTGTCATCTTCTGTTAAAACTCCATGTAGCCTATATGTGTGTATTATTTAGTATGGCTTCTCATAAAACATGAAGAATTTTGCTAATAATTTCAAACAGTAGTTCTATTTATGCCATATTTTTCTACGAAAATTTTCAAATGCTTTTTCTGTAAATAGAGGAAATGGCTGCCATTGGCCATGTTCCTCAGCACTTTAGAAATGTAATTTCACGTAGAGCCATTTGCTACTTCGTAACAGAAGTAATCTGTCACTTGTTACTTCAGTAGGTCAGACAGCCTAAAGAATTTCTCACCTGAAGACATGGAGTAATTGTGAGCTTGCTGCTTTAGTTGCAAGTAGTGTAGTTTGTCCAAGGTCAGTATTGTGCTTCAGAACTAAACTTCCACGTCAAGGAGAAATGCATATGGAATGCTGTTCTGAAAATCAGGTTGCTTTCTGTGAGAGTGTGTATTTATAAATAGCAATTAAGTTCTAAACAGACACTGGAAAACCAAGTTTGCATTAATTTAACTGATTGCAACACGAATGAAACTTAAATTCTCCATTTGGAATTTCTTCCTTCCTAGAATTTTCTGAAGTCTGGGTTTGTGAGTACAAGTGTGCAGGTCTGCTGAGATCCTCATGTCTTCCAGCTTTGAGTTCTTCTGCCAACACCGAAAAAAAAAGCTTTTGATTCAGAAGAATATGATTATGCATAGACTGAGCTTGTGCTCAGTGGCTTTAGATTTTTGGTTTCTTACTATATTTCCTGCAACCTTTAATTGTTATTTTATATATATGTGTATATATATACAAACACATATACATAAAACACATTTTATATTTATCTGTTTGTGAAAAAGTAGTTTTCCACAGTAATTTTTTTCATATTTGCTTAATTATGCCAGAAGAAATCCTTCAAAGTTACATGATTTTAGGAATAGATAAGATTTAGAAGGACTGCCTTTGTCCAACTAAGTGAGTTAGCATATGTAATTGGTTACTCTTGCATGCCATCAGGACCTAAATCCCCTTGGCTGTTGAGCTATACTTTGTCAAGTTTATTTTCTAATAGATGAAACATTCTTCTGGGCTTTAACTTTATATCCATGTAGACATCAAGTAGTTGTTTCTCAAAAGAGGAAAAATTCCTGCAGGAGTCTATTGAATGACAGCTAAAAAGATTTCCATCAAGTTGTGTCTTTATACCCTTAAAATGAGGATCATCTTAAATGTGTCCTGAAGTTGTAGAAAATTATGTCAGAAGGGTAAAAATTATAGATAATATTTCAAAAGTTTCCAGCTTCAAGTAATAATAATAATGGAAAGCTTGTTCTGAAACGGCCAGTACTCAAAATATATTCAGTACCGTATAAAAAGCTTGTTGGAAATTTGCTTTTTGAATTGTAACTAAAACTTATAACTAATCTACATGAATCAGCTATAAGCCTTAATAGCACTGCAAACTATGTCTGTGTAATTACTTATTTCAAGTTTTTATTTCTTCTCTTTTTTTCCAAGTGAATAAGAAAGGTTGATGAAAAATTGCATATAGTGAGTATTTTGTTTTTTGTGACGTGGACTCAACTGAATACACGTGTCTATGAATAAAAGTCAAGATATATCTGTGGCCACAGTGAGGCTGAACTTCACTTTTGTTGATGGGGACGCTTCCCCCACCATTTCTTTTTTCTCTTATTTCCTACTGAAAAATCTTCATGGATGCATATGTAGATGGTAACATGCAAATCACCCCCATGTAACAGACTACAGAATATGACAGTGATTGCTTCTTCTGGAGAGTGTTAAAGGGAAATATAAGATCATTTTATAACCATTTAAAAAAGAAATTGTCATTTCTGATAAAGAATATAAGACCTGCTCTTTCCCATCTCTTTCTCCCAGATACCAGCTCCCGGAAGAATTATATTATATAGAAGACTCTTGAAAATACTCATGTTTTTCTGCCGCATAACTCTTTCAAGCGGAAACTGAATTAATCATAACACTCTCTCATGTTACTAAAACTAGCAAGAGAAACGATTTGTCGTGTGGCAACGCTATTGAAAGAGATGAACGTTTGGGAAGTTAACTTATTTCTCTTCTGTTTTTGAAATACAGGTGCTGGCAACAGGGCTAAGTGGCCTCTATTCATCTTTGCCTACAAAGTTGGAAGAAAAAGGAGAAGAGTGGCACTGCCTGCTGAAAGATGACTGGCTCTTGTCACCTGCTCTTGTGCAATTCATGAATTCTCTTGAATTTTGCAATGCTGTGATACAGGTAATAGAGCAAAGTTGGATTAGTGGTTTTATAAACTCTGCAGTTTTTTTGAATTAGAGAGTTTATTTTCATTCATTAGTTATACCAATAGACGTTACTTATAAAGGGAAGGCTTTGTGCTGTTTGTCTCAGTTATAAGGATAAATTAATATGTTTTTGGTTTTCAGATGACAGATGTTAATGAATTCAGCATAGTTGATCAGACTCTTGATTGTTTATCATGTAATTGGGAACATCTTCTGTATTTTCAAAAACAAATAAAAAAAATCACCCAAGTGTTACTGCATTGTAATGCCACTGTTGACATGGAAAATAAATTGAATGCTTTTAAATATGGGGGAGAATAGTCTTTACATATTTAAGCATAAAAAAACACTTTATATCTAAACTCTCACAATAGTATACAAAAGAAAACAGTCTGTTTCACCTTACAGTGTACACTGCATTAAAAAGAATGAAGTAAAACACCTTCTTAAGCAGAATTCAGCTATCTTTCTAGGAATATAATTTCATTGTAGATTGGCCTGTGTAGAATCCACTCTCAGTTCCTAATGATTATTTCTTGATTATTTTTTTCTCTCCCTCTTTTTCTGGCTTTAATACCTTACTTTGTATTGCTTTTAAGGATATAGATCCATATAGAGCCCTCATCCAGTATTTTATTTAAGTATGTTGTAAGTTCTATAGAAACAGTGGACATTTGTGTTACTTGAAGAAATGGTTGAGTAGCACTGAAAATTGAGTCACATTTACTTTTAAGTAAAAGATACATTTTGGTGAGATGCTTGCAAAATATAATTGCGAGCAAAGGGAAAAAGTAATGCCTCCTGTTTTACTGTGTTGGCCCACCGTGTCACAGGTGGATGTTGGTGGTACAGCAGTTGAGGTTCCTGCTAAGATTCTGTTGTATTTTGTTGCCATGGTGGGTGGTGTGTTTATTCTTACCCCAATAGCTAGAGAGTACTTTTGTTTATTTACTATTGAAACATAGGTAAACAGCTGTTCTGTTTTTTCTTGTTGTAAAAGGACAAATTAATGATGGCAAATCCACCTTCAAAGGACTGTGACAAGGTTGCAAGAATTAAATTTAGAATCTCAAGTCTTCCCTTGATGCATGGCATGCAGTCTTTGCTGTTTGTCTGTTCATCTTTGTCAACCTGCAGGGAGATTGAGAAGTCATATTGTCTAACTTTGGCAGGCTTACTCTAAGTAAACACTGTTGCTGTATTTTCTTGAAGGAACAAAATATCTTTAAGAATCCACTTCATAGAAAATGTTTGTATGATGGATAAATGAGCATGTGTTTTTTAAATGGGAAAATGTTTTGGTATTGGATGGAAGTAGTATCTTCCTTGTCTTGTTTGCAGTCTCACTGGTATTGTTCTGTCTTTCTCTTCCATCTCTCTTCCCTTTAGGTGGCACATCCCTTGATACGTAACCAGCTGGTGAATTACATTTACAATGGATTTTTAGTGCCAGTAATGGCTCCTGCACTGCATAAGGTCAGTGGTGAATGCAAGCACAACCTGAATTAACAACAGGCAAAGGCATTGTGGAAAATGCCTATGTAAAGACACTACTGAATATAGTATCAGTAGTGAGTTCTGTATAAATGATTGAATGCTTTCTTTCCATACTATGTATTTACATTATACATATATATACATTATATTCTCTAAAGAAATGAAGAAAAATATTTTTGTTGTGCTAAGTTGACATGCCATCAAAATCGATGAACTTTTAGACAGAACTTCATGATGGCAGACATATTTCCAGGAGGATTTTTTCTCAAAAGGGAAATGTTCAGTTAGGAAGAAATCCTCCTGGAGATCAATAAATATTACACTAATTTTATCTAAGATGGTAGTGGTTTTTGTGCTTCCTTCTTGCAGTTGCTAAAAGTATTTTCATCAAGTTGAGAAGAAATGGGTTTGATGTCAGTTTTCTAATGTATTAGAGCGCAGTTTATATTACTTAGAAGAAAAAAAACTCTTCTGAGTTTTTGGGATTATACTTCACAAAATATTCCACTCATACTGGTGAATTTGTGTGTGTGTGTGTGTGTGTGTGTGCGCGTGTGCGCGTGTGTTAGGTAGGAAATTGGAGAATGTCATTAGTAGTCGTCTTTTTCCTGAAAAAAAAAAAATCTTGTTTGAGGAGAAAAAGCAGGAGTTGCTGAGAATAAAAATAGAGACTGTTTTGGCTATCCACCAGAAGTTGCTATGACAAGAGAACTTAGTTTTTAAATGTCTACTAATTTTTCCTAAGCCTGCCAAGCAGAAAGCAGTACACTTGTTCAATTTATCAGAGGCCAGTGGAATGCCTTGTAGTGTAGGACTTCTCTTGGCAGTAAGTAATAAGCAGTATAGAACTGTTGATAATTCAGCAGACTTCAACCATTCGGGAACTTGAAAAGGACTGACATAAAATCTGGCTGCAATCCAGATCAAGTTTGTAGTTTGTCATTGAGATAATTCACCACCCTACCTGGCAGTGGTTTTTTTTTATTTTTGCATCTTGACTTTATTCTGTACCGGCTCTGCAGAGTACAGTCAGAAGTGAAAAGGTTGCCACTTTTAGGTCAAGGTTACAGATTGCAAGTGAGATGTCAGAATGCAGCCATGGGATTCTGGATTTAGTGAGTATTGTGTTTGCCTCTAAAGCACTGAAAACAAATTTTAGGGTTTTTGAATACTACAGCTGAATGCTATCCTTACTGGTCAGTAAGAATGCTAACTTCCTAGTAGTTTAAGTGTTCTCCTTCTGATGCTATTTAAGACCTTGAAAATACGCTGTTTAGATTAGGGTTGTTTTTTTTCATGTAATGGAAATTCTGTTGAACTTCATTTATATATTCTGAAATTGGGTGAAATCATCCTTCCCCTGAAAGTGGAAGTGTTGGCTGTTAACATATGTAAGCTTCAAGTCTAGGTCTTTCCTAAGCCAGTACATTCTGTTGGTTCTTTTTTTCTTTCAGTAACGAACCTCTTCTTGATTAGCATAAAGTTTGACCTTTTTCTCATAAAAAAAAAAGTATTTTATGTATTTAAATGCTGAACACTTTCAATGAAGAAGATGGATTGCACCATCTAGTGGATTTGATACAAGGGTCTCATGTTTGCGTGACCAAAAAACCCATAGGAAAAGGAAATGTGTAAAGAGAGGCACCTTCAACCTCTTCAGTCTTCTTTTAATTTAACACAAAATAAATATTTTACATATTTACTTTTGGGACAGATCTCTCTGGACTAAGACAGGTGCTGTAATAGCTCTTTCATATACTTTAGTCATTTGTAGTTGCCATTCAAAAAGTCCATGCTGAGCTGAGGAGTAAGCGTCATGGGAACTGTAGTGTTACAATTAACCTTTGGGTTTTACTCTTTTAGTAAAACATAGGAAAAAATCTCATGGGCCAAAATGAGAGAGAGGCCAGGCACATTATGGTGTTTTTAAAAACAGAAATACTTTCATTAAACACAAGAATAAAAATGCATCTTGATCTGATTTTATTATTTTTAACTTGATAAAATTTGTTTGGTATCCTAGAATACGGCATCCCTGAGTTGCTCTAACTCAATTCTGGCTTATGAGTTCAAATATAGTGAATATAGGAACATGGCATAAAAGCCTTATTTGGAAGACAGATCTGTGGAAGGTTGAAGAGGGATTAAGAAGATGGAGAATTATTGGTGCTTCTTCCTGTTCATGTAGATCTTATTAGTAGAATTTAATTGGTATGAAACAGCTGCTTCTGATTGATAACTCTCAGTGATAGGCATGGAAGGAAGGAAGGAAAGGAGTCCAGACTTCATTTGGCATGCAAGCCCTAACATCCCACACCCAATCTGTGTTAGAGCCTGTGGTTCTAACTTAATGCAGAATTCAGAAAGGACATGAGCTTTTTGCTCTGGCATACTACTTCAGACTTGTGCTCTATGTATTGTAATTTTCCTTCAAGATGTACGTTTTTTGAGTACAACATGTCTCTGCAGCGAGATGCACTTGAATTTGTTCTTTCTGAAAAGGCATCTCCCAGTTAAAAATGTATACATCTAGGAAAGACGTCTTCAATGTTTTGTGTTCTCATTGTGATAAAATTTGATTTCTGTTTAAAACATCAGCAACATTAACAAATCATACTAATGTGACTTCCTGTCTGATTCGCAAATCTAATTTAGGTGATTCAAGTATATAAAATAAAATAAACCAAGCAGGCATACAAGCAGCATTTGATAAATTGTGTAGCAAATAGCCTCATTATCTTTTAATCCCTCTTGGAGCAATAGCAACATCAGTTTGCCTTTGCAACTGATGTAGTCAGATAAGAGGAGTATGTCTGGTACGACGACAGTTACTCTGTTTGGATTGAAGCAGAGACTCCTCTGTTGTACTGGCCAGACTCTCATTCTTCTCTCTTTACAGAATTGCAGTGTGGCGGAGACTGGCAGGCACCTCTGGAGGTCATCCTTCTAACCTTCTTGCCCAAATAGCATCAGCTAGAACAGGTTGTTCAGAGAAGTGTGCTTTCTGTTTGCTTGCTTCTGGTTGTTTTTTGTTGCTTTTTTTTTAATGTCAAATTGGAATTTCCTGGATTTCATTTATTGTCATATGGCTTTTTGTTCTTTCAGTGTGCGTCACTGAGAAAAGTTCTGCTCACTCATTTTTGCTCCTTCCCGTCTTTCATTTACTCATGATGCTGATATCCTGCTGAGCCTTCTGTTCTTCCAGCTGAGCAATCCCAGATCTCTTAGGATCCCCTCGTATGATAGATGCTCCTATACCATAATCAGCTTTGTCACCTTTGGCAGGACTTGCTCCAGCTTGTCTGTGCATTTCTTGTCCTGGTTATACCAGCACGCTAGATGCATCTTACCAGTGCTGGGTAAAAAGGAAGGATGCCCCTCAGCCAACCTTCTGGGAATGCTTCTCCTGATGCAGCCCAGAGGGCTGTCATTCATCTTTGATGCAAAAATGCATTGCTTACTCATAGCCAGTTTTTTGTCCACAAGGACTTGCACATTCTTTCCTGAAAAGTTGCTTTCCAGCCAGTCGGTTTCCAATGTATAGTTGTCTTGGAATTATTGCTCCCCAGGTGCAGGGATCTGCATTTGTATTATTGAACTTCCTATTCGGACTTTCAGAGTTCTTCTGGCAGCACAGCCATCCATCAACATCTCTGCCCATTTTTGTAACATCTACAAACTTACAGAAGGATACACTTCATTTGATCATCGAAGTCATTATTGATGATACTAAACTGCACTGGCCCCAGTGTAGACCACTCATCACCAGCCTTCGGCTGGGCTTTGCATTGCAGATAGATCACAATCCTTTGAGCCAGGCAGTTCAGTCCACCCCACTGTCTATCTACCCATCTGTGAAGATGTTGTGTAAGGGATGGTGTCAAAAGCCTTTCAAGACAGACTTCAGCTGCTCTGCATTTATCCATCAGGCTGATCATCTCACTGTAGAAGGTGTGATTTCCTCTTTGTAAATTTGTCTGACTGCTTCCAATCACCTTCTTGTCCTTAATGTGTTTGGAGATGGCCTTCTCTTCTCCCAGCCTGAAGCAATGGACAATTAAACAGTATTTGCATTGAAAGTATCATGGCTTTTCAAAATTTCAGTATGCAGTTCAAGGCTTTGAGATTTGTGTATTCGTGGTCATGAGACGTCTGTAACATTTATGGAGTAAAGCAATAAGCTCTCCTTACTGTCTGCAACTTTTTAAGTGCAACAGATTGTCCTCATACATAATTGCTATGCACGTGGTTCATTATGTGATAAAAGCAGTTTGAGAGTGTTGAGAATAATGATGCATTTCTATGAGTAAGTCAGGGGTGGGGAGACCAATGTCAACACCACCATCATACACCTCTGACAGTGTAGGCCAACATAATAAAAGAGGAAGCATCACTTTCAGAGCAACTTAGTATGATTTTATTCAGCTTGAAAATAAAATAATTAGCTAGTTTGTGTTTTTTTGTTTTTTGTTTTTTGTTTTTTCTTCTGGTTAAGGAAGTTTCAAATTTATTTGATTAGGTACCTAGCTTAAAATAGTCTATTTTTCACAGTGAACTCTCCAAAGGTTATGTAGGTAGCAGATTAACTGCAGTGTGCTTGAAAAAAAAACAACAAACATGATCTAAGTTTATGACTCCCTAATTTCATTTCTCAGAGATGTGTCCTATATATAGCACGTTTTTGTAGCCTAAATTCATACCTGTTCTGTACTTGTCTGTTGCCACTTTGTGTGGATTATCCCAGCCACCCACATAATGAGCAGTTGACAAATATGTTCATACCTTAGAAGCTGCACTTTGCTGAGTGGGTAGACAGCCCAGATTTGTGTTGTGAAAGTAGGAATATGCATTAGCTGGCTGCAGTGAATAGCCCTGCCTTATCCTTTGTTTGGTGTTTATTGTACTTCATACAAGGGAGTTACCTCCCTTGCTGCTGTCATCTGACTCTTGAGAAATGGAAGCAAGTGATTCAGTGACCTTGGTGGGGTTTGTGCGAGTGTTCATTATGGAAGGTCACAAATTCCCTATTTCTGTGCAGTTCAGACAAAAAGAATAAAAAACTTTGCCTGAAAAAGTGCAGAGATAAAGGCAAGGTTAATTTGATAGTTTTCATTTTATAGTAACAGCCCATGATTTTGATTTTTGCCCAAACCATCTTTTTTTCTTTCTAATGTCTGGAATTCAAGAAAAGTAAGATTCTCTGGTAGAATTGGCTCATAATTTAAGACTGGTGCTTTTTGACAGCATGTCAGTTACAACTTGAAATTATGCAATTCTGTACATTCCTCCCCGGGTTTTGGTACTTAAGGGAGAATATCTGTGAGAAGGTGTAATTCTGCTCATGAACTGAGCAATGCCATTAAATTTCTGTGATTTATGTCACCAGCTGTTTCTCACTTTGTTTTCAACGTTAACTTTTTGGAGCTCTATCTTGGGCCAGACTTTGCAATGGTCCAAGCTTTTTTTGAATTTACTCTTCAGTTAAACTGTAGTTGACATCCCAGCATGAATCCAGAATAAAGCCATTGAAGTCTAAGAAATATTAATGGCTCTGTCAGAGGCCTGGTTGCCTTATTTTACTCTCTGTGTATTTGGTAGTAGAAAATGCTTATTCATCTTATTCTTTTAGGTAGTTGTGGTACTTTTGCAGAAATCTGATCAATGTATTCCTTTTTGGGAGCTCTAACAGATAGGTGTTTTGCCATCAAAACCATGTGCTAGATAATTAGCAGCCCCACTATGATATAAATAGAGTAATGTGCTACGTTTGCTAAGTGAGATTGGCTGTGTATATCTTTTCCTTGTAAGCTCATAATGTCACATTCAGAGAATTTGGGTGGTGAAGATATCTGTCCTGATCATCTCGAGTGTTTATGTAATTTGTGTAATTTCATTTTATTGAAGACAGTGCTAAAACTTTATCAATGTATATGATTAAAGCAAAATTTTAATTTCTTAGCACTTACCATCACGCTACATGGCATTTAATTGCTAACTACGATATAATTATTTCTGTATTTGGAAGGCTTGTTTTAATCTGAATAATGGAAAATTGTACCAGCTTTTTAGCGTGGAATGTTGCTGTTGGCCAGGCGAACAGAAGCGCTTTGTGGAAGTGCTGGCACGATCCTGTCAAATAAGCTTTGTCAGATGGACTCCAGTTATTGTGCACAAACCTATCTACAGGAAAACCTCTAACGTGGTATGCTACTCTGATAATTCAATAATACTTGCTTGATGATTACACAGCCCAGCTAGGGGGAAATGACTTGTAAATTATACTATACTGATTAGAAGTAACATCTTTATAAATATCCTGAAAGAATGTCAGTTTTCATTTAGAAATAATCCTATTTCTCACCTTAACAAAAAGCATTTGGACAAATGCAGTAAAAAAAAGGTGTAAATCCAGTGTTGTTGGGAAACTCTTATTAGTGTTACGCTTTGGAGAAGGCCATCAGTAGCTATGAAACTTCATCTTGCCCACTGCAAAGTGGACACGTGTTAAAGGTGCCTTTCACTTTGTACATCAAACACTGCACTTGAGTTAGATTTTAACCTGATACTGTTTATAAACTTAAGCTGAAAGAAGTCAGAGAAGTTCTGGTTTCCTGGTTCCTCCTTAGGTGCAGACTTCCTGTCCCTGATCCCACCTGTCTCCTACCTCCCTTCTGCCAGGACAGACAGACATATGAGAAACTGATAGATTGAGGATAAAAGTCACCTGCATTTCCTTGATAGTTTTGTCCTGAATCAGTTCCCTGAGCCAATTTGCTGTGCAGTGAACGATGATCACTTCTGCCTGTTAAAGCGGGGAGCAAGTAGAAAATGAACAGAAAATAGAAGAGGGTGGAAATGGTTTGTGTCTTATATATATATATATATATATGTGAGGGGGATAAGTTTATTCAGGTTTAAACTGCTCGTGGATCTCGAGGATAAGTTCTAATGAGAACATTCATGGTCTCTTCATAGGCAATATTAAATGCTCATAAGAAGGAAAGCGTGAAGGGAGAGAAGGAATCATGATAGCCATATTCTCATAGGAGGGCACAAAGCTGTAAATTAGAAAGTATATTGTGCAGATCCCAAGGGAGAATAGCCAGTAATAAAGAATCAGTGCAATTGGTCTAACGCAGTGAGTGTAATATATTAAGCTGAACTCGCTGTGACAGTAATTTCTGGCTCTGCTATCACTTGGCACTGTGACTTGTGAAAGCTGGATCTCTTTACAGTGTTCTGTCTTACCATCTAATCAGTCATCAAAAGAGGCAAGAAAAGATTTGCTAAAAATTATTACATAATTAGGGAAGGGTAATAGAATGCTAAAAGAGGCCTTCTGTTTTCACTTATCTCTGATCAAATATCTGCCTGGCTGTGAAGATTCTTGGGTAGTCCATCTGCAAAAATATCTTCAACAACTGGTTGTTGTAAAGAAAAACATGTGGATGAGGTTTCTAAATGGTCTCTGAAGACATACGCTTTCTATGTGTATTTTTAAAAATTCCAGCAAGTTTTCATCAGTACACTATAGATAATGAAAATAGGAATGGTAGAATTCTTGTCTGAGTAATGTAATGGACATAGATTTTTATCATTTTTCATTTTTAAATCTACAAGAGCAGAGAGATATCTGCTCTTTGCCATTCCCAAGCAATTTCAGTGGAAGAGATCCAAGGTAAGCTGCTGGTGGGCTTTGTGACAGTGAAGGATTTTAATATTGCTGAAATATCTTTATCAGAAGCATAACTTGAAATTCAGTTACTTAGCAAAGGATTTTATGTCTTCATTTTCTTCATCTCCTTCTGTTGTGATGTTTTTCTTTATACTCAAATTATCGGAGATGAGGAATTTTCAGATTAAATGTCACACTTGTGGGCATGTCGAAGTTATTTCTTATCCTTTCGAAGATGTCCACATAAATTCAGTGTGAGGGCTAGCTGGGACAAACTACACCGAAATCAATGTTTACAATAAAATACAACTTTTTTGTAAGCTGCCTCGGGTTTTGTTTGTAGCAGACATTCCTGATGCATACAGTAATGTTTTGTTCTCTGCGAACATTTGTTCTTTTGTTGTTCACCTAAGCACCAATTTGGATTTATTAGAAAGGATTTTCCTACTTTCCGTAAATCTGTCTCACAAGACATTATTGTAAGGAGAGACAACAGCAGGTAGTCTGAAGGAAGCTTAATACCCTGGGTTTGGTGTTTTAGAAAACAGATCTTCAATAATAACTGCACAAATTGGACAAGCCTTGCTTTCAACACTGAATGTATTGTGTATAATGTGATCTGTAGAACGGGTTTACAGAGTTAAAAGGGTCTTTGCCAAGGCTGGTTTTTGCTTAATGTGACTGATTTCTCCCAAGTTATTCCTCAGTTAATCGCAAAAGAAAGTGAGGTCTCTAGAGGCTTGTTCAAGGCAGGCTAACATACACCATTGAGTAAAATGCAGACTGGCCTCATGGAGCTAAAATTAGCCTTTTTGAACACTTCTCTTGGTGCCTTAAGTAGTCAGAAATTTAGCTTACTGTCAGGAGTAGCACAAAGGAGGAGCAGGCCAAAATGTAAGATAAGGAAAATATGGTAGGACTGTAAAAGTGCATGTCTGCTTGCATGTTAATTGATCCAACGCTGTATACCTGGTTTCAAATGCAAAAACGTGCTGTATTTTGCTTGATTTGCTCTTGTGAGGAAGCAAAAGGACCAGCTCTGGGCTCATTCTTACAGACAACTGCATGAAGGTGCACTGAGAGGGCTCCTAAGAGCACAGTAGTGTTAATGGTACTGGTAGAACCTTGGCTTGCCTGCTTTGTGTGAGGTGTGGTGCGCTGCAGAATAGAACATAGCCTCATTTCTTGTCAAATTTTGAAAGTGTTTTGAATAAGGCAATGCATTGTCATTGGAAAATCCAATAATCCATAAGATTCTTAGGAAACCGTTTTAAATCTTGAAAAAACTGTCTCTTCTCTCTGTCTCAGAAAATAGATAAGCAGATTCGACAACATCTTTTCCAAGTAGAATAAAAAATGAAGTGTAATGTAGCGCTCTGCACAGAAAGCCTCAATTCAAATAGTTGAGATTTACCAAAGCTATAAGTTACTTTTTTGTGAGCCATCTGAGCTTCTTTACTAACTACTCGGTGCTTTTAGCTCTATTTAGTGGTATCAGTGAGATGTCGGCTACAGTAAACAGGATTTCTTTTTCACGTAGTCCCTGAGCAGCGAGGAGCACTGAGCACACTCTCAGAATTGAAGCGTTCTTTTCTAAAGGAGTCTCTCACTGGCTTTCTTCTGCCCTTTGTGGTTCATTCATGATACAGCTCTGTAAAAGCTTGTGGCTTTCTCTTGCTGATAGCAGCGTAGCATGTATTGCCCAAAGAGCATTGATTTCAGAAAAAGGTCACTGCCCCTGTGAATCTGCTGGCTTTTTTGCTTTCATTTACAGTTTCAGATTTTCTCCGTATACATAGGGCCGTTTCTCTGCTGTCAGCAAACATCTGTGAAACCCGCAGGCCAAGTACGTGCTTCATTTTCCCTAAAGAGAATGGAGGAGGAGTGACAGAGACATAACAATGTATTACTTCTGTCTGGCCTTTCCTTGGCAGAGGTTTTAAACTCTTCACTGAACTCTATGCTATCATTATGATGTCATATGATGGATTTCTTGGGTTTGCTTTTTACAGTTTGCTGCTTAAAAAAAATAAAAATAAAAAAAAATGCCAATGCCAGTTCTCAGGGCAGCAGGCACCAGCTACAATCAGAAAGCTGTTCTTTTCTTACCCCCCAAATTCCTATGCCTTTTGACTGTTGAAAAAATGAATCTCCACTCCATCCAGAAATTTTTTCTGTTGCACAACCCCGATTCAGTTCCTGAGCAAGTTTTATCTTGGTTTAGATGTGGCACTGGGAATGCGTGTGTGTGCACAAGAAGAAAGCATTTCATCATAATACTTACAATAATGCAGACATTGAACCAGAGCTGTAACCATAATGTTAATTCAGGTAATTTGTGAAGTTGAGGTGCTTGACCTAGCAACTATTTTTTATCCCACTTGATGTTTGTAGGGGGAGGAGGAAGAGGAATGAATCCATGAGCAGTATTCCATTTTGGAGTAGAAGTTAATAGATATTTTTTCATGAAAGACCTATATTCAAGACAGCGGTCCACTGCTTGTTGTTAAGGAGCTGAGTGTAAGAGTAAAGCCTCAAAAAGAGTGAATTGATGCCTGTAACTTCAGCACTTCCCTGAAGCTGCTCTCCTTGTCAGTGCCCCTCTCCATAAGGTCTGCGGGCTGCATGCAGCATTCCTATGTTCTGTGTAACTGGCCAGAAGCAGCTTGTGATCTTAAACGCTTTAAAGGGAACATTTGCTGCATGACATTACTGTGAGTATAGCTAACGTGCAGCAGAACGGAACAGGGATTTTAATATTTACAGGGTGTTACGTAAGTGCTGCCCTTCTGAGTACTTTTAAATCCTCTTAGTTCTTAAGTGACAGCTTTGATTCTTTTTTTTTTTTTTTAATAAAATCAGTCCTTTCATTTATCCGGCTAAGTTTGATAAACAAAAGATGTTTAATACTTCCTTTCATACAGACAGATTCTTGTATTTAAGGGTTTATCTTTGTACACTTAAGCTTATTAGGCTCCTGGGTAACTATTTTTAAGAAGCTGACTTTGCAACAGCACTGTGTGGTGCAGAGGTGGCCTTTGGAATTCGCTGTGCCTTGCCAGTGCATACTGTCAATAGCTAAGCTCCAAAAGGATTGCATGAAGCAGAATAATACGGGTTAACCAACTGGTATGGATAGCTGAATTGTATTCTGATACACAAACAGACAATAGCAGAGGCTTTTGTCTTTGGTTTGTACACGTGTGGACATATATCGTGTACCTTTTAAAAACTGAGATGAGGGAAAATAAAAAGAAGGAAAATAGGGACAAAATTCTGGGTAGACATATTTTTCATATATTTTTTAAAACTTCGGAACTATGAGTTTGTACTGTGCTTTGATTCTGCTCTGTTGTCATTTATTTTTAATAATGTGGTAGATGTATGTATTCACAACATCTGAGAACACTTCTAAGGACTGAGAAGTGTGAGTCAAAACTGCTGACGTGGCAGAAAAGTGGTGGGGAGCTTCTGGAAGGATTTAGCTCTTTGTATTTCAAGATCTGTGAGATTTGGGCTGTTGGTTAGAGGTGTTTTTTTTTTTTTTCTGGGAAAGCAAGACAGGTAAGAAATGGGCTCAAAATGTTTGTGAGCAACTCAGAAGCACACTACTTTTTAAAAGTAAAGATCTGAATGATTTTGTGGCAGTACTATGTGTGGGAAGCTTTGGGTGGCTGCCAGGTATCATGCTGCTGCAAGGTATGGATGGATGTTCTGTGTGTGCAATATGTTCCCATTTACCTTATTTTTCCCTGTAGGTGACGGTGGAAGAAGTGATGGCCACTACTGCATATCTGGATCTCTTTCTGCGTAGCGTTTCAGAACCAGCCCTCCTTAAGATTTTCCTCCGTTTTATTCTTCTGCACCGACATGAGAACGTGCACATCCTGGATACACTTACTAGCCGAATCAACACGCCATTCCGGGTAAGATGAGCAGGAAACGAGTTCAGGTTTTTGTGTGGGTATAGGTAAACTAATTAAACAGGAAAGGGAAATTCTTGTTTATCTGGCTAGGAGTTTTCTCCCCCATCCTAATGTGTGCTTTTTGATTTTTAATACTTTTTTGTGTTCTGGCATCTAGCTGTAGCTGTACTAAGAAGTTGATAGATGTGTGGTTTTACATGTACAGGAAATGGGGTAAAGGTAGATGAGGGCCTTTGGAAGTCTAAATTCTGTTTGAAAAGAAAAAGTAAATTTGGAAACATTTATATTCTGGATAATGGTGAATTAGTGCTGCCAAGACAACACATCCCTAGGACCTCAGAACATAACCAAGGCAAGGAACACTTTCTATCTTTGCAGTCCTGCAAAGCAGTAGGTATTTGCAAATGATCTTTGTAGGAGACAGTGGGAGCTCTGCAAGGATGTCTTCAAATTGCTTAAGTTGTGAACTGCAGTATTGCCAGTAGAGTTCTCAGGAGCCAAATGTGCATTGCTCTAGCATGTTTGCTTAACTGTGATACTGCCAGCTTTCCTGTTTCATTAAAGCAAGGCACTTTCTTGCTCAAGTGATCAGATCGCTCTTTCCTTTTCTTTCTTCACTACTCTGTGCAGTAAGGTTTCTCTCAAACTTGCAGTGAGCCCCTTCTCAGCATACGCATAATGCACCACAGTGGCTGGAGAGTTAGCTGAGATAACAGTTTGATCTTCTGGCACAGAAAGTGAATACTTGTTGCACTGGATGACCCTTTGGAGCCTTGTTTGGCTGGCAGCCTTGGCTGAATCTTGCATGATGCATGGCTTCATGGATGAAATACAGTATAATGTTTTGGGGCAAGAGAAGCCAGAACACCAGCATGTGCATTGAATTTGTGCATTCGAGACATTGTCTGAGATTTGTTTTGAATTGTGGGTGCAATGCAAATATGGATATATGCTGCTGTTACTGCATCCCTAAGATGGATTAAATCTGAAAACTGAAACAGCTTCTGTCGACAAAAATGCAAATGCTGTTGTCTCTGATAATCATTAATTACTGTTCCATAGGCAAACAAGATTGGAATTGTAAAGAATCCTTCTGCTGAGTAACTCAGGATCTCAGCCAAAATGCTTCTGTGATACTAAATGAGTTTGCCGCAGTATAGCTTGGCCAAGTGCAAAAGCCAGAACTGCAGCCTTCTGTTTGGTTTTTGTAGCACAGAAACTTGTATGTTATTTCTAGAAAATACTTATTAGTAAATCACCCAGAATTAAGCTTACATACAGACAGGTGGCCAAAAAGCACTTGTAAAGTTCTGCACTTTTTATCTCCTGGTAGTACGTTGAATCATCTCTTCTTATAAAGCACAAAAATTGACTAGCTTTTCTTCTTTGGAAGATTCTTGATTTCTCATTTGTTTTTGCAACCATGTTGCAAGCATTTTCCTATAAGCTGCAATTTTTTAAATGCTGGAAAATTTAAGGAATTAGCAGGTTTTGAACTTTCACAGTATGAAGAACGGTTAGACTTTGGTTCTCAGTTTCACAGAGGAAATAAGAATTCCCATTTTACCCCCACTAAAATACAGCTTTTGTGTAAGGATCTCATTTCTTCCTCAAGCTCGCCCTGCTGCTCTTCAACTCCACCTCTATGTTTCCATTAAGAACTGGAGTTCAGCTTCTTTCTTTCTTTCTTTCCTGCCCTTTTAGTTTCTCTTGCTATTTTTGTAGGCATGAGATCTTGGACTAGCAAGGACCTTCCTGTTGGTTTCTGTTGTGAGCAGTGAACAATGGTGGCAGGGCAATGGATTTGAGCTCTGCTTTGCCTCACAGCAGGCCACTTCATAAGATTTCTCTGGTTATCTTTTTTCTGTGACTGGCTGTACTTCATTACCTACATGCATGTCCACATCCCAGCTTGCTTTTTGAATGCAGGGCTTATTCGCTCTCTTGTTTTTCTCTGGGTGTTAGCTTATTGACCAAACTAGGAAAGGTGATCAAAGAAACTCTTGCTTTTCAGAGGCTATCAAGTAAGGCTTATTTAAAATTTAGCATTTAATAGTTCCACAGAGATGGAAACCAAGCAAGGGAAAATATACATATGCTAATATATAGTCTAAAAGAAGTCTGTGCATTCCTCTGGTCATGCTCACCATGGACAGCTGATCATCCTGTAGGGGAGCTGAGTCACTGGGCTGAAAAAGAGAATGGAAATAGCATAACAAAGTGCCTTTTAAGTTGACATTCTTGTGAAAGCATGGTCTGGAGAGGAACAGCAACGTGCTGTTGCAGTTAGTACAGAGAATTTTAACAGTGGGAGGAAGAAGACTGACTGCAGAGAAAAGGAGGAAATTCCACAGTTGGAAAGAGAAGCCATGCCTGGGAATGATGTGAGATTTAATCCTGAATGAATTACAAAGGATGTTCACTGACTGAAAAGAGGCAGAGAAATATCTATAGCTTTTTCTTTATCTTTATCTGGTTCCTTGTTTAGCTACTGAAAAGTGCAGTTTAATTTACGTCATGTACTAATTATTTGAGTTTACATTACTAGTATAATGAGAGGCATGAATAAAACACCAACTTGAAACTCTAAGAAGTCAATTTATGCTAAATAATTCTCACAAGAGTCAGCCTGGCCCTGGAATCTAAGCCAGCTGCAAGATGCTGTTTCCAGGAAAGAGCAGCGCAGGAGCAAATGCCCAAGGAAAAACACATTAAAAGGCAGTGAAATAATGATGCTGTGGTTCGTGAAAATCAATGAAAGCTTAGAGATCGTTCTTCTACCATATTGGACACATTTCTACAAGCAAGCTTATAGAAGTACACTGTATGATAGTTTTGAAAGATTTGTGTCTTAAGTAGAGATCAAAAAACCTGTGAGTCCAAGTTTTTAGTCTGTTGTAAGGCTAGTGTGAAAGTGGGGTGCCTGTCATAGAATGGGTATGATTTTTTGCCTCTGCCACGTGTGATCTCTGAAGTACTTGCTGATGAGTATATTGATCAGACCTTTCCTAAAGAAGGTACACATGCAATTCCAGTGACGAATACTGTTTTTCTTTCTTTTATTCTGGTCTCACAGAAACGATCTCCATGCCATGGTACCCAGCTATCCAAGTAGCCTGTAATGAGGGGATGGAGAGTTATCCATATGGAGTAGATTCTGATAAAAATGACTTGTGTAGTCCTGATCTATGTCAGTAAATTCAGCTGTAGGTATTAAGGCACTGAGGTATAGGAGCATTCAGCTTCTTAATGTGCAGAACACTCATAATTCTTAATAAGCAGAAACTTTTAAGTAGTTTTTAACTTCTTTTTTCTTTTCAGAAAAACCTCATGTTGATTCAAATTCTATGTCGGCAGTAAAACCTGATATTTACCTTAGAAGTTACAGGGTTCCCTTCATGCTGGGTTAAACTAATAAATTTAGAAAAAAAAAAAAATTGAAAAGACTGGTAAATTACTGCTTTCACATTCTAGATAAGTTAATGCAAATACCTTGTAGAGAATACTTTAATTTTTTTTTTTTTTTAAGGAAAATTTGGATTCATAGATTACTAAAATGTCAAATGGTCTTGGCAACAAAATCCTGTAAACTGAAGTAGCATACTAACGGTTTCTTAAAGTAGTACATTCTGGTGGAGTCATCGTTCTGTTATACAGAATGCAAGAAAGATTGAAAAGGTACTATTTCCAGATCGAAAACTGATGGCATTTATCATTTTTCAGCTCTGTGTGGTCTCTTTAGCATTGTTCAGAACGCTCATTGGCTTGCACTGTGAAGATGTGATGTTGCAGCTAGTTTTAAGGTAAAGCCCAAACTCCTTTTTCAACTTTGTCCTAATTCTGGGACACAGAGTCTCAGACGATAGGCACAGAGCTAGATGGAGGTTCTCCAAGAGAGCAGAAATTCAAGGAGCTACAGAGATAAGAATATTTATGATTCTGGCAAAAGCACGCTAGACCTGTAGGAACATGATTTATGTTCTGTGATCTTCAGGAATAAGAGATTCTTCTTGTGATTTATTTCTATAAAAGTGAGAGAAGAAAAGCTGAGAATATATTTATCACCCTCAAACTGCTTATTTCCTGCTTTTAAACATATAATTCTTTTCTCCAGCATGTTTTCTTTAGTTTATTATATATGCACTGCATTACAAGGAACTTAAGTAGTTGCTTCCAGCTTTCACCTCTCTTATTCCTCTTTCCCAAAGAATACTTCAGCTTCCTGAACTGCTGTTCATGGATTGCTATATAATGTACTGAATGCATTGATTATTTTTGCATTTATCTGATTGTTCCATAGGCTGCTGCTGAACACACAATTATAATTTTGGTGTGTGGATTAGATTAGAGTTGATAATTTCTGTGGAAGTACTGGTGTAGCTTAATCAGGCTTTTAACAGTGTGGAAGGCATCAGTGTTTCAGTCCCTCCACTGATAGGCATTAAGGTGAAATTCCCTGAGTGCCTGGGAATGGTGTCAGGACATCTGTGAACTCAAGTTATGCTGGGACTCCCCTACAAACCAGCGGTGCAGTTGTATTCAGTCTGTTGTTTGTTTATTTAGGGAATCCTTTAAAATTTGGTTTCCTTTTAAAATGGGAAAACGTCAGCATAGTTAACGCTATAAGGATCTTAATAGAGTGCTCTTAAAATATTAAACAAAAGTGCTCTAAAAATATTAAACATGAGAATGTGCTTCCTCTGTCCCTTGTTTTCCCCGTAGCTTTTTTCCTCTTGCCCAAGATGTCTTGATTTAGAGCAGTGAAACACCTTGATGACCTTTCCTTCCCTTTTGCTGGCTGCTTGCCTGGCACATGTAAACTGACTCTGTCTCGATTTCCTTGGAAAACAAATAAATTAAAGATTTGGAGACAGAACTCTTTCATACAGGGACCAAACCACACCGCTAGCCTTTGACTTCTGCCCATCCTATGCTTCCTTCATCCCTTCCTACAGCAGGCTTGCTCTGACCTGTGAAGGGCTGCTTATTCCCCCATTCTCATGCAACTGATCTCCCATCTCTGCTTGTCTTGACAGTTCCTCATTGAACTGTAGCTTCACGATGCAAAGAGTTGGGGTTTCATGCTCTTGAGAGGTTTAGAATATAGATCACTGTCAAGGTTACTGTTATTTCTTTTATTTTGAAGTGGGGAGGAAGGTGTGAAGGGACTTTTGTATGTTTTTGTTTTCTCTCACGTGAAAGGATGTAATAATGCTAGACTGCTGTTTCAGGTATCTGATCCCATGTAACCACATGATGTTGAGCCAGCGAAGGGCTGTGAAAGAGAGAGATTGTTACTCCGTATCTGCTGCAAAACTGCTTGCCCTGACACCGGTCTGCTGCTCCACTGGGATCACCTTGACTCTAGAAAGCCAAGGAAAAGATTATATTCTCTGGACAAAAGCAGCTCAAACTAAAGGTAATTGGTGCTCAAGGGATGACCGGATCATGAACTGAACTGAGTTTGGTAGTAGCTCAGGTGGAACAAAGATGGTGGGCAACAACAAACTGTGCAGTTAGGCTGCACTGGAAAGCTTATTTAATTCCTTCCTTGGGTCAAGGTCTATTGGAACTTTATTCAACTTGGGTAGCTGTTAAAATATTCATTCATAAAAATAACGTACAGGTACTTGACAATGGCACTTGCAGGTTCAGAGCGCTCGCTGTTGTTTTACAGATTGGGAGTGAGCTGATTTCTCAGAAATTGAGTTACAGTGCTCACTTGGCAGTAGGAACAACTCTAGTTGATTCATATCTCTAAATTGAGCTCTTTTTGCCTTATTGGATGACTGGGGCTAAAGATTCCACCTGCGATATTAGTAACTGCCTTGCTAGAGAACTTTGGGGTTTTTTTATTGTCATGGTACGAGTAATCTTCTTTACTTTCAGATTCTGTCAGAGGTATTTCTGAGTCTGCCTGCATTGTGGAATTTGGAAGAGCTGTGGATATCAGCTACCTGCAGTACCTGGGAGAAGCTCAAGAAGCCATCCTGCAGTGTCTGAAAGATTGTAAGGTCTGGTCTGCTTTATACGATGGAGTAAACCCTGATCCCGAGACCTTTATCCAAGCGCTTGCTGAGGAGAACAGTACAGATGTGGAACATCCCATGTTTTGTCTCCAGCAAAGGACACCCAGCATGTGTAGCTCCTCTCAAACAGCACCAATGGGTGAGAAGATGCAGTTGGAGCTGGAATGGGATGATAGCTATGACACAGGGATTTCACCTGGTTCTGATGTGAGCTCGCTCCAGCAGTATGATGATCTGGGAAATACAGAGATGCAGATGCCTGCAGTGCCACCGAAACACATTCAAGAGATGAAAAAAAATGCTATCATGCTTGTCAAAGGTTCTTACATAGAGGATTCAGACTTTCAGGATGATGTTATGGTTTACAGATTATGTGCCCAGAAGGATATGCAGGATGATGAGAACTCCAAGGAGAAAACTTTAAATGTGTCCAGAGAACATCAGGTCCAAAGCCAGACTGTTGTCAATGGGCCTCTCTCTAACAGCCAGCTGGAAGTGGGCATGGATGAGCACAGTAAAAAAAAATCAAGCTTGACTCAAAGTGTAACGAAAGAACAAATAAACCAGAAAATGGTGGAGGCTGATCCACAGCCAGACTTAGAGTTGAAGCTTCAGGAGGCAGATAATTGCTTAAGCTCACAAATGCTGAGCACAGATGGTGAGGATTTCATTGCACAGTATGACAAAATTATTAAGGAACTGGATCCAAACAATGCAGACATGGAGGAGCAAAAGTTAGACACTCCTGACCCTGTGTCTCCTGCAGAAGAGGAGGAGGACTTTGAGAATTTCTCAGCAGATACCCCTTCTGCAGAGAGCGCATCATCTCCCTTTGGACCAAAGGAGGATGCATCTCCCAAGCACGCTGCGAGGAGTCAGAGTGCTCCATTCACAGGTGGAATGTCCTGTTAGTTACATACCTAGCAAATACAAGAAGGCATGGCAATCAAAAGTGGCCAAGTATAATTGCAGTGCACAGCACAAGCATAGAGCTGGGACCAGCCCTGACACTGAAGAGGGTATGCCCAAATAGTTGAGACTGGCTCAAGGAGAATCAAAGAGATGCAGCATGAAAGTAGAGCAGAGCCAGTGTCAATGGGGTGACAACAAATGGTGGTTGCTTTGTTCTTTTCTGGCTACTTTAAAAAAGCAAAAAAAAAAAACCCAAAAAAACCCCCACAAACAAATCTTGGGATTATGTTTCTTGTGTGTCAGAGCACCAGCATTCTAGGATAAACTTCAATTGAAAGTGGACTGTAGTAACAGTTCTAATATATAGAACCCAGGTAAATAATTTGTCTTTCTGGTGGCTGGCACCTCTCACGCTGTAGCTGTGGTGTCACGTTGCCATTTTCACCCCTTCTGCTAATTCACATTTTAGCACGAGGTGGCAGCACTGATGCCACGTCTGCCCGTGCCTCTCTGCGGGAACTGTCCTGGCGCCTTGGTCCTCAAATGCCACAGCAGCCTTCGCAGTGAGGAGACTTTTCTGTCTTGTGCCAGACAACAAGTTAAGTTTGTTCTCTAGAGACTGCCCAAGCCATTCAGGAATGAAATTGCTACGGAAGGGTTGAGTGTGCTTTTGATCAGTGTTTGTGCAGCTCCTTGCATTGCAAGCTCCTGAACTTTAATTAGGTCTCCTGGATACCACAGTAATGCAAATAATAATAAAAAAAATAATAATAGCTTGTCTAGGTTTTCTCATCCAAAATAAGACCTCTGTAATCTGGCTTCTTGTTCATTTGGAAGGAGGGGGGAAAACATTCATTTGTATCCATTGAAATGCAGCCCTTTCTGGTCAGCTGTGGCCAGCCTGCCTGGCACTGTCTCTTAATTGAAAACCTCAGCCTGTTTATCCAGTCCATTTACTGTTTTTGCTGCAGTGGTAATTTCCTCATACCAGAGACTAATCACATTCAAACCTTTCAATTTCCCATTATCTGCTGTCAAATGTAGCTCAAAAAATGTCATCCCTGTCTCTTCATCCAGTTCCTTCTTCCATTTCTTGCTTAAAAGAAAAAAGCAAAACAATGCCCAACCAATGAAACGGGTGAAAAAAACCACTATCTGCTTCCTGTCCACAACATTTTTTACTCTTAGGGTATTCACCTTGCTGTAGTGATTGCATTGTAGCTCTTAGTGATTGCAGGTAAGGAGTTGCTCATAAAAAAGCCTCAGAAATGGGAGATTGCAGTGCCTTTCAAATATAATGATATTCTATTTAATTTGGAATGCTATATTATGTATGTGATAAAGGGGGGGCTTCTTGCTACAGAATCAGATAACCAGAGGTTCCCACACTCAGTGAGTCAGCGCTACAGAGATACTCTCCTTGGGCTGATAGATCTGTGAAGAAAATGTCCCATTGGTGCCTGTGTCCAATTTGAAGGCATTATCACAGTCATCCCTGTTTTCTCCTGAGTAAGAACGAATGCGATGTTCAGGAACAGTGCTTGACTTCATGGCTACAAGGAGATGAAATCAGGAAAGGAATACTTTTTTTGTTTTCTCACTAGTTAATACTTTTTCTTCCCAGACTTGCAAACTCTGCTCACTTCCTCTGTTTTTTATTCTAATGATTTATTGAAAACTAAGAATTTTGTATTGGAAACTTCAAGAGAAGTGTCATACCTTTGTTAGAAATGTCTAACTTCAGCTTTATCTACTCAGATTTGGAGTTTGACTTGCATGAGAGAAACCGTGATCTACTTCTGCTGCTATTGCAACCCCTCCTGAACCAAGGGAGCTCCCTTTGCACTGTGGTCCTCAGGGGCTCTGTGAAATTGTTCCCATGGACACAGGAGGAGGAAGCAGTAGTTTCTGTAAGGATAGGAGAAACTATCTCAGCCAAGGGGCTTTGAGGCTGCTCCACTGTGCACCCAGGCAGGAGGGTTTATGTACTTGCCTTGTCAGAAGCTAACTTCTGTATTTTAGTGGTTGCCCTGCAACATAAAGACACAAACTAAAACTATTGTTTATTGCTGACATTTACATGATAAAGAGTACATTTACGAATAATTTTGCTTATAAATCCATTTTCATGTTTTCTCTGCTTTGAGTGACTGCAGTATTGAGAATCTGTTTCCCTGCGATGTGACGATCGCAGCTTTTGATTTTTTGTTTAGAGTAGTGTTTTTGTGGTTGCCTTACAACACCTCATTATTTTGCTGAGACAAGAAGTCTAAGCTATAAGGTACTTCACCAGTCTTTCTGTGGAAATAAGGCACAGTGCTAGAGAAAAGGACGAGTTCTGGTGGAACGTGTCCAGGGGAGGACCACAAAAATGATCCAAGGGATGGAACACCTCTCCTACGAGGACAGGCTGAGAGAGCTGGGGCTGTTCAGCCTGGAGAGAGAAGGCTCTGGGGAGACCTGAGAGCAGCCTTTCAGTATCTGAAGGGGAGCTACATGAAAGAAGAGGATGGACTATTAGCAGGGTCTGTGGTGGCAGAACAAGGACAAATGGTTTCAAGCTCATAGAGGGTTGATTTAGGTTAGATATAAAGAAAAGTCTTCTACAGTGAGGATGGTGAGGCACTGGAACAGGTTGCCTAGTGATGTGGTGGATGCCTCATCTGTGGAGACTTTCAAGTCCAGGCTGGATCAGGCCCTGGGCAACCTGATCTAGCTGTGGTGTCCCTGTGCATTGCAGAGGAGTTGGACTAGATGACCTTTAAAGGTCCCAGCTAACTCTAAGGATGCTATGATTCTTCAGTGGTACTATTCTGATTAACTTCAAAAGGAATGAAATAATAGACCATAACATATTAGGCTAAATCCTTATTGGCACACGTAAAGTAGAATGATTATGTACATTAAATATGCCATTAACATAACTAGCTCGCTAGTCAAATTGCTTCTACTCATGAAAGCTTTTAACACCCCTGTTAAGTCTATTTTGTCTGTTCAGATAAGTTTTGTTTTTCCTCTTTGCTGGCTTTAATTAGCATGTAGGAGGTTTGATTTGGTTGGTTATGATGATCAAAATTTCTTTCACATGTTATTTCCTGGATTTCACATTTTTTTTTCTGTGAAAACAGAAGCATTGGTTCCTTCTCTCTTTTTTGCAGGACCGTTTATCAGCGTGGTGTTATCCAAACTGGAGAACATGCTGGAGAACTCCTTGCATGTAAATTTGCTGCTTATTGGGATTATTACTCAGCTAGCAAGTTACCCACAGCCTCTTCTTCGCTCCTTTCTGCTCAACACCAACATGGTGTTTCAGCCCAGCGTACGGTCACTTTATCAGGTATTTGCCCACAAGCCTTAGTTCTGCCTACTGGACCAGTATTTTTGGTGTCTCGTTAATTCTTCAGCTCTTTTCAGTTTCACCTGTTGCTTTCCCTCCCATCTGAGAGCCTCGCATCTCGTTTCAGTGTTTTAATGATATTTGTGCAAAGAGCTGAAAATTCTGTATGACCATAACTTTTACTGTTAAGTCTTCTTTAATGCAGCTGGGGAGCCTGAGTGTTCAGACAGTGGCTGCACTGGGAGCAAGGGAGGAAAAAGTAATTGTTACTGTTGTTTTGGCAGGTGCTGGCATCTGTGAAAAATAAAATTGAACATTTCGCTTCTATGGAAAAAGACTTCCCAGATCTTCTCCTGGAGGCCCAACAGTACTTACTTTTTCGTGTGGACATGTCTGATGCCGCTGAAGAACTGCTAACCAAAGGTAAATGTTAACTGCACACAGAGGAGTGCTGGGTGAATGAATCACCAGTTACCTCTCTCATTTGCTACAGCATGATTAAAAGTAGGTGTGGTGCATTATACATATCATTAACCAGATGTAGCCTTCTGGCTTTAAACTGATGATCCTCAGTAGGCCGCAGTATATGGATCTATCTGGATATGCTTTGCTCTTTAGAAGCTTTTATTATCTTTGCTATAGAAAATGTCTGTTTAAAGGAGTAACAAAATCAGCTCTTGCTTGGCTTCCTGTTGCTGTGGTTGTAAACAAACTTGCTTTCAAGGCATGAGGTGAGATGGCATATCGCGTGATTTTATTTTATTTTTAGCCTGACCTTCAGCTAGTCGTTAGTTCTGGTTTTTTGGGTTTTTTTTTTTTTTTTTTTTTTTTGTTGTTGTTGTTGTTGTTGGTTTTGTGGGGGTTTTTTTGATAGATGTTAGAGAGAACAGAAGCCCAGAATGAGTTGGTTTCTGCAACAACTGAATAAGGCCTGATATGATAGTTTGGGCTTTTACTGACGGAGATGGATATGAGCCAGAGAACTTCAAATGTGATTTTTGGAATGAAAGCACGAAACAGAAAAATAAATGGGTGGTATAAGTCAGGACACTTCAAGAACAGGTATCATCTCAGCTTTCCAGGGGACTTGTGTAATGTCTGCTGCTTCTCGAAGACAGATTCTGGTGAAGAATCTTATATTCCCACCGAGAAATTTCCCAAAGCAGCGGGGTGATGGGGGTATCACTGGCACCCTGCCCTGGGGATCTATCAATTTTGAGCTTGTCACTAAGCAAGCAGTGTTGAGTGCAGGTTTCCCTTAAAAATAATTTCCCGTGTGATGGGAATGCGCAGAATTTGCTGAGAGGTTTGACCACAGGGATTGAGGGCTCAGAATCAGGGTTGAAGAGAGGCTGCATTCAGAGATGTGTTCTCATGCATCATTTGGAATTGTTAACAATCATCCTGCCTCGCCTTTACCACTGCAGAGTTAGTAGTATTTTTCTTGGATTTCCAGAGGTGTGGAAAGCAGGGCTTTTTATGCATCTTCTTAATTGTGTTTTCATTTTGCAAGGCTCCGAATAGTAATTTACCTAGTTTCTAGTCAGCGTGGTGTGCATTTCTGAGGTTTGCAGTACATCTAGTCAGCAAAATTACGATCTCACTAAGAATTGGTCTGTGAAAGTTGCATGCTGTAAATGAGCTGTGTATTGCAAACATCTGCAGGGCGTTAGGCTCTATATCCTGGTACCACACATGAGGAAGCCTTACAGTTAGATGATACTGTAGCTGGTGTATGCAACAAGATTAGGAGGCAACATTTAGTGTCCTTTTCCAGGTGCTGTCAGTCCAAACTTTTTTAGAATGCATTGCGAATAGAAATTCATCTAGCTGAATAAACTTGCAAGCCTTACACTTCAAAGTTTTCAGTGCCTATTAGTTGTATCTCAGTTAAATAAAATAGTCAGTAATTTTTGGAATTTATTTGGGCTTCTTATTTTACATCAGTTTTCTTTTGTGGGCTTTAGAAATTGCCAGACTGACTCATGCAGATCATTATTTAGGATCTCAAAACAAGGCTGCTTAGTCAGACTGTGGGTACATTTTCTTCAGTCTTGTGGCAACCCCTGTAAAGAAGGTATCTCTTGACAAATAGATGGAGAGGATATAAATGTCTGGGGAACTGCACATTTGGTTCCCAACAAGACTGGTGATGCAAACGGTCAAACTCTGCTTCTTAGGGCAAGCTGGCTCACTAATCCATCAGCACACTGCAGGTCATTGCATTGATTCCTACACAATTCCTACAGAATTCACATCTGAAAAAGAGAAGCCAGATGTAACGGGGAACACAAGTGTAAAAATGAAGTATTCCAAAGCATTTGCCTCCCCTTCATAGTGACAGTCTTCAAAAGCATTCAAAGAGAAAATGCCAATCAGTTATTTTCTGCTTGCAGCACTATGTGGTTTGCTTACCCGGCAGTTTAGGTTAGGGTTAGATATGAACAACTGTTGTGATCCCACATGCAGTGCTGCCCATCTTTCAGCGCTTTGGTAACTGTCTCCAGAGCACTCACTTTTGCAATTGCATTCTGACTGCAGAAGGAAGCAGACAATCTTGATAGAAGGAAAAATCAAATCTCTGGTCCCTTGACCATCTTTCTCCTCTGCTTCTTTTTTTTTTTTTTTTTTTTTTTTTTTTTTAATATAAGTTTAAATAAAACAAAATCACAGTGTTTTTTTGTTGAACTGCATCAATTTTTGTGCTTTATGAAGGGAGCAGTTTAAAAACGCCCAAGCTTTGACAGCTTACTAGCATTCTGATTGTGTTGGCTAAACTATTTAAAATACTTATATTGTTTAGGAAACGTTCTGAGGCTGTAAGAGAATCTCTCAAAGTAAATCTTCAAAGGAAGCTCAAAACTTCCTCTTTTGATTGTAATTCATAATTTAGGTTGTTTTTCCTCCTATAGTCAGAATTTTCCACAGAACTGATGTTCCCGTACTGTGTCTCCAGTAGATAAAAACTTGTAGAATAACAGCATGAATGATTGATAAGTCTGGAGCTGGAAAGGTTTTTTGGAACTCAGGAAAAGTACAGTTCTGTTAGATGATTAAGATTAAAATTTCTCTTGAGCACTTGAAAGTCCACTACGCTGGAGGAGAACTCCAGGCAAGAAACCAGAGTGCAGAGCTCTGCCACGTGGAGAGAGGTACCCAGCTGGGGGTACCCCATCTGCGTCTTGCAGAGCTACACATAACCACAGAGAAAAAAGCTACACATAACCACAGACTGAGTGGGTCTCACATCAACTGTGTGGCTTTAAGGGAAACCTCTTAAGGCGGTGATGTGGTATTTGGCTTATCTGCAGAATGAGAGTTAATATGATAGGGGTTTTTTTGGTCTGGTTTTATTTTTGTGTGTGTGCGTGTGCACTTTAATGATATGCAGCTCATGAGAACACCCACTTGTAAGGCAGGCAGGATGCTATCTGGTTGCGATTCCAGGCCTAGTGACATCTTATAGCAGTGAGTCCTGCAACTTATTTTTTCTTCCTATTTCTTTCCACCAGTTTTAGTTTTTGTCACCATTTTAGTTTCACTGAACAGCATTTAATTAAAGTGCATTCTACTTCAGGTTGAATCAAGGAGCAGCTGATTGAAATTTAAGTGCTGCTGTCTCTGTAATTCCATGCGTCCTGATGCTTGAGCCCTGATCCTCTGAACTCTGGCACCAGAGATCATATAGCTCTCAATGCTGTGCTGATCACATGGTGGTTTTAATTTGTTCTTTTTTAAAAACTATTATTTATAAATATTTAGCTTCTTTACAGGGAGCAGAAGAGTAGTTGGCTGAGGTTAAGGTTTTGAAAAAATAAATTTTCAAAAGTTTTTTCCTTCAGTTTTTAGCTTGCTTCAAACTCCCATGGCAATTTTGATAGCTCGGCTTCAAGCCCACTTACACAATGATTCATGGGGGAGGAGAAAGAAGTGAAGTCAGAGTGATATTTTGATCCGGGGGAGGGCTAGAGTATAGGATCATTTTAAATTGAGAAAGCCATGCTGGGACTAATGGTAGATATTATCTGTTATTTCATAAGGTAAATCCATATTATTCTTTCCCTTGACTCCTTTCCTGCCCACATATTTTTCTCATCAGAGCTGCAACTGAATAATACATAACCCGGGGAAAGATGGCTAATAAAAAATGCAACAGAAGCAGGCCATGTAGGACTTAAAACTGTCGGATTGGTGGAGTATCTGCCAGCACAGTCTGAGTACTGCGAACTACAGCTCTGAACACAATTCCTGTAAACTGCATCCAGTTGCTGGACAAATACTTTGTGTGTTCAATATACTGAGTGTTGGTTTTTTTTCCTTCTTTTCCTTCCTGGCCTTAGGTAACGTCCTGCATGGCAGCAGCGTGGGGAGAGGAAGGAGCCTCTCAGAAGCCCCCCCAGCCATGCTCCAGCCTTTCCTGGGACACAAGGGAAAGAGGAGCCTGGCTCACCCCAGCCTTCCCGTGCATGTGAGGAATGCTGTGCTTGCAGCTGCCCTTTTCCCAGAGTTCCTGAAGGAGCTGGCAGCTCTTGCACAGGAACACTCCATTTTATATTACAAAGTACCGGGGGACTTTGAGGATTATTATTAGTGGGTTTTTCTAAAGTAGGTTGATTTTATTTTTTGAAGCAAAAGAACTTTCAGAGTTTGAACTGATTATTTCTTATTAGTGCAAAGCTGCTTACAAAAGAAGGTTCTACTTCGCTATTTCCTGAAAATACTTGATTTGAGAGGGAAGGAAGAGGCAGGATGCTATTCCACATTACTTTATATTGGGCCTTACAACTTTCCTCTGTGCTACGGAAGTTATTTGAGAGATTTCTCACACTGCTGTTAGAGCAGCTCCCTAAGCTCACCTCCTTGTTACACAGGTGCCCCTCTTTACTGCCACTGACTCCTGTTGAATTTTCACAGTAGGCACTTAAATAAGGTGGACTAAGAGGGGGCAAATGTTTCAGCTTTTTTTTTATTTCAGAAATACTCCTCTCAAAAGCCTGTTGTTAGAACACAGTTTGCCTGGAAAAGCACTGCCCCAGGGAGAAAGTTTGAGGAAAAGAAGCGCATGCAAAATGTGCACAAAACCCTTTTCTGTGAAGGGCTGTGCTTCTCCATGGCTTTGTCCTCCTCCCTGCTCCCTTTCCCTAGGATGGGGTTCTTGCCAGCACACCACTGAGAAGCCCTCCTTAGCCAGTAGCTCAGGTTTGTGAATTCAAGTGATCTTATGTGTGTTAAACCCATGACTAGCTGCAAGCAGGTGCTGGGCTCTACACATACCGCATTGCCTTATGTTGCAGACATATCTGCGGCTATCAGCTGTTGGTCTTTGAAGTCAAATGAACTGTGTAAGAGGATGTGGACTGCAGACTGCCTGGAATTTTCCTTGCAGTTTCTCAGCATTCTTTAATATCTACTGCACTGCTACCTAAACTCTCAAGCATGCCTTATTTAGTAAGATTTGCACAAAGTACAAAACAAAGTGTGTCTATGCAAATGATAATGAATTACGTTGTTTGTTTTTATGCTTATTTTAATAAGCTAAGGAACGGTATTCAGTTTTTTTCAGTAGTATTAAAAGGACAGCAGGCTGTTTTTGTCAATCATTTTTTCCCCCATATTTTAATGGAAAATATTGGCACGCTCCCGAAAGCTGTTCTATTTTATTGTTCTTTTTTTTTTTTGGGGGGGGGGGAAGGGTCATGGGGAAAAGTTGAATACTGTTTGTTTACTTTTCATTTAGGTGTTGACTTTTCCTAATATTGCACTTTTGGGATGGTGAGGGGAGGAGCAGGCTATTCACCAGCTGCAGAATAGGAAGCAGCAACAGGGAGAGCTGTCTGCTAGTGACTAACTGCTTGAGAAAATTCTCGTCTGTGAGTAATGGGCTTCATTAGAAGAACCCAAGCATGATGAATTGGCGCATCACTACTGCATTTCATCTTATCTTAGTAGCATAATTGTGCTTCCAGGGTGCTGTAGTTGGCTTCATAAAGAGGAGTTTCATTCAAGGAAGCCTTACTTCCACTTCTTCCAGGAAAAAATTTTAACAGCCACTCCAGGAAATTTAAAGAAATGGAAATAAAAAATAACATTTGTGTGAATTAATTCTGCTGACTGTAATTCCATAATTCTGGAAAACTCCAAAATCACATCCCAATTTTCAAATATGCTTTCTCAGAGATTGCAAGGGAAAAAGCTTACGATCTAAAGAACACTTAGTTGAAGAACAAAACAAATTAAGAAACAAAAAACAGCAGAACCACCCCCAGAAGAGTCTAATTAATTACAGGTCAGTTCTTGTGGACCTTGCAGTGCAATTTAAACTCCTAAAGTCTTTAGATGCCTCTGAAAAATGGTACCTTTCATCTGCAAGCTGTGAGAAGCATTCATTGTCAGACTGCTGTAGGCTATTCCAGGGAAGAAAGTCCCAAAGTGTACCTCTAACAAGATCACCTCAAGAACTTCTCTGGATCTGCCTCCACTTGTTTGCTGTACAGTCATCATGTCCACAATGGTGGAAGGGTCACATTGCTTCCCAACTGACTCTAGTGTGCTTGTACTTATAACTTGGTGGCTTTGTTCTTTGTGTTGTTTTTTTTCTTTTTAAGCACCATTGCATCACCATCCTGTAAGTCACCTCTGACCTTCACATGACTATTTCACCTCACAAGCTTCCTTGGAAGCTGGAGCCAAAGCTGTGGCGTTTTTTTTCTTGAATCTTGGTTATCCATGTTTAGGAGAGCTCTTTTTTCTTTCTTTTGTCTTTCTTTTTCCTTTTTTTTTTTTTTTTCCTACGACACTGTTATAGACAAGAGCTAACTCAAATACTTCACTGTGTCCATAGGAAATCATGGGTTCTTCCCCCACTCTCACTTTTACCCACATGCATTGCTGTCCTGCATGCTGGACTCATCGACCTACCGAAGGGGTTCAGTGGCATTGTATGTGGAAAGTGTTCTGGCACTCTGAGTGTGGAGCCAGGGTGTGCTGCACTCCTTTCCTGCTAGGTACTTTGTGAGCAGAAGTAAAAGTAGTGAATCTGTGTGATAAGCTAACTTCTAGCAGTTCAGAATCAACCGCTAAATTGCAGTGGTAATCATGTATGTTTTTTAAAGAAATCTTTTATTTATTAAAAAAAAAAAAAGGAAAAAAAGAATTCTGCAGACCATTGCTTAAGGCAGTAAGCTTACTATGTGAACCCTTTTGTTTCTATTCTGAAATAAAAATCTTTGTTTGCTGGGTGGGAGTGATTTCTTCTGAGATTGTTCATTTTACCTGATGTTATCAACAACTGTGCAAACACATGGCAGTGTTCAACTTAGCAGGGATGTGCAGTTATTTAGGGTTCTTAAAATGTAGGCTGCTCCAAGAAGCATATTTGAGGAATGGAAGGATTTTCCTCATGAGCTGCAGTGGAATAAAGTCAGCCCCTGGAATCTGGGATGATGTGGAAGACTTCTTTGTGAAAGGTTGCAACTGTGTTTGTGCACAGTGTTCCCTTGTAAGAGGGGAATCTGTCAGCCCCCATAAGGAGGTGGGGAAGTACACTGACCCCAGCTTAGGGCTACAAAAATGGCCACTGTATGTTTAACACTGTATTTCTTGGTTCTCAAGTTCAATTGGACTTGCAGCTAGGTCTCAGCTGTGATAGAAGCACCATGTCAGCATCCAGTGAAAAAATATTGGCAAGGATTGCATCTGCCTATCTTCAAAATGCAAGAACTGTGATTTATCATGAAAATGTTGATCCTTTGAAGATGAATTGCCTTTTTCTATGTGAGTTCTTCAGCCCAACGCTTGTTTAATAGGCTCCTCCTTTTCAGTTAGATAATGCAATATACCATCTCTCTTCGATGAGGCATCTTGTTCAAATGTGGTTCCTGTTATAACTGGGGTAAAGCACTTGGCAGCATTCCTCCAAACAGCATCATCATTTGCACGTGCTGATCCTTGAGCATACGCATCACTTGGGATTCGTGTGCTGTTGATGGTCCGAATCTTCTTAAATTTGATCTCCCTATGTCCCCCAAAAGAAAATGTGGGATTTTACAGGTGATCAAGGTGTTTGCTGGTGCTGTAGTTCCAGGTATTTGTCCAGGTAATGTCTGAACTTGGTTTGGAAGAGTTAATATGAAGGCTGCTGGTCTTTGCTGCCTTGTGGACATGAGAAGGTTCTCCCGGAGGTGCTCGGCTGTCTGTCCTGTGGGAGTGCCCTGAGATGTTCCTCTGGTATGGCTGGCTCATTATTGCCTTTCTTGCTGAGTTTTGTCACTTTGCAAGAAGGCTAAGTTCACTGATGTGCTGCTGTAACCACTTTGTGCATTTGCCTTTCAGACTCGATCTGATGCTTTTATTAAGGTTGGTGAATTCCCCAGAGTGGGAGAAAGCACCCAGCAGTTGGGGTGGTCTCTGGGGATTAGCAGCGGCCTTGCCTGGAACAGGAGATCTGGCAGGTGGTGCCCAAGTGGCGTCTCTGCCACCAGCACCACTCCAGATGCTCTTTGGCCCAGGCGCAGTGCCTGAGAGCGATGCAGACTCCTCTTCAGAGAAAAGACTTGCAAACAAACTTGTTGCATCACCTCTAGTCCAAGGATTTAGGTTCAGAAGGTTACGTTCTATTTACCAAGAGAAGCAGAGCGTCTAGCATGGTGCACAAGTGCTTGCTACTGTTTTGTGTGCTGTGCTTATGCCTCGCACAAGGTTTTATGCTTCAGGAAGGTTTTTAGCTCCTCTAAGAAGCTCTAAAAGCTCTGGATTGGGAAGAAAAGGATGGGAGCTGTGTGATTTGGTGCGGTTAAATTATGTCGTTGTATCATTTGAATTTGCAGCCACAGCTCCGGTTTGAGGGCAGCTTGATTTAATAAGCAATTTACTGTGCTGTATTTACTGAAATTGCTATGTCATGCCTGCAGTTTTTGTGACAGCTCCTGTTAAGTTGGTAACATTTAAACTGCATCTGCAGTTGTGGGTGGAATACCAGGATTTTCTTCCTTCTTTTCTTTTGACTCTGATGCCTTCAGCCCAGTGCAGTAACGCTGCTGCTGCAACCAGAGCTGACTGAGGTAAGTGTAGTGTCTTTTTCTGTGTACCTTCTGAACATCATCAGCAGAAACAGAGGGCTCCTGACCCTCTGGCTGCTTACAGAAATGAGAAAATTGAGGTAAAACACCACAGGTTAGCAGGGGGCACACACATCTGTGTGAATCACAGTGAAAATTTACATTTGTGTTATCCTGATTTAACAGGGCCAAAAAGGAGAGGCTCAGAACAAACTTGAGAAAATGAATATGACAGTCTCCTATGGAAACCATCCAGTTGGATAGCATTGCCCTATAGTGTTCTGAACCAGAACTGTGCCAAGAACAGAAAGAACCTGATCCTTGTTAGCGTCAGATTTGCATAAGGAGGTGTTTGGATAATACAGGACAGTGGTGGCGGCTGTCGGAGCGAAGGCAGCTGCAAAATGCAGCACTGTTTGGTGACTTTGTGATCCGTGAAAGCCCAGCTCTGAGCAAACGTGCTTAATTTTTCAGGGGCCTCAGCTTTGCTGAACATGCTGTGGCCCTGCGTCAGTCTACTTCATTTGTTACATGCTCAGCTGGAAGCCTCTTATTTATGAATAGGAGGCATTACTTGTATTCTTAAACACGTAGTACTTAAAGCGGTGGTTGTTGCTGACTGTGCAAATCTTATTTTGTTCATTGATTATAATGGCTTTGTGTGGCAGCTGGATTAAATTAAGACTGAAGGCTCTGGGCTAGAAGCCCTGATGGAACTTTTGTGCAAAGGCTGCATTTCTCAACCAAGTAACTTTCCCCGGCGCGTCAGCAGGGTGCCTGCATACAATTATGTATTGTGGGCTAAATACCTGCAAACTCACATTTTTGAAGAAGCCAATCCCACAGCTGCTGTACTTTATTACAGTCTCCTTTAAAAATAGCTTGGATTTAGACCAAAAAAATAATAAGTTAAATCCAGGACAATGAAGCTGCACACAGCTCAGCGCTGCAGCAGCAGCTTGGCCATTGCTCAGGCAAGATACCTGCCTGTGCTCCAAGGAGAGAGAGAGGGCTCAGGGTCTCTGTGCTTGTGGCTGCAGCCTGAGCCCAGGACTCTCATCTCTCTTGGTGCTGCTCGGTGTCCAAGTGCAGCTCTGACCCCTGTCAGGCTTAAAGCCCCGGAACAGTAACAGTTTTGTAAGCTCCTCTAAGGCCAGTCAATGTTGTCTTATGGCAGCAGCCAAGCACTCCTGCTCCTGCTGAAGGTTTGGTTTGTTGTGTTTAAAATCTAGGCTGTAAGGCCCAATATGGGCCATGTGCTGGGACACAGCCAGAAAAGAGGGAGCATTGCTGGCAGTTTTCTGTTCTTGTCACAGCAGTCCCTGATTACTGCTCGTGCTTAGCCCAAAGGCACTTCTGGATGGAGTGTAAATTTGCCATTGCAGAAAAGGGAGCAGCGAATCACAGGCCCTGACAACTTAGGAGTTTGGATTTTTTTTTTGCCTTCCTCCCACTGCTTAGTAATAAATTTCTCTCTTTTTATCTGTATTATGTGAAAATCTGCAGCTTCGTGCAGGGCAGGAGAGACTTTCATTGAACAATAAACCCAATGCAGGTAAGCTTCTGCGTGCTTGGAAGGATCAATCTTGACCTCCTGTCTGCTGCAAGTTGGCTTTACATGACCATTAGGTGAAGCATAGCATAATGAACTGTAGAGTATTTGTAAACAGTGTTGCAAGGAAGATGCAGGAAGCAAAGGCAGAAAAGCCCAGCCTGTGGTTCTATCTTTTCTGTTGAGCCGTTTTAGGCAGTGGATGGAAAACTAAACTTGTTTAAGAAAAAAAACAGCCACTCTTACTGTCAAGGTCATAAACTGCTGAGAAGGTGCTGCATTGAGGTCAGCAATTGTGAAATTTGTAAGTAAGGGGGTGCTCAGAGCAGAAAGGAGAACACTGCAGTAGCTGACACCATGCCACAAGCAGAGTGGAAAGGGGCTGCAGCAAAATTGCAGCACGAATACTTGAGCCATAAATTTGTAGTTAAGGTTCCTATCATATGCTTCTATTTTTAACACTGTTAAAATTAAACTCTGCAGCCAAGGCTGAGTGCTAGGAATTCTTTTTTCACTACTTCAGCATTGCCAGCATCTTTTTTGTCAACTTTCTCATCCTCTTCTGCAACTTTGGGTAAGGGATACCTCAGCTGTACAGGACAGCAAGTATCATCTGTCTGCCTCAGCAGTGACCTCCCAAAGGACTTCCATCAACGATGAGATGAGATTGTCATGGCAGTGTCTGGTGTCAGCTATTAATTTGTGAGCGCTTTCCTTGGCCCTCTGCTTGTGAACGGCTACTGCTGAAAATCCGCACAAAACTGTCCTTAATTCACCCTGCCTGATGGCTACTGCACAGATGGCATCTCCAATCAGAAGCTAGGGGAGAACTGCTGTAATTAAATAAGACTTACCAGCTAGGGTCAAAGCCTCCATCTTAATTCCCAAGTTCCTAGCTTGATACAAGCATGCTAAAGCAACCTGTGGGTCAGCAAAATATTCTGATATTGAATGCTTTGTGGTCAGATGCTCCATCTGATCTTGCTGAGCCCACCTGTTTTATGGTTTTGGGGGTGGGTGTTTTTTTTGTATGTCTTTACAATAGCAGATATTATATTCTAAGAAGCTGCTTCTGTCTTCTAACATGTTCTGCAGGTTACTGCTACACAAAGCTAAGCCAAGGCTGTTGTACAGCATTTACTTGTGGAGTTTTTATTTAGGATTTACCTTTAGCTCCCTGTAGGACAAAGAATGCTGGTGGCTGTGGTATCTGGGCTGGTGTTTCAGGCCCTTGGCCAGCAGCGAAGGCTCATGTCTTGATTGTATTCTTTCAGTCAGGGTTGTGTAACAGGGCTGATGCTGTGAGAGTCAGAACCAAGCAAGCCAGCCATGCTGCCCTTTCTCATCTCTACATTCTATTGCCATCAACCAAAACCATTTTTACCCTGATAGCCGGTACCTCCACAAATGTTAAAAAGATGAATCATCTTCATCTCCTTTGACTCAAAACACTTTTATGCATCAGAAAGAAATTTACATTTTGTGTGTCTGCAAAAGACTTGCTTAAAAATTCAACAAGTGATTGGTTCTTAATAGAGTTCAAAATTTATAGACTATGGCTGATCTTTACCTTCCCATGAAGGAGAAGAATATTACAATTATCCCTCTTTATCTTACATGTTATCCATTTGAAAAGAGATGGAGATTTATAGTAAATCCAATGCTGTACTCGTATAGAACTTGACTCATGATTTTTAACAGATTTTGTACTATATTAGCAAAGTGTACTTATTTAGGTAAGGAGTGGCTAAGAAGCAGTAGCCATTGAAGAAAGACATATACTAGTAGTAGCCATGCTACAGTAGGGGAGATCCTTCCTTCTCTTACAGACAGCTTAATTATTACTGTTCCAAATCCCACATTGTGATTTTCCTTGATCTATTTATTTATTTTTGAAGAGGCAGCCACTGCTCTAAAGGATAAGCTTGGCACAGCAGCATCAAGCTCTGCAACAGAATGCATTAATCTTGGAGGACCACCTTCTGGAAACAACTGTGTTTTTCTAAACCCAGGAGTACCTCTAAATTAGGATTTGAGGTTTCATGCAGAACCTCCTGTGACTTCTGGTTTCTTCCTGCTGTGGCAGCAGTTGAACAGAATTCCAGTTCTAAAACTTAAAGTTTGCTGTGTAGTCTATTGACTATACAGTCAACCTTCTATTGACTGAAAACTTACACCACTGGGTAAGAGAAAATAGTGCTTTTTGCTCAATCTATGGAAACTGTCAGTAAAAATTTTTGTGCAAATGTCAGGCTACAGGAAAACCCTGGCTTTCTTATGTTTTAAGGGTCAGGAATTTTGATCGCAACCATGTTACTTCTGTTTGACAGCCACATCACTTTAACTGTGTAGTTATTTTTATTGAATTATGGATATACACTTATCCATTATATGTATTTAAAAAGCATCTTTCTGCCTGTCTTTCAATTTAGAGTTCCAAGTTGAACTGTGAGCCAGTTTGTACAGAAATATCCTCTTTGAGACACATTAGCACTTGTAAGAATTAACTGCCATTAACCTAGCTTGAACTAGGTGCTGCAGATGTCACTTCTGCAGAAGATGACAAAAATCCCAGTGCTCAACCTGCTGCACTCCTTTGGCAGCATGCGCCAGGCAGGCACATCCTCAAGATCCATTCTGAAGAAGCAACACTGAGGCCTGAGATAAATGTGGTCTTTAAAATGTACCATTTAGCAGCCTGCAAAAGGGATTTAAAAAACTCCTGCTGGTAAATGGGATTTCTTTTCTTACTAGTTGTAAATTTGAATGGATGCCTCCAGTTGGGCCTCCTGTTAATAGTTTGATCAGCTGAAGGATTTAAACATGCTGGTGAGGTGGGACTGGGAACTTAACTCCAGGAGTTTTGATTTCAGAGAGCACTTAAAGCTACGGGCTGCAAAATGGAAGTTATAAACCACAACACAGCATAAAACACTCCTTAGGAGTAACAAGTGGAGCAGATCCTGGATCCAGGATGAATCCTGCTCAGTTCTCAGTAAGCTATCTGCATTACTTCCACTGAGTGGATACGGTTCCAAGTGACAGCAAAAAGCCCTAGGCTCTGGTAAACATAAGTTATGAATTGCTCAGGACTGAAACAGCACTGAGTAGCCAAAGCAGATGTTTGAACACATACAAGGAGAAGACAAGCAAAGAATCTGACATTAATTATATGTAGCCACTTAATGTCTACTGCTGGCACTTACATCTAGTGCCTTTGTCCCTTCCCCTACCTTAGACATCAAGAATGAGGACTAGCATTTTTTTCTCCCTTCTGCTAGGCATGAAGGTACACGTGGCCATTCTTAATTACTGCTAGGTGTTTTGATCTTAGCTACAAATATACTCACTCTAATTAACAATGAGTTATTAGTATATACCACTGGACTGTTGCGTTCCAGATGTTTGAAATTTCCTTCTGACAAAGAGGAAGCTTTAAGAGCTTTAAGAGCACTTGCTTTATTACAAAACTAACCAATGCAACTTAGCTCTGTATACTCACAGATTTTCCTGGGAACTTGTTTGGCTATATGGAAATGACACTTCACAATGCTGCACTGAAGTGAAGGAAATGTAAAATGACTGCCAGCTTCTGTTAAGGTGGTCCTTTGTTCATCCACCTTTGGCTGATGCAGCTCGGAAAGGCAAGAACATGATGTTCCTTGAAGCATAACCAATCTAGGAAAAACAATCCTGACAGACAAGGAGGCACCAAAGTTCATTAGCAGCAAACCAGACAGAACGAAGCACGTCTTCTGTAGACAGCTGGGCCATTTTCTCTTGTGTCTACTCTGACAGCTTCTTCTCTAGTATTTGCTTCACCAGAAGAGGGTTGGCTCGGCCTCGTGTAGCTTTCCGAACTAGTCCAATTAACTTATTGATAACTTTTTGATTTCCTCCTTTTATCGCCATAACCTTTAAAAAGAACAGGAAAACAACATGCTCAGTTATTCCGGGCCAAGGTATGAATATTTCTGTCCTTTAAGGCCACTGCAGTTGAATACGGTACTTAGGAGTTAAGGTGTTATTATAAAAGCTTCCTTCAGCTTTGCAATAACTACTCAACAACTCCAAGGCTACTCCCTACAGCTAATGAAGATCTGCCTTTATTGAAAAAGTCAGTGAACGCTTCCGGATTTGAACAGAAGCAGCTCAGACAGTGACTTCCTGAGAGAGAGCAGGAAAACAAGGTGGACTTCTTGTTGCCAATAGGAGCTTTTTCCTCAATATACTGTTCAGTTTTAGTAAGTTATTTTCATTGAATTTCAATCAGTTTGAAAACATTTCTGAAGTCCTTCAAGAGCAGAGTTGGATGTTTGGTAACAAAGATTATTTTCTTGAAGCAAAGGATCTTTTGCAACAAAGCAGTTAATCTGCTGATGAGAAATATGGCCTCCTATCAGGGAGCTACTGTTTGACGCACAGTTACCTACAAAATATCCATATATAAAGGCTAAGCAAAGAAAATGAAAAAGAAAAGCACTGAAAAATCCACCGTCAGGCATTTCTAGAGGAGACACTACTACTGCAACTCTATGTCCTCTTACAGTTTGTGCAGCAGGGCAGACATTCTCGGCATTGTCAGAATTACTGGGCAAAATGTGATAGCTTCAATTAAACAGGATGTCATATTTACAGATACTAAGGGAAGGATTGCTAACATATGAACCACTAACTGTGATAATTTCAAGCACAAATGCAAATACTGCTGCTCGTTAGGGTATCTGAATTATTGGCAGTCTAAAATGTCTGTAAAGTCACAATACGGAAAGGACTCATTGCTCCTTATGTGACAGAAATCCCTTACATGGGGGCAGAGTACGGTACAGCCAAGATACTGCATTTTCATTAACTGCTCGGTGTTGGTTTGGAATTTTGTCCATTTTAAAGAAAGTTCCTAATGAAAGCGAGGCCTATCTTTTTTCCTGGCAAGTACTCGGCTAACTCTATTTTGTAATGCAAGTTCTTACAGCAATTCAAAGCAGTGAATTACAGCCCTTCCAGGCAGCTTTTGCCTTACTGAAAGATCACCTGGAAAAAGGAGGAAAGCGAAGCCACTCTACTGCATTTGGCTTGACTAAAACAGCGAAAAGCAGAGAGGAATTACGTTCTC
Organism: Chrysolophus pictus; assembly: GCA_037305975.1. Taxonomy (NCBI): domain Eukaryota; kingdom Metazoa; phylum Chordata; class Aves; order Galliformes; family Phasianidae; genus Chrysolophus; species Chrysolophus pictus. Next base: position 57,951,596 of record CM074579.1, on the reverse strand, counting down.
AGACAAGGCATTATTATTGAAATGGAAGCCTAGTTACGGACCTTCAGCTTCTGCACTTCCCAATCAGTTCTGATGTTCTTTCTATCTCTACGCCTGCGCTTCCACACTAGTCTGAAAATACAGAAGCACTTTTATCAGGCTCTGCAAATGAGTCAGTCTGATGGAGGTCACGCCGACCTACTGCAAGCTCATTTTCTTTATCAAAAGCTCTTGCAGAGCTGTTAGCATCCCCCAATGAGAACTAGGGTGGGTGGTATTGTTCTCAGAAGATGTCAGTGTTTTTTTCCAAATGGCAAATGTATCTAGACAATGCTTGTATTAGAAGTAAGCTATTCACTTCTGCTTTTACATTTTCACTCCAGAGAACATACAAGCACTTGTTTTCATTCTCATTTTTTATATAAAACAGATGTTAGACTCTGTCAGGATTTCTTCCCACTCCTCCCCTTCACAATCAACAAGCTTTTTCCCCTTTTCTTGGCTCAGAGCTCATTATATGTATGAGCCACGCAGGCTGCTGCATCCTTCTGAGGGGATGGGGAAGAGCTGAAACCCTGCCCTTACACCTGCAGCTGCAGCACAGGTGAGCAGAGGGCAGCACTCCCAGTCCCCAAGCCTCCAGTGCTGCTGCCACATGGGTCTGTCTCCTCTCACCCCACAGACACAGCCAGGCAAGAAAATGAGCAAAATTTGGCTGTGGAGTGAAGGAGGAGGGGGACAGGGTAAAGAGAGGAGTAGAATTTTGGCCTTGCCACCTCTCAGAAGTCTCTGACTTCATTACTGTTCTATGCCTTGCTGGCAGATAGCCTCAGTCTTCAGAACAATGTAGCAGTGGTGCACTAATATCAGAGGAGATGACCAAAAAAAATGACAGTTAGGTGGCCAAGTGGCCAGGTCAAGTTAAGGGCAATATATTGCACGGGTGAAGAAAGAGCCCTACAGCTTTGCTTTCTTGTATTACATTTTTATGGTCTCTTAGAATGACTTAGCACATTAGCCAGACTGGTAATTTCTGCTGCAGATCATTTTGTGTAAGCTTCATTTTCCAAAAAAACACTTAGTAAAATAAGAATGGAGAAGAAAAGACCTGATGGTAGCTGCCTGTCAGCTTTAATGCTCCTAACTGGCTTTAGAGCTCAAATACCAATTAAAAGAGAAAAAAAGGCCATTTAAACCCCCCTTTTTAGTGCCAGAGAGTACAAGGGTATGCAAGCTTCTCAGCACCACCATAATCACCTCCTTTTCTCGTTCATCAATCACCGCCTGGCAGATCTGTTCAAGCTCTTCTTGATCCTGTATCAGTTCAAGCTGCTTTTCTTTAACGATTTCAAGAGGAGTCTTCCCTTCTCCCTTCCACAATTCCTCAAACACCTGAAAACCACAATGAGCAACAAAAGTCAGTGACTTTACATACTGATGTTATTTATTTGCACTATTTTAGCTGCAGATCTAAGAAGTCAGATTTTAGTAACAGCAAGAGCAACAGCGCTCTCCTCATAGTATGCACAAGAACTGCCTGAGAGCAGGAAAAGAATGCATTTCCATGAGTGGTGTCTCTGCCCGGAAACTGACCATTAGTTGACAGCAGTACCAAGTCCAGTCCCAGGAAACTCATTACCAGCCCTCATCAGCTAACTGTCATGAGGATACATATGACAAAGCAGAAGAAAAATAGTGCCAAGCAGAATCTCTGCAGCAGCTCTAGGCCCAGCTATGCATCACCTCCCAGAAAAGGAATGCTGGGTGACCCTAAGCCTCGGGAGTAATTATTTGTTAATGTCGGTATGTGTTTCTATGCTGTATCAGGGCTGTTACCCTGGAACAAAATTGAGAGAAGAGAACATTTATAAAAAAAAGTTTCCTTGGGCAGTGATTTTCTTTTGCTCTTATTTCCTTTGCTGTTATTTCAGACCTGTGGGAGGAGAGGAAGAAAACCGTTATTAAAACAGCTGCTTACGCTTCATTCTGCGCTGAAGATATAATTGTATGTTTGGGCCACTGCTGTGTACCAGTGTGGAAATAGTGCCCTGTCACTATTTCAGCATTAAATACTCAATGCAGGATGAAGAAGAGGCTGGGAAGGGGAGAAGAGAAGGGGTACTCAAACTGCGTGTTAATTAGCAAAGCAGTGAGACACCTTAGGGAAAATGGCACATGTGGGGTGGTGCTTTAAGTATGCCAGCAATATTCTTTAGCACAGGAATATTTTGTGATAAGAAAGACCCTCAGTTAAACAGTTCTGTAGCCACAACATGTACATAAGAACCACGCATCGACATAATACCTGCAAGCAGATATTTGTGTGGCGGCCGTACCCTAAAGCTTTTGATGGGATCTTATCACAGAGCTAAGACCCAGAGAGAGAGTTATGATACACAACTCTCACAGAGGCTGCATCTTCTTTTTTCCCTTGTAAGAGGGTCAAGCGCAGATGAAAATATTAAATTACTGATAAGCAGAGTTATAACCACCATAAGTAAAGCTTTAAACTGCTTTTACCTACAAAAATCAATGCTATATACAATGTCCTCTGCCAGATCTCTCTTCCTGTACCATACTTAAAGATCATCATGCCCACGCTACCTGAAACACCCCTAGAAACAAACACATCAACCTGCCTGCAGCTCTTTGCAGTATCTTTTTGCTGCACTCCATGCCATGCCTCATTCCACAGGCAGCCCCAGCTGCTCCTCCTTCCCCAGGGACCTGGCAGAAAGCTTTCTGTCCCCGAGGCACTGGGACAGCACATCTCCCTTCAAAGGGAGCTCTGGCCTCTCTGCACAGCACAGCCCGCAGCAGAACACCCTGGAGAGTCTGATGCGCTGCACAAATCAGAGACTGGGCAACGAAGAAGCCATATCACTGTCCTGGAAAAAGGCAGATGTGATTTTTAAGACTGGTGTGCATACAAGCAAGACACTGTGGACTACAGGAGGGGAAAATCTGCAACAAACAAAATCTGAGCAGCCAACCATGGAGGAGTTACCCAGCAGCAACTCTTACATCAGGCTGCTGGACAGCTGACATTTCGAGATCCATCTCCGATTCCCTGCCACTTCTGTGCCAAAAACCTCCTGGCACTGAGAAAAGCTTGCCCACTAAACACCTACAAGGCAGCAGATTTTCCCTGTGACATCTACATTGTATGTATTTTTCAATTTGGTAACGAGCTTATCCACTTAGAGCAGTATTGTTATCAAGGCCCTTGCTTGTTTACAGGTATGTAAAAAAACAGAAAGAGATGTGCCCAAATCCTGTCAAAAATGCATTTTTAAAGATGTGTTTTGCTACTTGACAAGGAGTAGAAATTTAAAGAAAGCAGTTTAAAAAATGATTTCAGCTCATTTACACAAACTGTCTGCGTCAGAACAGTGGGATCAAATTATGAAGTCTCCAGAGCCAAAGTGAGAATCCCAGGCCTCATTTCCATCACTGAAATCTCAGTAGTTTCTACTATTGACTCTTGACTGAGCGTGATTAGATTTTAATGATGTTCTGCTCTCCCCACCTAACAGGCATAACAGCAAACCGCTGGTCAAGATGAATTAATCAGGACTTGCACGTCTGGCTGCCATGGGCATCATATCAAACATTTTGCAGCTGGCGATCATGCCAGCTGACTGCTCTGCCTGTGAACGGCTCCAACTGGAAAGCCTACCCACAGCAATGCGCTGCCAGAGGAGGAGGGAAGCAGCAGGCAGCACCATTTGAGCCTGTCCTGTGGGTTGCTCTCCTCTGCCCTGATGGAAAGCCTTGATGTCTGGCAGTTGTCCCTCAGCCTTTGACAAAAGTGAGGGGCAGGCTGGGTTCACTGCTCCAGATGGTACGACCATAATAGTCAAAGCAGATGCTTCTGTTTAGGTTTGTGTACTGTACTCATTTTCCTGCTACCTACTTTGAAGTAGGGGTGCCAAGTGGGTCCATTGAAGTTATTCTTATATTGGGTGACCTATGCAACTGCACAAGCAAACAGGACAAGGGGCCTGCTCTTCTCCACACGCTGCTACAGATCCCTGGTGAACATGCATTGGGGTGTTACCACAGAGTTGCTGCAGCACAGCTCTCAACCGCTGAAGCCAGGTTCTGCTTTCCTGACCCAAGAACCGCATCCCTCCCACAGTGCCCTCGTTGAAAAGCAGGTCCGTTCTGGCACAGATGTGCATACTGCCAGCCCTACTGGCGAGGAGTGAGGTCCTGCCACAGCCATACTCCCATCAGACCAGTTTCAGTGTAGTAGAGTTGCATTCCAAATGTAGTAGATGTTGACATCCAAATGGTGCCTCCAGGGTAGGGCCATGCATAGTATGTGCCTGTGCAGGCCTCCCCGATTCAGGACATGCTCCCTGCACAGCCCTGCACGCCAGCAGAGCTGGAGGCTGCTCCCCTTTGTACAGGCATGCCAGCATGAAACTGCTTTGGAGGCTTCTGGGGTAGGATGCTATATTTGATGGCAAGTTGGGCATGAGCTCTGTAATTACCCAAGTGGTAATTATGTAAGCACACTGTGCCCTTTCCTTGGTATATGCATCCTACCATACAATGTTCTGTGTCTATAATCAGCACTCACAGCTTTTATCTGTGTTTTAATGCCTTATACAGCAGAGACTGAACACAATCCTCTTAACAAATTAAAACTTCTAACAGCTTCCTACTGTGAGCACGTATGTGTATGCATGTCTGTGTGCTCACCCCATCAACCCTGCTAGTGCTTCTAGTTGGATCTGTCTCTACCACTGCAATTGGTTCTCCTCCACTCCAAGTGCTGCACTTCATCTGCCGTTGTGTATATATAGCCCCTTCTGCCCTCAGGCCATCCAGCATCTCGGCCTACTGCTGAGAATTGTTATAAACATTTGTTATTCTTCTGACATCCAGGCAACCAAAATACTTTTCTAAATGTGGCAAGGTTCCTGCAGTTTGACAGCATCACTCAGTGATGGCAAATAGCACTGTTACTTCTCTGTGTCCAATTGCAGAACACAGAGGACAACATGCACATCAGAAGGAGTTTGTAATTAAACAAGAAAGGCATCTCTGAAATTCTTGACATTTCATAACGTGTCAGAAGTGCTGGCGTACAGATTTATTACAAGGAAAGGACTCCAATGGAGGGGCATTAGTATCCTCTCTACCTTCAGAAGGAAACAGACTTAAGAACAGAGTCCTGAGCTCCCTTTTCAGATGCAAACCCCAAACTAATGGGTGTCCCATTGCTCTGCAGGAACACAACTGCTCTGCATCCCAGTGTATTTCCCTGTTAATATTTTATGTCCTTTTTGAAGCTTTTACTTTTCCAGTCCAAAATTTCCAGATGCACATGTCTGAAGTCAGGCACTTAGATCTGTATTTACAGTGCCTATAAAAGGCAGCTGGCTATTCCAAGGAGCAGGCCAACTACAAGGCCAACATAATCAAGATCCAGAAGTACCTCCAAAAGAAACCCCACAAAACTAGGAAGTGTCCCCCAGTAAGATAAAGAGCCACGTTTGCAACTCTGGATTTATAATCATGTAAAGAGTGAACTAACGCCTGTACTGTTTTGAAGTTACACTTGGACTCTATCAACTTGTGCTAGAAAGGTGGAAACGTGTACATTTGAGAGAGGTAAAAGCTTGAAAGCAGGCAAGGCAAGACAAGTTTGCTTACAGCCACCTGAGGAAAAAAGGTTAACTTATGTACTTAAATGCAGAGCACAGTAACTCACCTGAAAGGACGATGAATCCCACATACAGAATTTGAGGTGAATGGCAGTTATTCCCTATCACAAAAGAATTCCAGATTTTGCCTAATATGCACAAGCAGTTCGTAACTTTAGAGATCAATGTGTGAAGTGCTGATTTTTCAGACTGTCCTAAGCAAACTGATAGAGGGAAAACTGGCTTTACAGACAGTCCTTGCTTAGAAGACTCATGGCAGCACTTGCTCAAAGAAGCCAGGATAAAAGGAAGGTTCAGATGTCTCTGTGTTAAACTCACGGAGTGCACCACATCAGACTTCTTTTTGTGACTACAATAAGGCGATTGATATCCTTTTCCATACACCAATACTTGACAATATAGGCTCTAGTATCCTTTTGCACATACTAGCTGATATGCTCAGCTTAACTGCAAGCCATGGATTAGTTCCCACAGCCTTTGCTCAGGTGTTACTCAAGCTACCAGACTGAGATCTAGCATCTGCTTTGTTCAGAAGCAGACTTAACTGACTGTAGCTTGAAGCAGCTATTTGGTTTGTGCCCCCTTATTACACTAAGCATGCAAAGATATCAGTAAGATTATACTACATAAGGCATTTTCATCCATTAAATGTATATAGCAAAGATAGAAAATTTATCCTTCATCATCAATCATGAATTTAAAGCAACCAATTCATTGGTACACAATGAATGCAGATGAAATAAGCATCAGCAGATTCAAAATACAACGAAATGAAAAAATACCTGCTTTGCTGCTGAAGAAGAAATGTCTCCGTTTTCTAGAAGGTTCAGAAGGTCAGCTAGGAAAAAAGAACTGATGGGGCTGTGGAAAAAGGGGACAGGAGTTACCTCAGAGAAGAGGACAAGTAATAGATTTATGCCACTGTTGCTTGTCTAAACGTCACACAGTTTAGCATGACAAGCTAAGTTTTTTTTTTCGTGATACACTGTATTCAGCTTTGATCTTGACTGCCTGATTATGCCTTATCATTGCCCTCTTCTCTGGAAGGCATTTGGTTAACTTCATTAATCATGACAGTGTCAAGGCCTAAGCAGCACTGCCTAGGATAACCAACCTCACAGATGATAACTAAAGCAGAAGTCAGCATCAGAGTGACATGATACTGTTCTTGGTACATGAGAAAAGAAGCAATTTTATTTCACCACTGTTGTAACTGAGAAGCCTGACCTTTCCTTTGCTGTAAGGGAATGTTGTTTTAAGTGACTGAGTAGGTCATTCAAAATCCAGCCGATCACTTTCTTTGGCTTCATCTGGGTCTGTTTTACCACATCTTCAAAGAAGTCCATTAATCCATCTTCATTCTATTAAAGAAAAATTAAGTGCATTGAACAGACACTGAAGTGCAAGCGTGATTAATTACAATTAGAATCAGAGTATAAATGCTAAAGTAAACTAAAGAAAGTAAAAAAGCTGCAAGACTTTGGAGTAATGTTATTATAAGGAAACAAACTACATTGTGCCTAGCATGCATGCATACAGCTTATATGTCAGCCTGTTTTAAAGTAACTTTAATAATCGAGTGATCTTTTCTCTCTTACATCTTCCCTAAAATCAATATTTGGAGAGAACCTTTCTCATTTTGTCCTTTTTTTAAATACATACAATGGCAGAAAATATAATGCTCCATACACTGTCACGCTATCTTTTACCAAGAAGAGACCTTGCCTGAAATTGCCTATAGATACCTCACTCTTGATCTTGCAGTCACTTAGGTTTTTTTTGGACCGATGGAATAAGGTTAGCTTGTAGTCACCCCTGAATGATGTGGAAAGGTCACGCTGGAAGAACAGGGGTTTTATGTTTCTAGATTTTTCACAGAAGCTATGCAAGGCTTTGCACAGCACCCTAAGTGCGCAGAAGGTATGATAGTAGGGGATTCAATTTATACTATAAGTGAAATCTGAGATTGTTTTTAGAAGAACAGATAGTGCACAGGCTGTTGAACACTGTGCTGTTTGATATCAGGGCACTGGCAGTTCTTTAACTGTAGCACAGAACTCATTAGTTCTACTGAAGGCAGAAAAGACATTAAGTGGCAAGAGGAATCCAAATCCTCTTTGCCACGGGATTTCTACAGGGTATGGCATAAATGAACAGGAGGTCTCACCAGCTCTCAGAAGAGGTAGCAGTTTAGAAGCAGCCACTGAGTTATTCTACTCATACTGTTATCACAGCAAAACCATCTTCCAAGCACACAGTAATCGCAGACAGATCTCTGTGAAGACTTCTGAGCAGAACAGAGCAGAGGCACACACTAAACCAAAGCCTGACTCCTCCACTAAAACTCAGCCCTGTCAAAGCAGTCTTCTTTGTCCTTGTATTTAAAAGCAATCACTATAGCAATACAAAATTATGAACTTTCCACCCCCCATAACTTGCACAAAACAAACTTCCAACATCTCTGGATACTGCTTTTAAGGACTCCACAATCTACTGCTCTCTGTTCTGGAAAACAGAACAAAAATTACTTGAATTAGTGGGCTGATGTGCTATAAAACTACAATGATAAAAATCAGACTCTCACTCTTTCCTGTCCTGTGCTTTTACATATTCACTTATTAGTCAAGGAATGTAAAATCTTATGTTCAATATATTAGAAGAACAAATTTTGTAATTATCAAAGTACAGATTAAGAACTATGCATGTATGCAGTGGAATTACTAAAATGATGAATTACCAAATATTGTACTCCTCTTAATTCACCTCATGATTCATTTGCACAAACACTGATAATTTAAATGGCAGATTACCTTCCATTAAAACACTTGTCCAATTTTGGTAGGAAAAAGCAACTGTGTACAAATGCTGTTGTTTTCACTTTAATGTATACTGCAGAAGGTTTCACAAACAGTCTAGACAGAGCAGTCTAGCTACATCATGTGCACAAAAACTTTGTCTGCAGATGCCACATGTCTGAGTGCAGGCTGCATGGCTCAGATGCATCACATCCAACACTTCTATCACGTAGATGATGGAGAGCAGCCCTCTGGCACTGGGCACATTCAGATTTCTGGATACCAACAGCTTGGCTAGAGTTACAGCACCGATGCTTCTGCCAGACCTTTGAGAAATCAAGGGCAAACATACCCAGCCTTCCAATTTCCATCAGATGATTTCCAGGCAGCAAGAGGAGAAAAGCCCAGGAATACTTAGACACATCTGTTTATATATGCTACCAGGTACTGAGCCCCATACTTGCTTCTTAAGCACGGAGAAATGGACAAATTATTTTGCCATTCTTTATTATTTTTACTTTTTTAGTGATTGTCATTTGCTGTAGCCAAGAAGTAGGAAACCCCAGCAATGAAATGATCAAGGCAGAATTTCAGAACATCAAAATGACTGACAAAAATGAAACATTTTCCTTATTTTCTAGCCATATAAAAATTACTAATAACTAATAAAATTTCTTCAATTCTTAAATACTGTACTATTTGAACTTCAATTTGTTGTGCATTTTGGTCAACTTTTGTCATGCTAGATTCCATCCAGCCACCAAATCTATTTGGACAACTTTCACCCAGAAGAATGTTGTTAATGTTTTTAACTGTAGGAAAAAATGACCAGGGGGCAGCTCTGATACATTGAGCTCTACTATCCATCATTTCACTTCTAAAATAAAAAAACCCCATTCATTGAAATATTAATTTATCTTCTTCTCTACTAATCTGACATCATAATTTCCTGCGTGCTGTCTGTATATACTGCGTATTTCTGCCTCTGTATTTCAGCACTATAAATTATGCCCCCACTTGGGTCTCCCACTACACGCCAAATATGTTGCAACTTATTCATCAGAATCTCAACTGCAGGAATCATGACATTCCAATATTTCAACCAGATTCAAATGTACTTCTGGTACATGGTTTAACACCATCATTTAATTCTACAGAGATGTCAGAACATAACAGTGGAGTGATTCCAAGCGCTTTGTAAACAAGTTTCAAACAATACATTGTTTTACAGACAACCATGGGCATAATCTGCAGGGACGTTGGGTCTGTAATGCAAACTGATGCCTTTGAAGACTAATAGCTGCCCAAAGCACTGAAGGAGAAAACTGTATCAGTGTTCACAAATCTCATTTTTTCTGCTTTCTTCTTCCCATTTTCACCATCACAGTTCCCGCAGTAACCAACTGTGCGGTAACAATTGTCGCAAAAATGTGCAAGACTGTCAAGGAAAAAAAAGCAGAAAATCTACCCTATTAAAGTACAAAAGAAGAGCAGTCAGAAACAGACAGCTCAAACTTTCTCCTTCTGACTTGTTAGAAAACGCTTTAAGTTCCAAAAAGAAGCATAAATTCATCCACACACTGAAGAATATGAGGGTGGCATGAGATAAACAAAATGGTCAAAACCACTGCTAGCCCGTTTTGTTTGTACAAAGGATTCACAAATGCCAACTGTTACAGTGAAGAAGTGAGCTGAAGCCAAAGCAGAACTGCCACTTTTATCTGAGTAAACATAAAGGTATACAAAGACAAGAAATTCCAAAGTGATCAGATTGTTTCTTCCTAATGCTGCACTGTGACAACTGATCTATTTTTTTTGGTTGGACCTCAGCATGGTTTTTGAAATCAATACAACATATTCATATCTATGCCAAAACATCCTTTTTTTTTTTTTTGCCCCCTCCACCCTTCCCATCCACGACCATAATATTATACTACCGTAGTTCTCAAAGATTCTTCTTAATGAAGAACAGTATTTGCCAACCTACCAGTTTACACAGCAAATTGCATGCAGAAACCCAAAAACCATGGAGTTTACCTTGCTTAAAGAATTTTATCTTTACAAATAAAATGGATTTTGCATGAACAATATCAGAAATTTCATTTATTTTTGCAATTTTTAGAAAATCATAAAAAATCTAGCAGTTTACACTCAAGAAATAAAGATATCAATAGTCAAAGCCCTCCTTCCATCTCAGTTATTCTTGGAATTAGGCTAAGCTGGAGTCTTACATTCTCGATACTGCGGTATATATAGGCAGTTTTTGTGTATGAGAATAAAGGTCTTGAAGCCAGCTCAGAAACTACTTCTGAAGTATGATATTGTTTTATCGTAACTTTTGGGCTTAACGTTTTCTCTTAACAAGTTGGCACAAAGCAGAGATTTTGCATTTTAGAGTCATCCCTCTACCACCACCATTTATTTAATGAGCACTCCTGGGTGCTCTAACCTGAAAGAATGCTCATTAGATTTGTGCATCTGGCCCTATCAGCAATCTTCTGTAACTTCCCATGTAAGCTTAACACAGCAATGGACATACCATTTGCAGATGAATTAAGGTTAACTAGTCTCCCAGTGAACAGGCAAGCAACTTTTATGGAGAGTTTACATGCTGACATCCTAATGCACAATAAAAGACTCACAATGAAGAAGTGCTCACTTCATGCATTCAAATGGATGCATTATCTTATTACAAGCTGTATCTCAAATTTCAGCTTGGAGCCCATTAATTATTTTACACACTGCAGAAAGGAAGAAGTTAACAGAGAAAAAGCAAAGGCACTAGAGGATTTCAGAGAGCTCTTGGAAGGAAATGGGAACTGAGGAGGCAAATACACAGGGCTAGTTCATAGAGGTGATAGAACCACACAGCAGAAGCTGTCGATACTATCAAGATTGAAGCGGGCTAAGAAGTAAGTTGATGCCAAGTGAAAGAAGAGCATGTATTGAGTGTGGCTGGGATGAAGTTAATTTTCTTCATAGCAGGCCATAGGGTACTGTGTTTTGAATTTGTGACCAAAACAGTGCTGATAACATCAGTGTTTTGGCTGCTGCTGAGCAGAACCTGCAGAGCATAAAGACTTTTTCTTTTTCTTACTCTACTCCCACAGTGAAGAGGCCAGGGTTGGTTTAGAACAGCAAATCCAAATAGAGTAAGGAGAAACTGCATGTCTTACAGTGTTGTACTCAGCAAGAAAAACTGAGGGCAGAAGTAGAGACTGGCTGGCCATCAGGCTCCTTGTGGGATGTGATGAGTGGTGGTCTTTGCAACATTTCTGTTTTTTTTCTTCCTCCTTCTTACACTTAAATAAGGTTGCCTATATCTCAGCCCACAAGTTCTCTTGCTTCTGCTGTTCTTATTCTCTCCTTCATCTCACTGGTGGGAGGAATGAGTAAACAATTGTGTGCTGCTTTGCCACTGGCCAAAGTCAACTCACCTCAGTGGGGAAGAACTTAGAGAAAAAAAAAAGCCAGAAAAAAAAAGTGCAGAACCTGTCTGCTCTCCTGAGCTACTTTTAATTTGTGAGAAATGTGCTGATGTGAAAAAATGCACATGTGAACAGGAATACCATCTGTTAGATTACATTTTGCAACTTACACAATGAAATAGAAAGATAAGATACCACTGACACCTCTCAGTGCTGTCACTGCAGCCTCGTGACTTCAATAAGACTTACAACACATCTGCCCACCAAACAGAAGATCTGTAACTCACGAAAAAGGCACACAGGCACAAAAGCAGTTTTCCTAACAGCTTACTTCAGAAGAACGAACCATTTTTTTTTTTCCTGTAGAACCAACTTCTGTACAAGTTTTAGAATACACACAGTGTGCACATTACAAGTGCATTAAAGACACACAAAGGAGGGATATTAGGTAGTTCAGATAAGATATTAGGTGTACTGCTCCACCTGCATTTACAGTCAAAGTAAAGGAACTCCTCCAGAGGACAATTTGAAGTACTTACGGTACCTGGAGTCTTACAATGAAGAAGTCCTTTTCCTTCTATCTCTACTAATCACAGAAGTAACCAAAGCAGGACACCACCCTAGCTTAGCTGGCTATCTGAAATGTCTAAGCTTGGGTGGCTTAACACCCCCCAGTTATCACTGGGGAATCAAGATAATTCAGTTCGTATTTAAGATGCCGGAAGTCCTTAGAATAATTTTGAACGTTATGAGATTTTGCTGTCATTTCTTTATTTACACTCACATTTGTCATATTCTTTTTTTTTTTTTTTTCCCAGATCCTCTCTTCTCAATCTGTCCTAGGCATTGTGAGGTCAAAACTAATACTGTATAGCCATTTTGTGTAATTACCTGTTAATGAGTTTGTTTGGTTTTTTTTCAAAAAAAAAAGAAAAAAAACAGAGACCAGATCAACTAGGGCATGTGAAGTTAAGAGATGTAGATTGTGTGTTTTTCTTCTGCAGTCAGGAAAGCATGCCTATTAATTTGTCAAATAACGACAATGTGCCCATCCTTGTACCAAAGCCAAACCCAGAGATAAGAAGAATAAGCACTTGCAGGCAAGGATTTGTCAGCAGGAAGTTGTACATTTGTTGCAGTCAGTCACTAGTTTGTCCATGTGTAGACAGACAAGATCGATATTAAGTAATAGTTATCTGACTGCACCTTGTATGAGACATGCTTCTGCTAGGCACACGGTGCAAAGTTTCTTTTTTCTCCACTAACATATGCATGTATGCTTCAGGGTATAGAAGTAGGCAACAAACTGGACATATTTCCAAATAAAAAAAATTCATGAGAACTGATAGGTGGTTAATAACAACATTCATAAATGTTTTTGAATACAGTCCAACTTCTGGAGTTGCTGCGTTTATTTTCACACTTGATCAATAGACCTACCATTAAGGTGAAGCTGTGTTCAGGAAGAATCCCATACAGTTCAACAAGCTTTGCTCTCTTCACACTGGGAAGGTCAGGAAGTCTCTCATGAATCCAATCAATATTTACCACTTGCTGATGGTTCACATTAGCTGGCAAAGATTTAGCATCGTATAGAATCAATGGGGGAAGATTTGGCTCTGGCATAAACCTAAAGATGAAGAAAAACTTCTTTAGAAATATTGTCAGTCAAAAGCTAAACAAGAACGAAGAAAATACATACGATAACTTTACGCTGACTTGGAAATTACATTGCTGTCTTTAATAAAATATTAAGAATTCATGACAGTATGTCAGAGGTCGGTTCATCAGCTGTTGCAAAGTCCCTATTCTCCAAGTATTTGCAACTACTTGTCAGAGTCAGTGATAGAAAAGGATTAACTATATTAAGAATAGCAATAAAAATAATAGTTATGGAAACAACTTATTTCTTTTGACATCAAGCATGAACTGTAGATCTAAACAAAAATGGGAGTGGATTGGCAAGGAGAAACCCAGATTGACAGCCAATCACCAAAAGTGATCTGGGCAGGCTGTAACCTTTTCCATGCAGACTTAAAAAACCTTGATGAAATCCCATGCTGTGCTAAAAGCAAAGTTACTGCACTCATCAGGGTGTCTCCACAGAACAAAAAGCTCGCTTAAAGACAAGGCCAATTCAGACCTGCAATTACTCTGCAGTTGAAGCAGAAACCTCACTTTCACCTGATCAAACGAAGGGTTCAAAAATTTCAGGACAAGGGACGTGAAACACACTCTATAATTTTTATTTCAAATCTGTCTAAACATAGATCTTAAGTCTGATGCATAACGTGCAAGCAGTAACTTACAAAAATCTGAGAAAACAGTTTAATACTGACCTATCCTAAGCACTAGTAATAATCTCTCTGGTCTTCATTTGAAGTACCTTAGACTCACCAGTTTTGCACAGGTTTGCCTAAGTTTTCTTTTGCGTTTGTTCAAACTAGCCTTGTTAAATAAGTCAGCAACTACTACATTAAGGAATTCATAAAACTACTACTGTCTTCTCTGCTGCATTTCTACAACTGCTATTTGGAAAAGCAGATTTAAACAAAGTTTGTGGAATATTTTCAAAATCCTTGCTCTGCATCAGTAGGAGTGTATGTACAGTTAACCGGAGCACAGAACTGAGAGGCTCTCAAAGTTCTGCAGAGCTGCAATTCTCCAACTGGGAAGTGACCTCTGGGAATAACAAGAAGATTGAACCTGAGATGAAAAGCCAGGAAATGACTAAGTTGATCAGCATTTAGACATCTCTATCCATAGGATGACAGAGGCATGCAAAGAGCCGTACAAGAGGAGCTCGGAGACCTCAACAGTCACTGAGCTGCACTCTTATGCCCCATCCCATCCAGACACCACTCTGATTACCTCTTATACAGGAGCACTCAGCAGATATGCTGTTGTTTTGCAGCACTGACCCAAAATTTATTCCCAGCAGCACTGCTTCCTGACAGAGTTATGCCTTATTCTCTTGCCCTCCAGATAGATCTTTCTTGGTTGACTGTGTATGGCTTTGTATGTTTGACTTTGCTGAGAGCAGATTATAGACTGTTCACACAAATCTTTAGCAATCGAACTGTGGTGACTGCCATCTCACGTCAGTGGAAGGCAATAAGTATTTAGCTGGGTAACAACTTCAGTAGGTCTACGTAGATCTTAAGATAGAAATCTGCCTATGAATGCTGACTCTCCTCAACAGTAGTTAGGATTTTAAACAGTGTGTACGATCACAGAATTTAAGCATGAAGATGCAGGGCCTGCTGTATGAGAATCATTTCTCTCAGTACATATTTAAAGCAGGAACAGTGATCATCTCAGAATATTCTTACATTTAACATCAGGCATTCTTAACAATTTACGTGTACTGGCCAAAAAGCAAACCTTCAAATTACCTACTTTGAGCTGAAGTACTCCAGATTATTGCTTAGGAAAGGCTTTTGTGTCTCCTCGCTGCTAAATCCAATAGAGTCTATGGAATCTAGATGTCAACTTCTCAGACTCATACTGATTCTGATAGGTCTCTTTCCACTGGAAGGTCAGTTTCCATACACATTATACTGATTACCTTTACAAGCTTTTTACACTGACTACACTTAATATATTTAACAGATTTTCAGTTCTTGAAAAGGTAACTTTATTTTAAAAAAATACCGATAATCTTGCTTTCCCTCTTTGTCTCTCATTGGTACAGTGCACCTAAAATAAAACAGATAAGACATGAGAAGTGGTACACCATTGGATTCCCAGCAAAAAGATAAAACATAAATCTCGCCTCATGAGGTTCAGGAGAGTGCCTTAAAGCCACTCCGAAGAAAGCGTGTATGTACAAGGGCAGTCATTTTCACACAGACGCCGCTTGAGTTAGCACACAAACTGTTGAATAAAAGCCTCAATTTCAAGAATAAGTTTCTACCATTGAAGAGAGCATGCTTGTGAATATTAGCTTTAGAAGACCGAAGTTGAGCAATATCAAGTCATCTCCCCTGATCTGGTCACTAGGCATCCCTAGCACTCTAAAGCTGTTATTACTGATATTTCTCCAAAATAAGAACTCACCCAAGCTTAGAATCAAATGCTCTTGTTTCATTCAGAACTGTTCCTCCATTTTCAAGTTCCTTAATTTGCCTGTGTATTTCATAGTCTGACAGAAACATGAGAAAAAAGAATAAGCTTACTATACTGCACTATTAGCTTTTGTACACTCCACTATTTCATTTTCCACTCCTGTGCAATAATGGAAAAGTTAGTTGTTTTAACCTTAATAAAATCAACAGCAGTAGATGCATCATCAGTCACTGTCTTTCTCCCCAGCACTGTTTCTTTCTTTGCATGTTTTCCTCATCTTCTTTCCTTTAAATAGAAAGCATTTTCTCCCAGGCACTGCAGCCAAACCATACATTTCTAGTGACCTTTCTTTCCCCCAGTGGAGTATTTGGAACAAGAATTCTCGCATTCTCCTTGCCAGTTATATTTTGGAGATGTAATGATCATCCTTTCTTGCTCATACCCAAGTTGCATCTGAACTTCACGCATACAATTTACTGTACATGGTGAAAGCTATCATCTGCACTGAAGGACAAAGAGCTACTGCTAACGTCTCCCAGAGCCAAACATACTAAACCCTGAATCATCTGCTTTGTTCTTCTTACAGACAGAAGGATAAAACTACAGACTAACATGACTGCTATCCCCAGAGTATTCCTAACTAAGATTTCTTCTGTGAGGGAGCAGCAAGAACAGGGCTGCTCCAAAAGGTGGGACAAGCCTGGAGCCAAGGACCACCACAGCACAGGAAGTGCCCTTGCACATCTGAGCAGCGTTGACAGATGCACGTGCTTCTAGCAGGGTTTACTAATAGTTTCAGACAAGGTGAAGGGGTGAACTGGGTCCAGGGTGCACCCAGGTTCAGTCAGACTGCAGAAGCAAAGGCCAGACATAGGACTGGAAACAAGACTACAGCACAGGTCCAAGGTCCATCAAGAGACAGCACTGGAAACACACATCTGTGACATAGGTCAGGCAAAGTCTTAAAGGCATAAAGAGGACCACTAGACCAGGAGGAATGTGCATGGATAGGGTACACCCAGATAAAGCTAGTCAGGGCATTTAAAGCCAACAGATGTACTCAGACACCTGTTTTACTAAGAACTTAAAGTATCCACAATGCTCCAGCAACAAAGTAACCATCATTTACCTACTGCTTTTGCCAGGAATCTTATGCTATTGATATTCTTCACTTCAGTTCTTACTCCGTAAGGCTCTCCAGGGTGATGCACAGAAATATTGGCATCCACTCTCAGCTGACCCTCTGTAAAAGGAAACTTAATCAACAAAATAGTCCACCCTGTAAACTAGAGTAAAAA
This sequence comes from Chrysolophus pictus, assembly GCA_037305975.1. Taxonomy (NCBI): domain Eukaryota; kingdom Metazoa; phylum Chordata; class Aves; order Galliformes; family Phasianidae; genus Chrysolophus; species Chrysolophus pictus. The sequence continues at coordinate 57,934,350 of CM074579.1, read as the reverse complement.
CCCCCGGCACGCATTAATAAACTTTATGTTATGTGCAGAGCATTAACAGCAAGCTTCCGTACTTTGAGAAATGAGTAGCAACCAGTTCATAATAACTTTCTGTTTTGATTCCGTTTCAAGCTTCTGCCTCCAATCATTCAAATTTTTCTGAGAATGCAACCTTTTTACTTTTGATATTACTGTTCCTAATTCTTCTCTGAGAAAATTGTATGGCACGGTGCAGGGCTTAGCAAAAAGAGCTTCTGATTCACTGCCCTTAAAAAAAGGGCAGAATTAGACAAGCGACTTAAAGCAGTGCACTGTGAGCTTCCATTCCTCTAAAAACAGCACAAAGATACCTTTTGGAATTACAGTTCGATGGATATATACTACTCTGTTGTGAAACGCAATAATTCAGTTATGTTGAACAGTTTTTACTTAGGTGCCCTTGGAAATTTACAGCCCAAGGACAAAATGTCAGAAGCTGTGGATTTTTTGCAGTTTTCTTTTTCTTCAAGAAATTGCAACCTTTTCTCTTCTCCAGATTTCCCTGGCTACCAAAAATACTGAAACTGAACACAAAAGTTACATATAAAAATGTCCTACACTCCTAGTTCAAAATGGGCTAACGTCCTCAGAGATCTCTGATGACTCAACCTCAAGTAAACAGGGCTTTTATCCTTCTCCCTCCAAAGACATTCCTTCTAAGAAGAGAAGGTTTGCCACAGTTATTCAACTGGTGGGAAAAACAAACAGGAGAGGTTATATCATAATTAAACATAATTTCTTCCCATATGCACAGTGAACTTTTGTAGCCTTCCTCTTTGTGTTTAATTACAATTGCTGGTAAAAAGAAACAAACACTTCATGTTTCCATACGGTAGCACTATTAAAGAAAACACAAAGTAGCTCCGATTCAAACCTGTTAAAAAGTCTATGGCTCAAAATCCACTGCAGTGAACAAATAAAAATTGACTGGAGAGTACGTGGTATGTGTTGTAGAAGTAAGCTGGATGACAGTGCATTAATTTCCTCTGTCTTCAAAGAGTCCTTGCCAAACACAAATGAAGGACAAAGGCTATAGAATGACTCAGCATCTCTTCCAGAAGTGTTTTGCACATGTTTCCTCTTTGGGGTAAAATGAGTAGTTGCTACAGAGTAGGAATATACTTGTCCTGTTCTTGCTTCTATTTGAGACACAGCCTGCTTCTACTTGGATGAAGGTGCCAGTGGGACACAATAATGAAGTTAATCAGATATAAATGAAAGGAGAGCCTGACCCCAAATTCTTTTTTAGAGAAGATTTTTTTTCCTTAAAGCCCACTTAAAGCCCAGCTTCATTTCATTTTCCAGTATAATCATCTTTTCATTTGTCTACTGAATTAACAGTGTATAAAACTTGTCTTCACTGAACATGTAAATAAAACACAGGTAAAATATGAGCATGTAAAACCCTTAATTGAAAACAAGTAATTATGATGAAGTAAAACACAGCAGAAAGCCCTTAAAATGCCACTAGGAAAAAATAATTCAAATACTTTTAAGGCTAACTATACTGCAGGAAAAAATACTCCTAACACTGGAGTCTCTTGAAGTCAGAAATCTCAATGCAGTGAAAGATACAACTGCATAATTCCAATGGCAATATTTGGACCAAATTCAGAAGTGACGAATGATGGTTTACACGTATGTCCATGAAGGCCTTTGAAGAACTGTGTAAACTGGCTGTCCAAAATTAAGAACTGCACCCCTTTCTGATGTGTATAACACTTGGTGAGAAAAGATTCACAAAGAAGCGGGCAAGGTGAGGCATTGCATAAGCATATATAATGACTACCAATTATTATTTCCTTCTACGTTAGATTAGAATTTGCATCACTAGCTGCCATTTCTTGGGTCTCGTTAGTCTTTGGTGGACAGATCACTCTGACTCACTTCTCTAGGAAATGCAATCATTTAAACTGTGGCCTGATTCTGCTGCCAGATCACTGCAGCCATCCTTGACAGGCCAAAATAAACACCCAGCTTAAATTATGAACACTAGCAGGCAGCACATAAACATGCAAGGGATGAATGCCCCAAGCTGCACTTCTAAAAGTGTCAAGCAGAAGCCTGTTTGCTACCTGTAACTATGGGTTGGTTGCAAATTTTGGTAACGTTGGGACTATACAAAAATGGCATGTCCCAAATAACGCAACTGAAAAAAGAGACATGAGACAGAACCATTAGTCAGGAGGCTGAACACATGCTGTGCACATGTGCTATTTAGACTGGAAAAACTATCAAGAGTTCCAGAAAGAAGGGCTGGTGCCAAAATGAGGGATTCTCCAAATAAAGAGATCTCAGATGGTAGTGATCTTGGCTAGAGAAAGGTGGGGGAAATCCTGAACATCAGAGAGTTGTGTAGAGATAAGTAGCTGGGGATGCCTAGGGACCTTGGCTGCTAATGCCTGAGACTGATACCTGCAAGCTGGCAAGCTGCACAGCATGAACGAATACAATTTTCAGCCAAGCCCCCCCAGATCAGCAATGATCTCCCTAGTAGAAGGGAAGCTGACACCTAGCAAACATAGTGCTAGAAGGGGAGGGACAGAGTGAGTGTGCCAAACTATCAAGCATGGTAGAAGCTGAGATCTGGTTGGTTCTTAGATTAACCATGGTATCTGCTATAAGTTGTTATTTACTCCATCTCACACACACCATCATAAATTTACTGTTTTTACATCTATTTTATGGCCAGCCGAGACTTGACAGACAACTCAGAGGATGATCCATACCTCTACTACTCTGTTGAAGCTAAGGGAACTAGCTTCCATATTCTGTAACTAATCCTTAGTGCATAGCTTATGTGCTGCAGCACTGTAACAAGCAGCATGAGGACAGACAGGGAGAAACACCTCAAGAACCCAGGGGACATTCACTCCTGTCTAGGTTTTTCCTATAAAATCTAACACTGCAAAGCTCTGCAGAGGAAAGCAGGCCCATAAGCACATCTGAAGCATGGCAGACATTAGGGAGGGCTCTGAGGATTTTAAAAACAACAGCTAGAAAAGGCTACGGGTTATAAGCAACTGCAGAACAAAATAACCAGAAGCTGCAGAACTCCCACAAATGTAGAGAATTACAGGTGACAAGAGAACATGCCCTTCCCCCTCTGTACCTGCCATGATTGCCTGGCTGCTCCCAAGTGTCTGAAGAATAAGCTGAAGCTCTCTGACTGCTGCAGCTGCTTCTTCCCCACAGCACATATCAGGCTCCATGACAACCTCCATGAGGCCGACTCCTATCAGGCAAAGACAAGAGATTTCCAACAATAGCTTTTGATCTCAGCATATTAGAGTATAACTGGCTAAACACATGAAAGCACTCGGGCTTTTTTTGAGAACAAAACAAAATGAAAAAAATGTATTATTTAGTGACTGTCACAATGGACCAGGTACAGATGGCTATAAAAACTTTTCCTCCTTTTCTTAAAGGAGCAGACAAACTGCAGACAGTACTCCACCCTCTGACTGACATGCATAACAGACATATACATTCCTCTTTGGTTCTCCTCTGAGAGAACTCCAATTAAAACCCTGATTGCAGACTCAAATGTATTTCACTTAAACTAATTTTGGAACAGACAGAACTGTAAAAACACGTAGTAGTTTTTTGTTTCAGTATCCCTTTCAAAGAACATGACCAGCCACAGCCTTTCACTTCAATGGACACTGAAGCATGATGCCCATTAGGCTTGCCATCCTGGACACAGCCTTTTATTTTGTATTAACTCGGTTCATTCTGTTTACAGTTTCAAAGCTTGAAGAGAAAATCTACATTTTTTTCCAAAGCTAATAATTAAAAGAACTGTCTATCAAATTCCAGCAGCTACTCCTATACACAAACTTCATTCATTTATGCTCTAAGATACATTTTTTTTTTAAACAACACCTACAATTGCAAGAGCTTACACAGCTGAGTGGCTCTACGTGACTGTCAGGCACGAGGAAGTTGAGCTAACAGATTACTAATTTGCTCTTGCAAAATGTCATCAACCAACTGCAAAAGGAAAGGCCTATTAAACATTCCCCTGCTTCAAGTGTAATGTGTTTTCATTTTCAAGGAGAGAGATAACAGGCTGTTTTTATTTTTCACCTGTTTTCTGTCATTGGTTTACTTTTAAAAACTCATCTTAATATAAAAAGGAGGAGAAAAATAAGAGAATGGTCCAAGCTTACCAGCCCTGTTCAAGTCAATGAGAGTCTGGCTCCTTGCATCATCATGGAGACTTTTTCCACTGTCTTGCTCCAACTGAATTTGTTTAATTCTCACAGTTTTGGTCACCATCTGGCTCATTTTGTTATCTTTGCAGAGACTGTATGACAGACTCCCATTCACCGCAATAGGAACTCTTTGCTGAGTGATTTGATAGCCAGCCTGTCAACAAAATCAACTTTATACTCCAATAAAACATTCACATTATAGAAAGCAGCAGCATGTCCACGTGCAAGTACTATAGACTAAGAACATTAAACTGGAATTGCAACATCTTCCACAGTGACCTATATAAGAGGAAGGAACACATGCAAACAGGCAAATTCAGATGTTATTTTGCTTAGTTGGGAATGAAGCAAGCTAGAAGATGGGACTAGAATTCAAATTAGCTGTGAGATCTGAGAAAAAAAATAAGAGCTCACCCTGATACAGGTAAGCATACAATACTATACTAACATAGAAACAGTCAATAATCAAGTGCATGACCACTTGCCAACGATGACATAGATTTCATTGATACTGCCTTGCTGTAGCAAATAGGCCAGAAGAGGTTCTTCCACACTCATGGTTCTGTGATGATGTTAAATTTTGTCTGAAGACAGTGAGTGTACTCAATCTCCAAGCTGAGACTATTGCTCATCTTCCTATCAGGGTGAACCTCCCTTAATGCCAGTTCAGTAACTTACTCATTAGAGTGGAAGAGAGCGAGGCAGTAGGGAAAATAAATAAATAGATAAAACGAAGAAAACAACAAAACTCAGTCTCATTAATGCAGCAATTTAAAAGCCAAACACTGCAACCCCATGTGGAGCACATAGCTAACAAATGCTACCTCATATCTGGGACTCCAAGCAAAGAGGAAACTGCTAGCCAGAGATGGGGTGCCAGTGACAAGGGATTGCAATCACTGCGCTGATGTAAAATTACACAGATGGCTCCATTACTGCATTAAGGTAGGGTACCTATCTCTTAGTCCTTGCTAGCCTGCTTATGCCCCCAGTAGTGAGAACTAAAAGAAACCTGCCAGATGCCAATGAGCTGGGAGAAGCATTTGCATGTTTTGCTAGGAGGAAGGGTTCACCCTAAGATTTAGAGATGGTGACAGTGCAATGGGACAGAGGACAATGGTCTGGCACACTGAATAGCTCAACTTATATATGCAATGAAGTGCATGACCTTCTAGCCATAATCAACACAAAAAGAATCCCAAACATAAAATAATTGACTCAATGCAGGCTATACTAACCACACAGCTCTTCTCATCTCCTAAACCTTCTCATTAAAATGAATTTTTAAAGCCTGAAATGCTGAGTGACAATAAATAACAAGAATCTCAGTTCCTATCCAAAGCCCTATTTTCACAAGTAACAATAATCCCATTGTCAGAAGACCCTAAGAACAGGATTTATTTTATCAGCTCTATACAGCTCATTAGCCTAAACTCTGCATCTTATTACAGAGTTCCCAACTAGACTGTTGCACTGTGAAAAGCAGGTCGGGTGGTTTGTTGCCAATGCTTTAAACTACAGAAGTCAGTCACTAGAAAACCAGAATTATGCGTTCCAAGCTAATAAAATCAGAATCTCCTTGACCAAATTTCCATCCTTATTTAACAAGAGGCTCCTATAATTGATGTTCACAGACAATGGCTGTCCACAAGATGCTGTACACTTTCTTTCACCGTACTTTTCTCCTTTACACACTCATGATGTTTCTTTTGGATGGCAAAACTTTTTCATATTGAGTGTATGCAAAAGAGGGATAGCAGCAGAAATTGTAAGACTATTTGAGGTTGCTTTCATTTTACTAGCAGAAATATCAAAGGTTTCAACATCCATTCAAACATGAACATGCAAATAAACCTGTGATGTTTCTTTAAGATGTGTAAAAGAATTCTGAAAGTTGTGTTTATTTTTTACCATTTCATTTTTTTCTCCTTCAGGTCTAGAAATGGGTTTTTAGAAAGTTTTACAAGTAAACAAAGTATTGATAATTCAAAGTGATAATGATGTGTTTCACATACCCAGTAGCTCCCTACAGAGCCCCCACAAAATGGCCTCTCTTAATGGCTCACAAATATTAGCAAAGACATCCCCAGAAACAAAATGAGTAGTTAGATTAACTTCACAGAAGGGAAGCTAAGACTTGCAACACAGAAGAAAAAAGAACAAAAATCTAGGTCTCAGACAACTGTAACATCATTTTCCTTCCAAGATAGGAAATAAGTGTATTTGAATGCTTTTTGTGTAACTTTGAAGTATTTCTAATGCCAGAACAAAGAGTGGAAGGAAGAACAATGTGGTTAATAATACAGCACCTCTACATGTTTATTTGGGACCTGAACAATCTCCTATTCTGCTTCTGTGAATGTCTGGGATACCTCATCTAAAAAGAGGATAAGCTAACATGACTGATCTTTCTCCGATTAAAAAATGAAACATTTTTTTCTTCTAATGCAGTCAACAGGTCTTCAGCCTCAAATCAGAGAAAGTAAAACTAGCGTTCCCCTTTTGACAGGTTCTCAAAAATCAGAATAAGCTGATAGAAAGAACAACAGTTAAAATTAGAAAGAAATTTCTATTCATTAAAATTAAAATAAATTTAAAAAAAGATTTAAACACTTCTGTACCCTGTTGCAATGACAAAATTTCTTCTTTATTTCACTATTTCAACACCACCAACACCAAATGCAGCAAATTTCATTTGATTTCAAGTGACACTTTCTAACAAATACGTAAGCTACCAACCAGCCCTCGATTGCCTTCTTTCTTTTTAATTATTGGAACAACAGACTGAGCAAGTTTTAAAGGGAAATTAAATATTTTCAGATCCTTAAGCACAAACAAAAAAGACACCATGATGTTTATGCCACTGAAACTTGTGTTTGTTATACATTCACTGTCAATGAAGGACTATTATCAGACTGCTTTTATCCTAACAGACAATTAGTACTAAGCACCAGGAATGGAAAACTTAAGGGGCAAAGCAGCTCCAGCTCCCAATTCAATTATGTTAAGACACTGGAATCGTGCAGCTAAGCAAGGAGTCAGCAATCAGAGCAATCATATTCAATCAATGAGCACCAGGGTACAGTTGTCTATTCATCAGGGCACAGCACAGCATCCTGTCGGGGTGAGCAGAACTCTGACTAAAAAACAGCGAATGAATCGAAAGATTCTTCTCCTATCACCACCCATACTCCAGACTTGTCCTTTCCTACAGCTGTAAAGGGACTGGTTACACTGCATACTTACAGGCAGATCTGCATAGAAATAGTGTTTTCTGTCAAACAAGGATTTCTTGTTTATGGTGCAGTTGAGTGCCAGGCCTGTCATCACGGCTGCTTCTACGCATCTCCTGTTGAGAACCTAAGGAAACAGGACACAAGGTGTTGCTTGGATACTCAGTATGCAACAGATGTTTCCCACACACTGCCTTATATGAAGTATATATTCAGTGTTGCTTGTCTTTAGACACCACGATACTTCTTTCCCTGAGTGAGTAGTTCTACTCATCATTAAAGCTGTGGTAGGTACAAATCTGCAAAGATGAAAAAAATGCCATTTTCATTTTGGCATGCCACGTGAGATGGTGTGCACTGTTTTGGTTGCCTAGTTTAGCAATCACCACAGTACTCTGGTATGCTCAAAAATAAAAAGGCAAATAATAAAAAGCAGTAATAGACTTGCAACAAGCTGTCATGTCATAGTGGGAGAACCGTGGATCTGCATTAGGGACTGCGTTGCCATTTCATTACAATACGTCAGAACACCTGACATATCAAGTCACAGTGATTTCATGACATTTTACACGTAGGTTTGCTTAATAAGGATAAAATTGAACATGTATCTGCTTTGCTAAAGCGGAACCAAAGAGATGTCAACTGATCCCATGGCTGCAAGTATGTGTGTTTCTAGGACCCAAGAAGCCACGGCATTAGGTTCTTGAGGAATGCCACTTGAGCTGAAGACCAAACAAGGGCTTCACGAGGCAGCTGAATGCAGTTTCTCACAATGAATCCATCATTGTTAGAAATACATCCTTCTAACTCCTCAGCAGGCACAGGATCCAAAGAAGGACAATTTCACTCCAAAAAGCACTAACAAGCAATGTTTCATAATTACAGCGTTTTTCAAATATGCTCTCATTAATTTAACAGTTGGTTTAACTAACATCAGATTGATAAAACTGGAGAAAGGAGGGAAAAAAAGACCAAGTTAGCCTTAGTGCAGTGCTGACATGTTCACACACAGCATTTTGAAACAGGAACAAAAGTTTATCCATCTTATTCTACACTGCAGAGCTGCCAAGACGGCAATTTCCAGTATAAGCATTAAAGGGGCATATTATGTAAAGGCATTTACCTGATTTCACCTGCACTTACCAAGATGTAATAGATTTAAATATTTTTTTTTTAAGTGTTTTTGGGAATATTTACTTTTTATATCTACCAAACTGGTTTCTGAAAACAGATTAAGCAACTGTACTTTCTCCAATGCCCAGGTGGTTCACCTCAAAAAGCTATCCATTTGCTTTCCTCCTCCAGTACAAAAAAACAACTTCCACTGAGAAATAAGAGAAACTCTTCATACAACAGAAGCTCAAAAACTGCTAATACAGACAAGAAATTAAATATTTAAGACATCTAACAAGGGAACTTCCAGATCTTTAGTTTAGCTATACATAGCTTACTACAACACCTTACCTGCAGGGACACATTTTATTCATTAAACATTTTTAAAGACAAATAGAGCTGATTTTAAAAGAGATAAGAGAAAGAACAATCCCGCTTTGAAACAGACGTGCAACACAGTGAATGCAATTAGTCCTGACTGTTATCAAAACAGGTAACTTAAAAATGTTTCTGTTTCAGTATCAGAGCTGCAGTACATCACACAGTAGATGATCCTGCTTTCAGCAATTAAATGCTTTCAGACAGAACAGTAATGATATTATAAGAAAGCTTATAAGAGTGCTTATTAACAGTTGAAAATGTTTAATGTTTAAAATGCCACTACATTTCTAACTTAAAAAGCAAATTTTCCTCATTCTAAGGCCTTATGGCATAATTGTATTCAGCTTTACCAATTGGAGAACTACACCCATCAGCTCTTTAACCAGAAATCACTAAGGCTCTATGAAGACTGAGGAGACTCAAACCACCACAGCACCAAAGTGCTGAACCCATGCCCAGTGACTTGCAGCATTTCCTGACCACAAAATGCTTGAGACTGATTCTAATTTGAGAACACGACAAAACCCAAGCCCTAAAGCAGTGCACTAGAGCCTTGTAGCATGTTCTGCTGGCAGAGTTTAGAGAATGATTACAACACAGCTATCGTCTTTGATCACTTACTCTTGATTTTTTTGCCTCAAACAAGGCAAAGCCTACCTTACACGTTGTGCTAGAAGAACAATACAGTTCTGGGGTAGAAGAAGTAACTCCCATATACTGACTACTTATATCTGTAAGAAGTTTCCACACTACAACTAGTGAACCACTTTGGTGGCTCTGGGGAAAAACTGGCACAAAACCACTAAGAATTGATTATTTTCCATGTAGTATTACTGGTCACTTAGATGCCTGCAGAGTATACCTGTCCCCAGTGTATTGGATCATAGTAACCCAATCACTGTAAACAGATCATTACCGATTCATTAGTATCACTTTGTGGTATTTCTTTATCGACTGATTTCTTGTGGTGATAGAAGTCACTGCAAAATTCATCTTTCCTGCTGTGCCATATGGAGATGTCCTTCTCCTTCTCACGTTTGACTAAAATAACAAATAAAAGATTAAAAAAAAAAAATCAGATGACCCTCTACTTCCTCAAGAATCAAAAGTTATCTAATACTGCTCCATATCTGAAGTGACTATCATTACTTATTCCAGTACTTGATGATCTATGCTGTGCATACAAAGAGAGTTGGCTAAGCTAACTACTAATTTCCTTCAAACTGACTTAGCTTCTTAAATAATCTGCGGTGATAAATATCAATTCAATATGTAAACCTTCCCATACTAATGACCTAAAATAAGTCCCTCCAGCTTGTTTATCTGGTAAGCTGTTATTAAGCTGACAGCTTTGACTAGCACCAAAGATGTAAATTACTGGCTTGAACTGACAAGCTGCCAATCGGATGCGCTACCAGAGGGGCTGGCCTTGAAAGAAAGCTATGCAGCTCCTGGAATAGCTATGGACCAAAGAGCCTAGAAAGCCATCTTAAATATTCCTGGTCTTCTAAAACAGAAGCACATTTCCTTGGTATTTACTTCAAGAAATTTCTGGAGAGTTATCACAGAAGGAGGTGTAAATTGTACTGGAAACTCTTAAAAAACCTCAGCAACGGCATCTCAACAGCAGCATAGCTACAAGGGAGGCATTGCTATCCTGCTACAGCACCGTGGTAACTGAGAGTTGAAGGAACAAAAGAACAACTCAACTAAGATCTCATTTGTTCTAATACTTGTATTTCTTTACATCTACTTCACAAGGATAAAGATTCTTTTGATAAATATATCTTCATTTGCAAGGTCATTTTTGTCATGGCCTTGGTTTTAAACACAAAACTATTCAATAGTTCTACAAAACTATATATAATACCTTAAACGGGATAAATTCCCACCAAAAGCAAATTTTGAACAGTTTATTTTTCCATCAATAGCTTAGTATAGACAACTATTTACTCCTTATACTACAACACTTGAGAAAACTGGTTCCCTTTTAGATAAAGATATATGTTTTTATATTTAGTAAATTATTTTGACACTTTAAGAAGATATAGCTTTTTTTTGTCTGTTTTGCTAATAAGTAAAACTAAGATAGATTAAAAAAAGACAACAAAATAATCCATCTAGATCTCTATCCTGAAAAAAGTTTATTTCTGCTCTCCCTTTCTTGTGGCAGTGGCACCAGGGGCCTGTGTTGCAGAACAAAGTACTTCCTGTGCTAAGTGCAATGAAGTCCACATAATACCCCAGAAATTTAAAAAATAAAAAAATAAATTAGATCCCAGGACATACATTTTAATAAAGTAGATTCCATATTAATTCCTTATCTTAAGACCTCCGCTCCTACTTCAAAACATGAAGAAATCAGCATCCCATGATTACCTACAGGACTACTTATCTCAGAAATATGTAATTTTAGTTTCTTTTCATTTCAAAAACAGCTGGAAGAAGGAAGCAGTGCAATGTACTTAACCAGCTCTCCACAGACCTGGTAGTAATCTTTAGAAACCCGAACAGATACATCTAATCATATTTCTCAGTACTCCTATTTCATATCACTCTGATTTTTATTTGCTTCCCATAATGGATATATTCAGCATTATTATTCTTGCAGTTTTAGAAGTACCACCTTGCTCCAACGTATGGTTCTTTGAAGCACGTTAATAAGTTAAACTTCAAAATAAATTATTCTTTTATCTACTTAGTACAAACATAATGGCAACTCTTCAATCTGATACTGCAGTTGAGTACTTCAACATAGAGTTCCTCCATGGCATCCTCCCCCACACACAGAAAGGCACAAGTGTCTTGCAGCTATGCATGTACAGGATGTGTAGGACAATAACCAAGAGCTAACTCTTCTCCAAATAACCCATTTATTTCAATAGAGCCATTGGGAACCACATTCCACCCCCCTAGGCATACAGTAACAACAAGCCAACTGTCATTTGTTTGGTCTTCAAAGAGCCTCAATATTCCAACCAATGAGGTTGTTAAGCGCAGGGAAAATTCAAAGAGAAAGCCAGCCTCAGTTAACAAGTCCTGCATTTCAGTCCACAGCATACTTCCAGCCTCAAGATAAGCATTATGTTCTCACCCCTAAGGAAAGGTGCAAGCAAGCAGGGAAGGAAGTAGGAGACATCTGAAATGAATATCTCAGACTAACAAAGAGACTTCAGAACAGGGAAAGAGAACAAAATGGCAACTGAGAAGTTGAAGCAGTACGTAGAGTTAAATATATCTTAATATATTTGGTAATCTTATCTTTCTGCTGTCTGGTATCAAAGATATATGCTGCTATACAAAATGTATTATTATCCCTAACCTTGTCTGGTGGCAGAGTTGGCTTGCAGTGATGCAGCATACACTTACACATGGCATATCTCAAAAATAAGGAACTCTGACATCTTAGGAAGTGCTCAGATCTCAAACGCATTACTTTCTGCGTATCCACAGAATAACAAGGCACATTCTCTTGAAGCTGAAGAGCTAGTTTGAGAGCTCATAGCACTAGGCTTGAAATAGGATGAACTATCTTCTAGTAGCAGTGATAACCAGAAAAATTCAGCAGATTTCACCAGAGAAATTATGACCTTCTCAGAGTAAGAAAAACAGAAAGGTTTTCAACAAATTCAAGGCTATTTCAATACTGACTGCTGAGTTTCTCGACAACAGTCGCTAAAACCCACAGAAGGAAAATTCCATTCAGTTCTCAGTGGAAACAATCAATTTTCTGGGCTGGCAGTGAGTCAATCCAGTGGCACAGCCTCAAACCAGTAATCCTTGTGTTTAAATTTCCATCATCTGTGGCTACAACCAAATAAACTTGCGCTATTAAGAACTGGTTCCAAGCAGAAGACACAACAATGCACTGGAAATACAATAGTTAATGAACTCCATAATCAAATACTGCATTTCTGTGGCATTCTCATCAAAGTTCCATATCTATTCCTTATACCCTTCCCTACTTATAGCAGCATCTTCTGGGTATGCCACATGTTTTTTCTGACTAGTCAGAAGGATGGATACTCTGTTACACCAGCTGAAATGCAAATCAATGCCAATGGTATGTGAGATTCAGTTAAATGCAGGAAGAGCTAGAGAAAACAATTCAGTGATTCTAGAGGTCAGTGGCTAAACCATAAGTTACACAATGTGACCAAATCCAAATTCCAATTTTGACATGGAGCTTCTCAGACCTTTTTTCCAACACTGTGTTCTGCAAAAAAAATAATAAAAAATAGAAAAGAAGTCTAACACAGGCTTTTAAACGTGAATGACATTTGCTATCTTCAGCATACCCACTGGTGCCTAACTTGTAAAATAGAGAATAAACTCAAAGCACTTCAGACAGAACAGAATTGAAAAAATGTCTAAGGCAGCTCCCTGCCCTGTTTATTCTTGCAGGTTGCTCATTGCTCCTAGGTTTGTCGAGGGTCAGTTGCCTGGTCTCAGTTGCAACAAATCCTGAAGTTTAAAACACAGGGACTATCATTCTCTGACTTGGCTGGCTGCTCTCTGCTCCTCATTGCAATTTTTGAAAAGCTCACAACCCCTTATTATAATTCCCTCAGCCCTTTTTCATCTATTTGCAGTCTCCTAAAATGCGCTTATTTGCTCACCAGAAAGAACACTCAGGAATACAACTTACAAATTGTGGGTAAAGCAGAAGAGGACCAACACACACAAAGACTCAAGAATATACTAATTCAAGATAATAAGTGACACAACCCAGCAAATCTTGCAAAAGGCTGTTAAAAAAACAAACTAAAATTCTTTGTTAGAAGGCAAGTTTTTTTTTATATAATTATTTGTTAAAAGTCAAGAACAGCAGGACCAACGAAAACTAATTTCTTACGAATATGTATCCGAGTTTGTTTTACCTAAGCAGTGATTTCAACCCTCTCACTTCCAAGATTCCCTTTATCTTTTCCCCGTTCCATCAAACATCCCCAACTCAATTACTGTTTCCTCTCCATGCACTTCCTGATACACTGACGAATGCTTCAGTCTCAAAAATTTTTTAGACAAATTTGGCTGAACCTGGCAATGAAAATGCATAACTAACATTTCTGTATAGAAAACAGTGGTCGCAATGCCAAAATCCACATGTGTAGTTAATAAACTCCAGTGACAAGAGCCTATATATTCCTTTGAAAATAAAATAATAAATAAAAATAGCCATTACATATTTACAGTGCCAAGGTGGCTAATATATAAAAATAAAGAGGAGAATACAAAGAAATAAATTAATTTTACCCTAGGAACCAATTACTGCCTAATTGCACCAAGATACGTTTCAAGTACAATACATAAAACTGACAGTTACGCAACATTACACATGAGACAGCTAACCAAGATGAGAACAAAGACCCAGTCTACAATTACCTGACATCAAACACTGTTGGACAGTGTTTCCTAAATACCTTTTAATGAAAAAAAAGTCTTCAAAGAAAAAATTGATGATAAGAAGAACAAAGAAGCAAGACATCAGTTGGCAAAGTCAGAATGCTAAAAAAAAAAATTGAACCACTGTTGCTACTGAAACTCTTAATAGAGCACTGTTTTCATACACGTGTATATATATGTATGTTGTGCTACACTACCTTGTATCCCCTCAAAGGGAACCACCTGGAAACAGCTTGAAGAGAAAATGAGATGAAAATCTTAAACCATATATAGCAACTGAGAAGAGAAGCAATAGAAATTCCTCCCACTTCCGCCAAATCACCCACAGTTCAAACTTAAAATAAATCCCCAGCACACTGAGAAATAGTACTGCAAAAACTTAACATGCGTTTCAGCAATAAGCTCAGACTGACTCCAGAAAGAGGAGACACTGATCTGTCTAGTTGTCACATAACAGCCATGCTTCCATGGCACAATCCCTGCAGCAGCAGAATGGTGCATAAGAAGGGAAATGAGATGTTGTAAACACCATCCCCACACTAAGAAGTAGAAAAAAAACAACTGCATAAAGCAAAAGGTAAAGCAAGAAAAAACACCACAGTAAGAGATAAGTGAAAATGCATAGATAACATCACCAATGCACTGAAAGATCTACTGAAATAGGCGACAGCAAGATGTCACAGCCACCTCAATGCAGTTCTAACTGACAAGTTTACATTAGCCAGGGGGACCTGTTAAGGATAAACAGCAAAGCCAACCAGAGCTAAAACAAAGAGAGCTCAGTAGGTAGCACAGTTTCTGAATTGTTAAGACGAAGCCCTGCAGGAGTTGTTAGCCTTGACAAAAAGACCAAAATACCCAGAATTAATGCTGCAACTTCTCACAGATAAAGGAGACAGAGCAAAACGAAAAAACTTTACAGGGCATTTCTTCAAAGCTTGGGAGAAGAGCTATGACAAACATCACCAAACACTCCAAAGCACAAGAGACATTTCTAGAAAAAATGGCATTTATAGTTAAGCGTGAAGGGAAGTCAATGCAAGCAAGTGCAGTAACTGAGGAGGTGTAAGATTTCTCAGACCCAAACTGAAGGAAACTAGTACATAACTAACCCAGGCAGTGAATGATCCTATGACAGAGAAGGAAATATAATGAGAAATACCCTTCAGGATAAACCAGCCCTGAAAGTCACCTGAAATACGCTTCCTCATCTTTGAAAGACTTCCTTCTCCAGACCAGTACAACAGCACTGAACTGATTAATAGCTTGAAATTATATAGGTAGACTCTAATCCATCATGCACTCAAATTCAAGAGTCTATGAACTATAAGGGCATTCTCAGGGTGCAAATCATCTGAAAGCCTATTTCTCTCCCCTTCTAAACTAAGTGGGATTCTCTTTTTAGTGGCCTAGTGGAACTAGCACTAACATTCTTTCAAAGTCCAGCAAGCTGGGACTGTGCGAGCAACAAAAGGTTGTGAACTGTGATGATACAATGCATGTAGCAAACCTAAATATCATCTGGAAAGAAAGGACTTCTGTAGACGAATTTCTTGGAAAACATCTCTCCCTCTGAGCAATTATTACCCTTTCAGCGGAAGACATAGCAAGCAGTTAAACTGAACCTCGACATCAGCAAATAGCTTAAAACAAGCATGCGCTCACTTTTCCTTCAGGCACTACAATTCATTTACTTTTAAAGGAGAGTTGAAGGATACAGCAACTTAAGCACATATGATTTCAAAGAAGAAAAGAAAACGTAGATTATGACAGCTAAACCAACATGCATACAAAGATCATAAGACTGTCCGATTCCTCAAGAAAGGTGTGCAATTAAAATATAGTTATCAAAAGGAAAGCTAAGAAACAGAGTTTTTCAAAGCAAAGTAGTACAAGAAGGGAGTAAATTGATATGCATGCCACCAGGAATGTCAAAACACCGCTGAAGTCAGAAGTTGGTAAAGCAGGTGCTGCAATCACCACGTTTAACAGGCCCAGAGTATCAAAGAACCTAGTTTCAAATGCTAAGTATAAATTCTGGTCTGAAATACCATTTCTGTTCTGATATAGATGGTGACAAAAACAACAAAATCCACAGAAATCATTCAAGTGCCTTTGAAAGCAAATTCATCAGGTAAAACATGTATATTAATAACAAGTAAAATTCATCATGAAGTCTGATAATCTATCACCCCAAGCTAGCTGTAAAAACACCAGGTATCTGTCACTGTGAAGGATGGATGCAGTCTCGACACAGAAAAAGGTAACTAAACCATCATCCTCCACATCCCATAGCAGGTTATTACCCCTACCGGGTCCCTGGGCAGCGATTCAACAGCACTGCACTGCAGGGGGGGGGAAGACAATGGTGCAATACAGTGCTGCAGTGACAATCCTCAGCTTTGGAAAAGTCAGATTTTGGACTTGAGGTTGCCAGTAATGCAATACCTGAACCAACAAGGACTAACAGCTATTCTAGTTGTACTTTCTTCCACAAAAAAAAAAAAAAAGTATCTGGTTGCAGGAGTGTCATTATACAGCTGAGAGAAGATACAGTAGGGTGCAAAGGCATCCTTCCAGCACTCCTGGTGAAAAACTAAAGGAATTTAAAATGAGGATATGAAAATCTCAGTAGAGGATAGCAGCTATGGGCGAGTTGTGAAATCCTCAAGGATGCCTAGTCAAAAAAATGTCCCTCCAAAAGTAATGTCTCCTTTTTTTTTCCCATGAAAACCACAACAGACTCAAAGAGCACAACACTATCTGATAGAACAAATTCACAGCTACAAAACGCTGTTTTTCAGTATAGTCACCATTAGCAATGCATTTTCACCAGTAATAAACAAGAGCCTGCATGCCACACTTGTAAAAATCCTCCTTGCTGACTGGAACACGGCTTGCCTTTCACATTGCTGTTGCCACTGCTGAAATGCACCACTCACCGCCTCACCGTACTCACATTCACTGTTTGGTCCCCATAAACATTCAGCAAGGATTGATGACTGTCAATAGGTGTCAGTTAGTCCATGGGGAGGAGTTCAGTGGCACATCTCTGCTTCATAAACACTTCCTGTCAGACGCCATTTTGTCAGACTGCCCCTTTGCGTCTGTCACACAGCAACAGCATGTAATGGAATCCTGGTGGGAAGGTTCAACCTCTGCTGCTGTACCACCACCGTCGTGGGACAACGTGATAAAATAGGAGGCATTGTTTTCAGAGCAGCCCACTTACATATCCCAAAAATATTATGAATCTCAGGATAGCAGCGTTCACCACACATCTTAATCCATTTTTATTAAGGTAAACAAATTTATCTTTTCTTTAGTATATGCACATCTTGGCCATTACCAAGTGTTGCCAAAAATTACCTTACAAATAGACAAGAGACTGTTCACGCTATAAGGACAATGAAATTCAAATGCTCGAGGTGTCAATAGTTTCAAGACACTTAAAACTGTAGGGCTAACATTCAAATCTTATTACTTTAAACCTCAGTTATGTAAATCCTAGATTATTTCTCAGTATATTTGCCTAGAACAAAGCAGGATCAAGCTTTCACTTTAATCATGAAGGACACAAACATAAAATGTGCATCTTCTGCTGTGATTAGTAACAAAGACTAAGCACAGACAATAAAGATTTCAGCCTTTAGCTACCAGGTCTATTACCTTATTTCTTAGGCTGAGCTGTAATTACCTTTTAGTCAGCTACCTCAAGAATGAGAATATCTGGATTCACTTTCTGTGAGCCCACTCTCATCTTCAGAAACCTTTAAGACATTCTCAGAATTAACACAGGGGATATATCAGACTGGAAGTGAAACCACCTTTCTGGATCCTCAGAAGAATTTCATATCAATCTACAGGTACATATAATGCATTATACACCACACCGTGTCTTTAGCTTAATACATAACAAGTTCTCTGAATACACCACAGTAAGTTCATTGCGAAGTCCATCCACTCAGATTAAAAAAAAAAAAAAAAGCCTTTCTTACATTTTTAGTGCTTATATATTGTCCCCAAGAGAAGCAATCCTTACAGAAATTTCTGCAAGATGCTATCTGGTCCAGGGGTGAGGGGCTCCATCACCACAGAGCACAATAATGAAGTCTGTAGAGTGGCATGGGATGTGCTTTCCAGTCTCACTATTTAATCAAAGCTTTGTCAGATCATTTTTTCTGCCTCATACCAAATAGCAGTATGCCTGCATAGCTCTTCTTGCCTGTAGCTGTCTCTCAGAGGCACATTATGAAAGTGGCATAGCGAAGTGTTCATGGCAGTAACCCTGTTTTTTATGGTCCTCCTAAGGCCTTACTTGCAGCCGTAACATAAAGTAAGTTGCACGACAGAACAAGAAAAAAAATGTAAAGCAGAAAGATGGAGAAGGGCTAAACTAATACCTATAGTCTCCCCTTTACGCAGCAAAGGATCACTCCCATGCTCATTACTGACCAAGAAATGTATAACAAATAGAAAAGCTCCCTCCGCACCATTCTTTCTGGTCCCACTGAAAAGCAGAGTGACAGCATGATTGTCTATCCAAACTATATCATGGTCCCACGGTAAGTTTAAATCCCTTTGACACAGAACTGTAACGGTCGTTCTCAGTTTACAACAGCCGTTATTCTCTGCTGCACAACCACTGTATTCTTCAGTTCTGTTAAAACTTTGCTCCTTTTCTTTTTTTTTTTTTTCCATTTCTCAACGAAACAGAGTTGAAATGCCAAATACATACCTTCTAAAGACAGTTTAGAACATTTGTTAAGATGTTGCTTCACTTTTATTTAATAAACACTTAGTGCCAGAACAAATACCGTTCTCAAACTTGTGCATAGCAAGTGCAGTGGGAAAAATTGAAGGTAAGACTACAGATTGGATTCTGTATCACATTGTAACATTCATGAACAGCTCTTTTGTAACATTCACTTTCAACTCTGTTTTCACTACTACTACATGGAGAAAAATCTTTCTTCTTGCTTAGATACAAGGAGGTGGTAGAAGCTAACATAGAATCACTACTTTTCAATTAACCTAGCCATCCTGCTTTTGCATCTCAGGTGCAGTTATCTTCTCTGTCAAAGCCTGCATGTATTAATACATTCTCACAAAGGCTATACAAAGCCCCATTCGTAAAACACTGCAACAGAGGAAAACAAGCCAAAAAAAGCCCCTTCAACTTGGAGGAACAGGAATACTTACATAAAAGCAAAACTCTATGTAAATGCTCATTTTTGTTCTTCAAGAACAGATTTTCTACTTGACTGAAGACAAGCATTAGACAACTTAACAGAACTTCCATCATTTTCAGAATGTTAAGTTAGCCTGAAACAATTATGTGATTATGAACTCCCTAACTTCGGCCTGCCTTCACATGAAAGGAACTCATCTTCCATGTTTCAAGTCTAACTGGATTCTTCTGAACCCAAAAGATTTCGGAAGATTTCTATTCCCTGTGGGAAGTTTTCAAGATTTCCACACAGTTAGGTTTGAAACAGCCCCAGATTGGCACTGATTCTAGAGTCAAGTCCAAATTTTACTAGCATAGAACCTCTACTTCCTTAGGTTTCCATGCTTCTGCAAATACAGAATGAGTATCAGCTCTTAGGGATCACATGGCACGTATCAAGTCCCTATCAAGTCCACCTATAATTCTCAATTTCATAATATTATTTAAGGCTTTAATACGGTGAAGAAAAACTTCCAACAGATTTAAAAAAATACACCTGCAATGGGAATTCAAACCTCCAGAAAAATACTTAGGGGAGTGCTCTTGCATAAAATAATTTGACCCCATTAATTACAATCTCTGCATGTTTGTTGCACAAGGCTCTGCCAAATCTATTCAGTACTTATTTTCACTGTATAGGGTTATACTTATTAAATATAAACATATATATAAAATCTCTAGGATTCCCAGAGAATTCTGAAGAAGCACTGTCACAGGTACCACCAAAAAAAAAAAAAAAAAAAAAAACTGAGCTGTGACTTCAAACAATTATTATGTTGTCCCTAATAAATTCTCATTGCAAAATGCTAGCTAGCTATTCTGACTTACACGTTCACAACTTCTCACACAGATTTTTCTTCTTCTTTTTTTAAAATCATGTTGCACTGAAAATAGGAACAGTTCACACTTTCCTAAACCAGAGAATTTCTACTCTGGAAACCAAATAATCTCAGAGTAAGACACTGCAAACAGTAAATGACAGCTACATCAACATACATATGGCAAAGTAACATCAAATGGCCACTTGGAAGTCTAAGACGTCCTTCTCTCACAGGAATTTAGGTAACTCTCATATTTAAGGAATACCCTGTGCCTCACACTAATCAAATACACTCTGGCCTCAGAGAAATACTGCAATTCATTTAATATATCAAACAGACACTCCATATTTTTCTTCCTTTGAAGAAGATATCAAATACTTACATTGATAACTAGGGAATGAGTAGACTGAAAAGAATCAATATCAAGTATCTCAGACTATCAAACAGACAGAAAATAGAAAAACATGTAAAAATAGTTCTATAGACTATAGTTCTATATTAGAAAGAACAAAATACTGCAAATGTACTCAAACTGAGCTGACATAAAATTCTGATGAAAATGAACCGAAACATAACTTACTGGCAAAGTTCCTGGTAAAGAAGCATCAAAGAACGACACCAAAGAATTAGGAGGTGCTGCAAACTGGACTTGGGAGCCAGAGAAAAGTTTTGAGTTGGAAGTGATCTGTGCATGAATTTCCAGACCCACAACTGGTGCCCATGGAGCAAGACTGACAAGAAAAAAAGAAATCAAATGTGGTTAGCATACAGATGACATTAAAAACCACCTAAAAATAGCGTTGCATTTGTTGTTTTTTGTTGTTTTTTTTGTTTTTTTTGTTTTTTACAAAAATTTGATATGCAATTTAAAAAAACTGCAATGTATAATGTAATGTAAGAAACGATAGCAAACAATACAAACAATTGCAAATGATACAAATTGCAAATGATACAAATCCATCTACAGCATGTTGGGAAAGATTGTGCTGCAATACTGCAGTCCAGGCAGTAACTCAAAACATATAAAGACAGGACTGTATGGCAAAGTGTGCTGATTATATACAGAAGAGATTGCTGTAAGAAAGAAAATGTAATGATCTGAAACTTTTGCCTTCGCCTTAGATGAGAAGCCTTACAGAAATTAATGAGGCAAACTTACATGCTGGATGAACCCTAATTTGGTAACTCAGGAAAATTATGAAATCATCATAAATATCAATTACTTCTCATGTAGTCTGATAAATTTCCAACAGACAGGTGGCATAATAAATTATGTATTCTTTGTCAGTTAGTCTCTTGCATGCTGGGAAAGGTAGCTCTCCAGAGCAGCGTTAGTAGCACATTAGCATAAACATTAGAAATCTGGTAATAGAGAAATCATCACTCCAACTAGAGAGCTACTGCTCTCTGAACATACTCGGCAGAATCAAGCTTCTCTGTATTATCTGGAAAGTAATTGCAATTCTCACATCCATAACCTTTATATGGATAAGAGAAAAGGGTCACCTTTACAGTATGAATTGCTTGACAGTTTCTGTAAGTAATTATCTGGCCTTGTACAAATGAAGTGGCACAAAATAATATTTCAGTGACGAAATCACCTTCCTAGGGCAAGATAGCTCAGCAACGAAAGTACCCAGATAGCTAGAGCAGATAAGCAAGCTGTGGAAAAATATCAAACAGACGAGGCACAGTGTTCCTTCCATAGGCGAACAGAAGGCACTGACAGGATTTGGGTCTGCCTGCCCTCCTGCAGCCGAGCACATCCCTACGGCACCACTGCAGCCATGCAGATGCCACCTGTATCTGCTTTAGGGAGATGGTAAAAAAAACGGATTAAGATTCAGATGCTTAAAGCAGGCAATGCCATTTTAACGAAGCAATGCTTAACTCAGCGTTTTCCATTATTCCTAGAAAATACCTTGTTTTAGAAAGAAAAAAAAAAAAACCTTAAAAAAAGAAATGGATTTTTTTTTTTTTTTTTCTGGCCAATTTATCTCTATTCTCTGTTTCTTTGCAGTGCACCCCCACCACCGCACGGCATCTGAAAAATCACCAGAGTGCACTCAGGCTCGCGCTCCGTTACAAAGATAAACAGAGCTCCAGTCCTGCCCACCGCACAGGCGAGAAACCCAACGTTCGTTCACACTGTGTGTTTATCCACGTGGTTGAAGAACCAACCCGAAGCACTACGTTCTTGCCAGCATCCACGTAACTTTATTTAAGTCATCGGTCGTGCAGAGAAATCCCGAATGCTGACAGAGAACATGAAAGCTCACACGTGTCAAGGAGGAGAACCCCAGCCCCCCTCCCCGCGCTACCCCAGCACCGTACCCGCTCTGCCTCAACGGCGCCGCCCCACCTCTGGCGTTGCAGGCGACGGCCCGCCGAAGGCGGGAAGCAGAGCAAGACCCCCCGGGGCCGCGCTGCAATGCCCGGCGCCAAACCCCGCCGCAGCCACGCGCCGCCATTTTGCTCTGCAAAACGCCGAGTGGTTACCGCAGCACCCCCTGGGAAATGTAGTCCTGCGCGCGGGATGGCCGGGCGGAGAGGCGGGAAGGAGAACTACAACTCCCGACAGAACCCTCGCGCTGGTTTCCCGCCCAGGGAAGAGCGGGCTGCACGCGCTCGCTCCGCCTGAGAGGGTCGGGGGTGAGAGAACGGGGGTTCTGGCGAGCGTGAGGCTTTTGTCCCTCAGTTGGGCTGACTCGGCGCCTAGTTAGCAGGCAGGTGCAAGCGTGGCTCCTGGGACAATTCTCTCCCTTAATTCTGGAGAGGCAGTACCCCTTGTGCCCAGGAATGTGACGCTATCAGTGTCAGCGAGAAACTGTTTCAATGCAGTCTGAGGAGGTCTCGAGAGCCCTGAATCCACAGGTCCTCAGCCTAGCTTGAGAAAATTAACGGTCGTCCTAGAAGTGCTGGCACAAGAGACATTGATTACTTTTCTGCCTTTGTCTGAGCTCTTGTTTAAAATGTCTCTCGCTCAGGGTTTCCCAAGGGTTGTGTATTCTTTTCTTTTGGTGTCTGATACAAAGCCAGCTGACGTTTTGTGGGTGGTGTTTTGCAAATGTTGGGCATCAGACATCACCTGCTGTTGCCTGATGTGTTGCTTGTATTGTGCCATTTGGTTGCAATCTTGTATGCAGAGCAGTGGGATCTCATCCATTCCAGGCATGAGGGTGTTGTTGCCGCACAAATAACGTGGCAATAAAGATCACCGTCCAGGGCGTATGCTAGCATTCTAGATGCTGTTTATGCAGCTACATCTAGCAGACGATAGAATTAATAACCTTCTGTCTTAAACCACAGGCCTGTGGAGCTTAAATGGAAACGTAAATTAGCTGTTGCTTATGTCATGTTTGCTCTCTGTCAGATGCTGCTAATAGAAGCTAATCTGTCATAAACATATGAGTAGGACTGATTTCTTCCAGCAGAGGACAGTGGTGCACATAAGCACTTGACATTATCTTGTGGACTTCATAACCTCTCCTCTTCATAACAAGTCCTCCCAAGCTCGAATGTGAGATGCTAAGCGGTTCAGAATAATGTGGAATTGTAATTTATCCAACTAAAAAAATGTTCTGCAACATTTGTTCCATGTTCACTTTCTAAAATACTTAAATTTTAAATGAGTAGAATTAGCAGAAGGTTCTACAAGAACAAGTTGGGAGATACCTTTAGCAGATGCAGATCTGCAGTTACTTCCACAGTATAGTTTAGGAGTTTCAATTTGTTGCTTTTTCTTGGTGAAAATTCTTCATGAATCTCGAAGTCTGACCAAGACATAATTCCTTTTCAGTAAAGAAAAACTGGCCCCAGGTGGTCTGGGACACATTCTGAAGAATGAAAGAAGATTGGTGTGCTGCTTCTCCTCATCTCTTATCGTGGAGCTCCCTGCATATGAGACACCCTAACATAATGCCTTTGTAGCGGTCTTTAAGCCAAGAGAATGGGTAAGATTTTTTATTAAGTTTGATATGAGGAGAACCTTATTGTCTTTTGGACTTAGCCCTATGCTTATGCAATACGTTGTGAGAAAGACAATTTCAGGTTGAAGCCTTATTATGTAATTGTTATTTATGCAACAATAAATGCATTCTTCAACAATTGTCATCCATGAACTCTGCATTTAATGATTATTTGAAATTTTGAAGGCACTAGCAGATTGCTTCAGCTCACCTATGAGTTTGTACTAATGGAAAAAAGGGCAAGTTTTGGATTATTTTGCTTTCTTTAAGCCTGTTATCTTGATGTACTAGAAGATTTCATAAATGAGTTAAAACCTTATGTATATTAAAATCATGTTACTAGAAGCCTTACTCTGCTTTGATTGCGCAGACTTCTATCCTTTAAAAGGCAGTAGAATGCACAAGGTTGAAATGTGCTTTCCACATCCCAAACTGTTCTCCTGGAACTTTTAGCTGCATGGTTGTTTTCTTTCTTAAAGAAAATTGGAAAGTGTCATTGTTTGTGATTTAAATTGCCTTCGTGCTATTTTAATACCCTACCTATAAAAAAAATCCATTAAAAAGCCCTTTTCCTTCGAAGCCCTATGCCACTGATCAAGCAGGTCATAAATGAAAACTCACACATTCTTATAGAGGAAGATGATCAATCACAAGCAGGTAATAATTGCCTTTCCCAGCAGCTTACTTTGAGTTCAAAAGTGTTACATATTTGTTCCTTGTGTACCCTGAGCTGCAGCTTCTACTTAGCATGAGTGTTTAGAGATCATGCTGTGGCACTGCATAAAGATTTGTACAATGACAGTTCAGTACCGTGTAGGTCCAGGGGACACTTCGCTCTGAGTCTGAATTTCTTATTACTGTATAAATTTAACCAGTGCCTGAGAAGAAATTGGAATTTTCTGGAGGACAAAAACCCAACAGCTTATCATTTAAGACATAAACATACAGTCTGTCCCACTTATTTGAAAGAAGATCCCTCTGAATTTCAGTTTACAGGGTCTGAACTCTAAATACTGCATTCTTGCAAGCCGTATTTAACATGCATGCTTGATCCTTTTGCAGATTGTGAGATCTCCTTTGAGGATAGCAGGGAATGGAATATTCAGTCTTGAGTTTGTTAAATACTCTGCAGGCTGCCTGCAGTATTTTGTTTCAGCACGTGAAATAAGCAGCAGGCAGGAATGTTTTAGATTTTGAAGTAGGGGGCATGCCTTTTTGGGGACTATATCTGTAATCTGTCAAATAACCAGACATTGTCCTACAGGGAACAATAGGAAAAAGGATTGTTGAGTTTGGGAGCAAGCTACGGTGAAAGATGGTTTCAGACTTCTATGGCATTAACATCACCTGTGTACCTTGGATTTTTTTTTTTTTTTGGCAGCTGTTAACTAATCATGTCAGTGATTTTCAGTCAGTACTTTGAGTTAGCTTTTTTCATCTACAAATAGCAGGGGATGCTAAATTAAAAAAAAAAAAAAAAACAAAAACAACAACAAAAAACCACAGATGGGAAAAGGATATTTCTGTTGAATATAGGAGCCAGTGTTCACGGAGCTCATACAACTGCCTTGCCTCGTCTACTAACCATGCACATGTATGCATGCATTTTGTGATATAGGTGATACAAAGTAACTCATGGTTTGAGGGGCCTTTTGTGAAGGCATACTTTGAAAGTCTTTGAAGTCTGCTAATAAAAATTGATGTTAAATAGAGTGCTTCCATAGAAATATTATTACTTGTAAGTTGAAAATAACATTTAGATATGTTTAGATATGTTTACACAATTTCTGTTATACAGTTACAGAAGTAAAAAAATAGCATGCAAATACTAACAGCAGAAGGTAAATTCATTATTCTTCAGAGGCTTGTGATAAGAAACAAAATATTTATATAGATATACATATATTTTTGGTTTAGTGATAAGAACCTGTTATATTATAGCTCCCTCGTACTGATTTTCACTTCATTTGTCTTGCCTGCGAGTGCTGCAATGAGCAAGTGGCTGCACCTGTGGTTTGAATCAGATGTTGGCAATCAGGTAATTAGTGCTCTGGTACATAGTGTGGTCCCTGTAGTTGAGAAGTTTGAGTTGGATTTAGATGGTTGCTGGTCTTATTGTTGAGAAGCCTTACAGCAAATGTTCTAAAGGTTAGGAAAGCATTTGTTTCTGGCTGTTTGGTGTTATTGTGTTTTATGGTGAGTACTACTGATACTCCTGTTTTCTTATCAAACTTTTTTTTCCAGTGTGAAATTCAGTTGTTTTAGGCCTAATAATTTTTATTATTAGCAGTGTATCTCTGCTGAACTGTTTTTTCCTTGATGAAGTTTTTAGGAATTTATGTTATGTGTCTGCGGTACTTATGATTTCTAGTAGGTGGGGATTTATTTTCCATAGTTAAAAATGTATGGCCTTTTTCTTAGGGTGATCACACCCTTTAGTTTGTAACATGCATTGCAATATGCAGTACGTTCTATATCTTTGTGTTGTGATACAGGAATTATATTGATCTTATATTTGGGTATAATTCTGCTTATGGAGACTATTTTATTGCTGATAACTTTGTGGGTTTTTTAAATTATAATACTGTGTTTTTCATGGAATGGGAACTGTATTTAAAAACAGCTGAGCCTAGGCTAAAGTGTTCTAATTAAAGTTCATAAATGTATTGCATACATCTTATATATGTATTATCTGGGATGGGGATTGTAGGGAAAAACTGTAATATTTCAGTTGATCTTGGTACGACTAGTATGTTCTTTTTAACTATTTAGCATCTACCTAAAAGTGCAAGCCTTTTAAAAATGTTTCCTAAAACTTTGTTTTTGTTATGTTCTTCCTTACCTTTATTGAGTAGAGAAAAAGCATACAGATGTAGAAGCAAACTTATTTCTGTTTCGTAATTTTTTTTTCCACTGTATTGTATATTCTGTTATTTCTCTGTTTGCATGTTTCAACTTGAAAAACTGTTATATATGAGGCCTGTTACTTCGTAAACTGAGTACAATAACTTGTTTCAGGCTATCTGTGACTTTCTGTGTAAGGTCAGAGATACAGTATTTCCGTAGTATATGATTTCACATAACCAGTACTAGAACAACTGCTTTCTTCCTTAATCTCAGGATGAGGAAAGAAGTTAAATCCTATTGTACCAAGCCCAAGACTAAATCCTAATCCATTGTTTCTGAAGGTAGCCTGGCAGACATAGTCTTGCAGCTTGTTAGAAGTATTTAGTTTTAGGTGAGCTATACCTTCCAAATTACACTTTACATGTGTGTTCTGGTATCCTTTTAAGTTACTCATGGCTTCAGTTTCAAGTACTCATTTGTACAGTTCTAGCTGACAGCCTCACTCCAGGAAAAAGTAGACAGAATGATCTACGTTAAGTTAGTTAAAGAATAAAAATTTCACTTGAACAGTCAAATAAGGAATGGGTGTCTAAGTATTTTCACTAAGAAATAATAAAAATAGTCAACAACGCCTCCAGTTGCTATTGACTTCTTTATTGACAAAAGGGAAATAATTGTTTGAAAGAGAACTTAATGTTTGGAGAAGTTATAATTTTAGACTTGTGTCATTATGATTTTTTAATCAGAGAATGTAAGGGTGACCTCAAATACTGCTTTTCAGAGAAA
Organism: Chrysolophus pictus; assembly: GCA_037305975.1. Lineage (NCBI taxonomy): Eukaryota > Metazoa > Chordata > Aves > Galliformes > Phasianidae > Chrysolophus > Chrysolophus pictus. The sequence goes on along the minus strand of CM074579.1, from coordinate 57,906,321 downwards.
GGCCTCTTTAAAATGCAGGATTATTTGTAAATTGAAGCCAACTGGAAGAGCTTATATTTAAAAATAAAACAATCTCCCAGAGCTTTAGCACAGTGCTTGGAGAGTCTGCCTCTTCAGTTCTTTACACTAAGAACTGCTTTTAATTGTCTGAGCAATAGGGATGTGAATTAAAACCTTTCACTAGATGGAACTTGGTGATCTATTTTTCCCATGCTTTTAGTGCGATAATGTAAGTGAAGGAAAAAGAGGAAAAACATTGCAGGTAGTTGTTCAAAAGCCTTGCATAAAGTTCCAGAGCCTGCAGTGAGGCAGACCTGGCTCACCTTTATGCCATGCAGTAACACAGACAATAGTTCCACTCTTTTAGGGTTGATTTTCAAGAAGTGATTTATTCACTTATTTTCAAGACACTCTGTGTTGCTTTACTTTGAACTGTATACAGCGATATGTTGTTGTGCTTTGTCCAAGAGGGCTAAGAAAGCCCAGGCTGAAAACCTTGCCCTGCTGTATATAATGCCTTAACACTTTGACAAAATAACTTCAGTATGTGCGTTGCTCCAACACTAATGCTGCCTCTTCATTTTCACAGAAACTACAACAGGTGCAAAGAGCACAATAACTGTTTGATAGAACAAATTCTCAGCTACAAAACACTGTTTTATATTCAACATGATCCCTGCCATTAACTATGCATTTTAAGCAGTAATAAATGAGAGCCTGCATGCCATGTTTATACAGATTAAAAAAAAAAAAAAATGCACTGGTATAGGTGACATGCTGTTGCTGCTGCTGAATTGTATCATCCACTGCCTCATGTTCAGTGTTTAGGCTCCATAAATGTTCAACAAGTGTTGCTGAATGTCAGTGGGTGCCAGTTATTCAACATGGAGGAGTTCAGTGACACACCTTTGCTTTTTCAGCACTTCAGCGTCAGTCGCCATTTTGTCTGACTGCCCACCTGCTGTCTGTCGCATGACAACAACATGTAATGATATACTGGTAGGAAGGTGCAGCCTCTACTGCTGTATCACCAACAGCTGTCTCTGATTTTGTGGGCCAACATAATAAATAGGAGGCACTACTTTTAGAGCAACCCTTGTAGTTGCACTGTTGTCCTTTGTTCCACTTGATGCTTGTATCAGTTGAAACTATCTTGCTATGCCATGCCTTGTGCTCAGTGTCTTTCTGATATTAAATTAAAAAGAAGTTTCACAGCTTGAATAATTCCTGTATAAACTTAACATGTTCATGTACCAAAGCATTGACAGAAGAAATTAAGTAATGCTATGTAGCAGATTAAGACCAAGAAGACTTTCATTTCTTTCCCCAAGAAGTAAAGGCTCATAGGTTTCGAAACCTGGTCATGATTTCTTTGTGGACCTGGTAAGGATAGCTGTTCATGGCATTATCTGTCAGCTCATATTTACAGTCATATTGTGGCAGCTTGGATTAATGAGTGCCTTGGGGTACCAAGAAGGGCAGAGCACATAGAAGCAGCTCAAACTTGCTTCCTTGTTTGTTCTTTTTCTTTTTTTGTTTTTGTATCTAGTGTCCAAGGAGGACTACTACTGAAGTTGGATCAAGTATTTAGTCTTGTGTAGTCTATTCTGTCCCAGGGGCACCATCTATTCACGCTGACTGGTTTAAATTGCTGCCTACCAGGACTAGATCTATTTTACGTAGGCTGCAGACTGATCAGAAGGTGGTGAGAATGTTCTATCAGAATTTTATTTAACTTCATTTTGAACTTGTGACCTGAATATTAGTGTGATAATCTGATTCCACTGAATGTTCTTGGGATGGTGTTCTATATGTATTGCATTAAAGTGGGCCTGTCTTCCAAATGGTGGTGTGGTTTTGTGTTTTTTTTTTTTTTAGAAAAAGTAGTTCAGTCTTGTGGCCAACAACTGTAGTAGAGCGATGTGCCAGTATGTAAAATATATGAACGGCAGGATATTGCTAGTACTGTTGTTCTCAAGTTATGGAAAAGAATTAAATGGTGTTTTTTTTTTTTTTCTTACATAATCTTAGATTTGTCCTTAAACTTCCAAATTCTTTGTGGGAACTCTTATTAACCTATCAGTCAGTATCTGCTGTTCAACTGCGGTGCTTTAGCTTCAGTAACTGATTAGTAAATTGCAGTATGAAATCAGAATGTAAGACATGTTGTGTGCTTTGCATATTTTGCAGCAATGGCTCATCAAGCTTTAATAAATAAAGGGTAACTTTTGAAGTTTGTGTTTCCTCTATGCCTTGTCCAGTGTAACAATGTACAAGGAATTCAGTAAAAGCCAGCAGCCGCACAGTTCAGTTGACTGAACTGAGACTGCTTCTACAGGCCTCCTTAAAGCAAAACTTGAGAGAACTGTGAAAGTAAAACTGAAATAGTTAGCTTGCATTAGATAATTGACGTAATGTTTTTATCCCAGAGACTCCCGAGACATGTCTAGTTCTTCTATATTCACTTCTTTCCCTTTCATTTTCTCTTTATGTGTATGGTATGTTGTCTACTCTAGTGGTATATACATTATTTTCTTATTTCTGATGCTCACAGTAGTGACCTGAATGACAGTAATAGCGAGTGAATGCATTGTCGTCTTCCATACTGACAGTACGTTTGATCTCTTTTTGTTGTTGTGTACACTAAAGCAATACAAGTGATTGCATAGCCAGTCTTGGTCATCAGAACAGTATCACTATGAGGAGAACTGATTACTTGCGTCACTCGACAATTCATATGTTTGTAATGAACATACAGGAGGCTGGGAGTGCAGTAGTAACTGTGTTTTGAAAGGCTTCCTGATGTATCTGGCCTCAAAAGCACACCTGGGTTTGTTACTTCCTATGTTACTGAAGTGGGAGTGTAATGAGATATTTTGAATATGCAGCTGTTCTACAGGTAGATGAGAAAGATGTCTCAGTATGAAGATACTGGCTTTTTCTTTCTATGGTCTGCTGTCTTGTGGTCGTGGACAGGGAGTGTCACTTCAGTCTCCCTGCATGAGTAGTGTGAAATGCACTGTTTCTCTAGGTCCCAAGAGGGAGGGATTGAACTGTTCCTTGAAATCTGCTTTCCCAAAGCGTTTTTGTTGTCTTTTTTAAAATAGTCTGAAATGTTTCATTAAGCATTTATTGGGGGGAAGAAAAGATGCACAACAAGAAGAAAATTGAAACTAATACTACTGAGGCAATCTTCTATTTATTGGCAAACATAAAGAGGGATGCGCTCAGAAGTGTGCAGGTCTGGACATACAGAAATACTTCCAGTATACATGGTGTTAGATAATGCTAAGTGGGTTATTTCCTCAATGAAAAGAGTAGTAATCTATCTCCCATGTTAGTTACTATGTGAATTCTAATGTGCTGTAATTACCCAGTTTTGCTTCCCCAGTTTGTGGTCATAATTATTTGGTCTTTACCACCATATGTTTCCATTTGGCAATTCAAAAATCCATTTTTTTGGCTTTGTTTGCAGAAAGCAAAGAATGTTTCCTACTGTAGGGTTTTACTTGAGAGGAAAACAGGAAAAAAATTCCTTGAAAAAACAAGCAGTATATCTGTTCACCTTTTTTAAGTTGAGCACAAAATGAATGAATGCTCAAGAGATTTGAAAATACATGGTAGTATTGTAGTAAACAGAACTTTATGTATACCTCTTCAAAGGCCAAGGAGTAGCTTACATAGAATTTTAAATTGTGGTTGATACAAAATATTTCCAGTTGAATCATGTATGCAGTGATTATTTTTCACAAGTTAGTCTTGCAAATGTCCAATTAAGCTATTCATTCATAGCTTCCCTTCAGAAAGCAGCTGTATTTGGTTAGATGTGAATTTCTTCTGTGCACCTAAGTACTGATCCAAATAAGTGCACTATTAATTCATTTATTGGCTTCTGTTCTGGTGGTTTAGGGTTTTTTGTTGTTTGCTTTTTGTTTGTTCTTTATGTCATAAGATTAGTGCTTTCAGCCTTTCTTTAAATTCACTTACATGAAATCAAATTTTAGGGATGTAGTTTCTCATAAAGCCACCAGACTCTGAATGCTGGCATTTCAAGAGAAATACTGAAGTGTTAGAAGACACAGAACTACTAATTTTGTAGAAAAGCTGTAAAGTAAATAATTATGGAGTATTCAGTCTTTGAGACAGCAGGATGGCACCTGCTATTTTCAGTTGATACTGGAAGCTGTTGATTCACTGCTGTTGATAGAGATGGAAATAAACGAAGATGAGATCATACTGTGATTAGTTGGAAGGTTCAAGGCTACCTATAACCTGCCACAATCAATCAGGTGTTTGTTTTTTTAGGAGTGAACTAATTATATGTATTAAAAATAGACTTTGGCCTCCAGAAGCTTTAAAAAAAAAAAAAAATGAAGTATCCAGTACCTATCCTTAGAGTGAGCAGTGCAGGGTTAGAGAACTGCTGTGCAATTAATCAAGCTGGTGATTATACCAGGCTGAAAACTCAGGGGACCAAATTTACTAGGCCCCAGGCAAGTAATTTACATGATCTGTCCTGGTATTAGTGAGGTGAATTCAACAAGATGTATGATAGTGATGGTAACCAGGTTTCCTTTTTGTCATTTGTCCTGCTTGTACAGAAAGGTTTTTAATGGTAATGGACTGGGTTAGAACAGAACTAAACTGTTATGGTTCTTTGCTGCTGGTTCAGAGGTCTGTATGTTGCTGTTCTGAATCTTTCTGCAGAGGGCTCATTCAGTGTTGATGTGACGGGGAATATTGACTAATGCTTCTGGACTTCTGTAAATTTCTTTCAAGCCTACCTTGAGAGAGATATCAAATAAATGTCACTATCTCTTTTTGCTCAAAAAGTACATGGATGCTCGCACAGACTGCAGTTACATACCTGTCTGTTTACAGCTGAGGCTTATGTACTTGAATTCTCAACATTCCTTTTTCTGTTTTGAAACAAACTATTAATGTATTTTGGGAGCTGGTTTCAGACAGATCCGAATATCAGGCTGTATCATCCCCCACGCATAGTTTGGATTAATTTTGTATCTGTTTAGCAACTCTCACGCTGACCCTGTTAGAACACAGCAAAAGCCTTGCTTTCACTGCATGGCATGAAGTCACTAATGTGAGAGAAAAGACAGGTGAGGCCAAGAAAGAGCATGTTGGGAAAGGTAATTGGAACTTCTGAGCAAGTAAGTTCAATTGGTTTATTACAGTTTAATTAGTGTCACCTACGAACAGTGTAAGCAGAAAGATTTTGTTTCCGCAGCTCTGGTTAGCTTAACTTTCTCAGAAGCTCTGCATTCTAGAGAAGATCCCCTGTTCTAACTTACCGAGTGGCTAAGGAGGCCACAAAAATGTGTCATGTAAGGCTTTTGTTGAGTTCGTTTGCATCCCATGCATGACTTGAGTGCTATTGACTAGGCTTCCTAATCAGACTGTTCTAATGCTTTTTATCAAACTATTCACAAATTAAAAAAAGGATTTTCAGTATTGGTATCCAACTATAAGAATTGTCTAGAGGTTAATAGTAATATAGATCTGACTCAGATTTTATAGCATTGTTTCTACACTACTTTTTTCAGCGCAGTTACCAGCGCAGTCTGGGTTCAGGTTCATACTGTTCCCTTTTGCATCATTGCTTGGTTCTGTATATGAGGAAATAACTATGATAAGCGCAGTGTTCTATGGTATACCTCTGACCTCTGTTTTGGTGCAAATATTCTGAGAACTCCTGACTCTTGATACAAACAAGCACCAGTTTTGATATACTTATTCTTAGCTGAGGCAAAAAGGAATGGAGATAAGGGAAGCTGAGGACAGGAAAATCAACAAAGCATCTGTGGTCTGAATTGCTGTGACAATTGTATTAGAGATACAAAATAAATGTGTTGGGGTTGTAGTGGGAAAGAAACGTTTTTTTATAAAATATATATATATAAAGCCTTGAGGGTTTTACAGGTAGAGAAGAGCATTCAGGTGGTGCAGTCTTTAAGCTGGTTGTCTGAAAGCTGGTGTGAAATAGCTGAAGGAGTGGTAAGATTTTGACTGGTTGTTATTAAAATTAAGCTCACTATTAGAATGAAGCATTCAGCATCTGGACAACTGTTTGCAATGATTGACTTTAGAAAAACTGTTTAAATTCCACTGCGTCAAAAGTAACTTAAAACCAACCTGACGTGCTCTTAAGTTGAAGTCAAACTGTATCTTAGTAGTCCTATACAACAGTAAAGTGTCGAAGTGGCTGAATGTTTTTTTTTTTACTTGAATCAGTGGCAGCAAAAAGAGTTGTGGTAGTATTGAAGCTTGGCTTAAATCAAGCCTTGCTGTAATGAGGACAGTGTCGTTACAGCCATATGAAGCTGAAGCAGTCTAGATTGGTTTCCTGTCCAGACAGTCTATCCTCTGGGTAGAAAATGTACTGAATGGGATGCACCTACTCTAGTAGTAAACTGATGAATATCATTTCTGATGTCTTATGGCTGGGGCAACATCCTGCTGGAATTCTGGTCTGGCATAGCTCTTATTACAAATGTAACTAGTTGTTTGTATGTATAGATTCAAAACTACTTTAAACTTTGAAACTGGAGGTTATTTACATATTTCTTTAAATATACCATTAGTAGAAGTTAGTATGGTCATAGTGCTTCATGTCTCATGTCACTGTACTAGTATTTCACTAATTAATGCTTATTTCATTAGTTATGTATGTTAAGTGGAGGCAAATACTCCAGGCTGGATTCATCCACCATGTAATTGGTGGTACGATAATTCAAATGCAGGAGAAATTGCTCTCTAAGGTATTAAAATGCAGGGGGGTTGAAACATAATTTACATATGAGTACAACTTGGAACCAGCCAAATAGTGAGTGATAACTTTATTCAACATTTGATCAGAAGTAGAGGAAGTGTAGTCACAGGGTAACGTGGTTTACCAAGATATGTGGGCTATTAGGAAAGTCCCTTAAGGACAAGGGAAAGTGTGCTCTGTTTATTCTATTCCCCCCTTACACAAGAGGGAAATAAATGGCCTCTAAATCTCATCCAGTCAGACTATAGTCACCAAATGATCTGAATTAGGGCAACAAAGGCATAAGTACGTGGTGTCCTGTTCTGTCACCCCTGTGCCAGATCTTGAGAGCAGATAACTGTTAGCGTATTTGTTGTTTTCTCTTTTCTGTATACTAGAAGTCAGTGCTGCCTCTCACGCGGCAGAGAAAGAAGCGTGTCTGTGTTTGGTATATTAGCAGAAACTGTAGAAAAGTCTAGATTTACGCTGATGTGCTGGGCTGTGAGAAGGGCTGCCTGGGATACAGTTAAGGTTTTGCTGCCCTGCCTTCATGCTCCTGTACATCTGTACATTTGCTCCAGCAGTGGAACAAGGTATTCACTTATTCTCTTTCTTGATAGAGCTGTGCAAAACTGCTGGCATGCTTATCCTTTGAGACATAAACAACATTCATAACAAATAGTAACTTAACTCCTCTCAGAAGAGCAGATAAATTTCCAGGCCTTTATAGCTGTGCTGAATTGTTGAATTTCTCAATTGCACAAATAGTGCTATAAGATTTCAGATTAATGGAGCTATTCAATCAACTGGACATAAAAATCTTAGTTACTAAACAAAATAAGTAGAAGCTTATTTTATTAAGAAACAAAACAACTTGCTGTAAGCATAAGAGGCAATCTAACTATAATATTAATTAACTTACTTTGTCCTGTATAGTTACATCAAATTTTGTTATGCTCATACCTATTGGAGCCTGTAGGCATCTCAGCAGTTGTCAGTTCTTATTGGAAGATAAATAACGTAATAACACTAAGAGGTTTTAAGTGGTCAATCAGTACAGTGGTGCAGCAGCTATTTTTGTAAAGAAGGGAAAAAAAAACCGACCAGAGTGCAATGCTTTAAATAATCCTGTTACTAATTGACTTGCCCCATTTGCTGGGAGCTTATTAATGTTACTGTGCTACACATTAATAATTGTTTTCATTAACTCCCTTTTATCTACCACCTCCTTGTTCCACTAATATTACAATTGTTGCAGTGTTCTTGCTTCATCATTTTGGAATTTCCTTTTTTTTTTCATTTTGGCTCCTAAATACTAATAGTGTATGCATGAATGCGTCAGGTGTAAGATTATATGTATGTCTTTCTAGAATGTGCATAGTTTTAAAAACTTTCTGGAGAGAAGTGAAGGACACCACGCTGTACAGCTTGACAGCTTCTCTGCCACAGTAATGCATATATTTGATTTAACAAGATTCTCAAGTCTTTACTAGCTCTCAAGTCTTGCAGTGGCTAGCACTTCTTAAGTTATTACTTTATTCCTTTAAAATCCTTTTCTTTTTCCCTAGCAAATACAGTTTTTTTTCTCTCTCTATGTGTATATATATCTTTTTCCATCAGGTGTTTTCCTGTTAATATTAGGCATTATTTTTTCGGTTCTCATACTTGATAGTTGTGCAACAGCTTTCAGTGAGTGAATGAATGCTTGGATTATCCTATGCCAGAAAGTTAAGGTGGGCTAGAATGGTTAACAGGTGATATAGAAGACTTTGAAAAGAAAGACAGTATGCCAAGAATGTGGAAGTACTCTTGAATCACAAGAAGTTGTCGGTGTTGTTCCTGACAGGAGCAGCAATCTAAATTGTTCTCAAGAACCACCATCGGTACAGATTTCCTATTTCTCAGGCAACTTATTTCAGTCATTCATTGTCTGTACTAATAGGAGACTTCTGATATCTAACATCAGTCTATTTTTGCTGTCATTAACGAACTTTCAGTTAGTTTATGAATACAAATGGTACATCTGCTATTCTTTTAGTATAGTATTAAGTCAAGGAAACAAACTTTAATTCATGTCTGTTATCCCATGGAATGACTAGATTCGTCCGTTAGGGCTGATATTAGGCAAGCTGTTCTACACTGTATATTTCAGCAGTCAGTTATTCCTGCTGGAATGTATGAGTTTGTGATACCAACACTTTGCAATTGCTACTAGGAGTTACGTAGCTTTTGTTAAATGGGTTGATAATTCTGCTTGAGAGAAATAAGTTTCTAGTTCTCTTCCTGTAAGAGAAAATGATTGCAATAAGCATTTTGTTTTAAAGACGGTAACTGGAAAAAGTTAGGTGGTGAGTTAGCCTTCTCTGGGGAATTTTCTGGAATGTTGTGCTATTGTAGCCTATTTGACTTAGCAGTTACACATCAAGATATTGGTTTGGTCGTTTCTTTTTCCTTCCATGAGTATAAGAGGGGATTGTTTTGAAAACACTGTTCCTGTTTTGCGATGATGTTGCAGACAGATGTGATGATGACCTCTAGAGCATTGGCTTATCCTGTAAGTTCTGTAACTGTCAGAATTTTGGAAGCCTATAAAACTTTCAGGTTTTTCTAGCTACCTTTTCTGTTATTCCGTTTTCATCATGATGAATCTTAATATTGAAATTGGAGTGCAGCTTTCAACATCAGAATTTGAATGTGTGGAGAGAAGCTATACTTTGTATGGAAAACAGCAATAAGATGGGAGTGTCTGTTTCCAGTAGTCTAGAGTTTGTGCAGGAAGGAGGGCTGTGCCCATGTGGTTGGGGCACCTGAACTGCATTTAATAGATATGTTACTGGACTTCATCTGTCCAAAGTTCCTGAGAAATGTTTATGGTATGGCCTGGTAAACATGCTTGACTAGGTGGAAAACGAATGACCTAGGGGGTTGTAATGTGAATTTTGTTCAGAGCATCAACTTGAGAAAGAAGAGCAAGTCTTGATCCACTAGGCAGGAAAATAAACAATAACAGCAAGGAAAAATAATGCACAAAATCCCACCCAAACAGCACAAATTCAAGTGGAAAGACTGCATTTGTGCCAGTTGTGATAAGAGTCTAGGAACTGCCTGAAACGTAAGAGATTTTCCCCCTTCTAATTACCTTTCCATCAGCATCTCTGGTCTCTATAAAGCTTGTAGTTTCAAGGCCTCTGTGGGCACCAAGATATGTTCTTTGCAGCTGATCTGCAAATCAGAGGTGGTGAGCAGGATTATGAGACAATGGTGTGGGTTGATAGCATTTATTTTTGTGGATGGATTTGTGTCTATGGATTTGGTGAACAAGAGCTATAGCAGTTGAGAAATTCAGTGACTGATTTGCATATATTATCATATAATTACCTCAGTAAAGATAGAGGTTAGATGCCGTAAATTGCTGTAGTGATGGTTTTTAAACTGCCATCTGTGGCCTGATGCTTCTGGGCATTTAAGAGTGATATTGTTCCACAATCTTTTGTGGCATACAGGTGGTTCATTTTGCATGTGCCTGCTAATCAGCAGTTGCCTATGTTGGTGGGGGATTCCTCTTCATTGGAAAAGATTGTATCATTGTTTTTTTGAGCAGCACTGCTTCCCACAGGCTATAATATAGTTTTATTTTGGTTGTAAATTTCCCTCAAGACCAAGTTTCCTGAAAAGGGTGAATGATAAACTGAATGCTCATTATTGGGCTTCATGTACTTGAACACAACACAGCAATCTGATGTAATTGATTCAATTCCACTAAGTAGCATGTGATGTTGTTATTTTAGAGGCACTTAACAAGGAAAATAGTGGGAAGAAAATCTCCCTGCTGTCATGTCCTTATTTTGTGACCTTCAAAGCTGACCAATACATCATCTCCAGTTGAAAACAAACAAAAATCCCCACCCTCAATCCTGTAAGAATAAATCCTGGAATCCCTGAGGGCATCAGGCAAAGATGATGTAAAGAAATCCACATTTAATCTGTATATCTTCTACCATTCAGCTCCTTCTGTTAGCTTTTCCTTTACTAGGCCAAAAAAAGCCAGCACAAAGCTGATTGCCTGTTCTTTGCCAATTTTACAAGCAAGACATTATAGGATGGATGCAGAATAAGGGAGGAAATAAATTGCTGTTCTATTGCAGGGTATTTGAAAGGAATGTTAGCACTTCACTGATTATCTTTAAAGGGGGCTTGAGTTGTGCAATCAGTAGTTGTTCTTGCTACTATAGTGAGAAATATCACTGAGAAATATATGGTATATCATCAGCTAAACTTTCCAGAGCCTTAAAATTAGCAGGTGCTGCTGTAGGAAGCCTACCAGAAAGCAGGTAGAGAATACATCATAGGGAAAGCAAACTTTAAATGTTAATTTTACTGCACGGCTGTGCAGTGGCAGAACTTGTTTTGTCCGTGTAAAATAATGCGCTGAAGTGCCAAGGAGAACAGCGTAGCTAGAAGATGCAGGCACAGCGTGGCCAGATCAGAACTTGCACATAATGCTTATTGTTTTGATGTGGTGTATGACAGTACTGTTCCTGTTAATGTAGGTCTCCATATCTTGTGATTCTGGCATTTGGTATAGCTTTCATTCAGAAGACCAGCACTTTGTTTTATTCATTTCCCACTTATGCACTTAATAATTTGTATTACCAGAAACAAAAATGTGTTACTGTTAAATATAAAAGAGATGGAATTATGTTGCATTACATGATGAGTATTGACATGAGCTTTGAAGACATTTGTTTCAGTTTTCTGTAGGTTTTCTTAATAACCTCTAGAGAACACAAAAAGCTTGCTTTGTATTTGCCTATAGTCTACCGATGACCTACTGCAAATTGTAAGGTACTTTCATTAACACTAGTTATGTTTCATGTTTTACATTGTTGATTACTTACAACTTGGTTATTGAATGAAAAGGTTCAGTGATGAGTGATTACTAAGCAATATGCATCTAAATTCAAGGGAAGTTCTAAAGGTGAAGTGTATCTTAATGTTTATAGAAGTTTCTATCTGCTGAGAATGGAAGATAAAACAGTGACAAGGTAGAAGTTTGTATGAAAATTATTAGCTTAAGTTTCCTCTAAATATCTTTCCGCAGATTGGAAGTTTTATTTTCTGTTTTCCTGCAATAAATGCCTCAAGCTGTATAAATAGATAAGTTCATATTGGGTCCAGAGGGGACCATGAATTTTAAGATCAATGGAAGGATGGATTTTTAGTAGAAGCAACTTGCTCACCTGTGTAATCCAAACCCCACTGTTGTGCCTTTCTTTCAGCAGCAAAAGCTAATTACATACCACTTCCTGATAACATACTTCACATTCCATTTCATTCCTGCCTTCAAATTGCATTTTATGTTTATGCTAAAGCTTGATTCGTTTGTTTCTGAAATTAGTGCGCTGTTAAAAAGGTTGGATGATGCTGAGGGCCATGACAAAAACTGGCAGAAAGAAATTATCTTTGTTACAGATAGCCTCAGTTAACTATAGAATAGAAACTGGAAAATAGTATTAAATCCTACAATGGTAAGCAGTAAGTGCTGAAGTTTCTGTATCATATAATAATTTATCTTTATTTGTAAGAAACATTTTTTATGTTATTTCAAGTGTTTTTTGCAGTGCTTCATTTCATGTCTTTTGCTATATACTTGAGCCAAAACTCTTTCAAGTTGATGATAATTTTCCCTTTTTGCATCAGTAGGCTTAGGGGCCAATACTCTCTCTATGGAGTGAGTTCTTACGTTTGACCGATAATATAATGGCCATTCAAGTAGCCAGGAATTTAAGTAGATTCTGGAAAGGAAAAAAAATTCTCTTGCACACAATAGAAAACAAATTTGGATTTCTTTCACTTGCTGTTCTTTATAAAAATGTTATTTGGATGTGATTTGTACCATTGCTGATAATGCAGATATACTATTGAGCAACACTTAATCCAGACAGGTGCTGAAGTTGTTTTAGGTCAAGCTTAGCTTGGCAATCCTTTGTTCACTTGCGTAAGTATTTTTAGTGGTTGATAGTTTTTACTGAATAAAAGCACGTGTGGGAAGGAGAAGCAAATGACTTAAATTATTCAAATATGTAAGTCCCCTTTTCAGACTTAGACTGACACGTTCAGGAAGGGCTGCCTTTGCTCTGTACAGGGTTTCCTTCTTAGAAATGCTGGTATAACACTTGGTTCCAATGCCTTTATGTTCTGATGTCCCATGCATTCATGAGCATGTGTGGAACATCATAAACTTCACTGAAGCAGTTTCACTCACCATCAGATCAGACATCAGGACATGTATGACCTATTTTTATACACAGGGTATATGAATGAAGGCTGGACTGTGGCAGCATTCTTATTACAGTGAGGATTTGCTGTTCTTGCCTTTGGCATCGGGGCATGTTATTTTCCTGGATTGCTGTTTTTTTGTTCATCTTCCTCTTGTACTATCGGTAATGAATGCTGGCGAGATATGTGACCAGTACTCTGCTGTCTGGCTTGGGTGGGCTTGTTTTTTGTAGAGTTTTCTTTCTTTGTGAAGGATTGGGAAGGCAGTTTGGTGGTGGTTGTTTTATTTATGAACCACTCATTAAATTTAGTATTCAGTAAATAGCCTAGTAGATGGGATGTCAGACTTAAGATACTTCAGTCCTTTTACTTCTAGGTTTATGTTTCAAGCTCACATCTTTTGTGATAAAACACTAGCGTGTTATTCTTCAGTAATCAATGTGAAATAAGCTACTGGTTATAGTGTTTTAATAGAAGTGTTGGGTCATTGCCCATCACTGCAGCTGGCACGTGGGTTGCTATGAAAAGAATAGAAAATGGAATTCCTCTACTTCCTGTAGGTGAACTGCTTTAAAGCAGCGTTAGCTGTGCTCTAGCTGTGTATATAAACAGATCTTACACAGTTCTTAATCTCTCCCTGACCCAAATTCAGTGACAATTACAGTGGAACTACTGTTTTTGAAATGCATAGGGTGTATGATTTGTAAGACTTTGAATGCTGGGTCTTTGCTCTTTTTGGCAGCAATAACAACACTAGAGGAAAGCAGGAATTTGCTCCACATGTGATACAATCCAGGGACTGCAGTGGGACCATACCCATTGCATGTGTTGTAGGACAGCTTATGCACACTGCACACTTAGAGTGCATTTATAGTCCTTGCTGTTTCCTATTCTAAGCCACAGTGTAACGCCTGCACAAACTATTGCTTGGTGCTTTGGAGAATCAAGTAAGTGCAGCTTGCTTGTCTGAGAAACTGATGTTTCAGCTTTACTTAGGTCTTTCTCATGCAGTATAACGGATTGGTTTTGTCAGACCCTCTGAATTAAACAAAGGCACTACTTTAAACAGGTACATTTTAAGATTAGTTTTTCTAGACCATTTTAAAATTGCAGTGGGCAATATCAGCAAACTTGCCAAATCTTTTGAATCAGACCAGCTGCCCAGATGGATGAAGTTTGTTGTTTTGACTGTTGTATCAGTTAAAGGGAAAGTGCTGATCTGTTTCTTTGTTTGTTGTAGAAAAGTAACCTGTTTGAAAAGTTGCTTTATTTTCCTAGGAGGCAAGTTGGAGCTGAGAGATGCTACAGTTTATGCCTCTCTTAGAATTTCATGTATGTATGGGAGCAGCTGTATGGCTCCTGAGCTGTCAGTAGCTCAGTCTTCTGCTTTGATTAGATCCATGACTAAAAAATATGACCGTAACCCACTGACAGGCTTGAAGAAAGTCATAATAAGACTGATAACAACGTGTCGGCTAAGAGGCTATTATATTTTACTGCTTTAGTACAGTAGACTAAAAATCTTGTTTGAAATTACCATTGGTATAACTAAAGCCTTTTAAAAATCTGCTGTCTGCTCTTGTCTTAATAATACTTATTTTGCTGACAGCAGAAAGAACTAAAATATGCACCTGTTTACATGACAGTTCTAGCTGTTGACAGTTTTACTGCAGGCATACAGAGTAGGTACAAATAGAGGGCCCTGGGTCTTTTTCTTTGAGTGCAAACTTATGAATCTGGGCTAGAAGCAAGCACGGAATGAAGAGAGTGGCTTTGAAAAGCTGCAAAATGACAGCTCAGACATGCAAAGTCCTTTTAGTGGTAACTTCATAGAATACTGGATACCTGGAGAAGAAGATGTACTCTCTACTCAGGTCTCTACTCCCATTTTCTGTTGTCACCTACGGAGTTTTCAGGGTAAATCAGGGCAAGGTTTTGTAGAACTTATGCAGGTGGAGTTTCTACTGTGTTGTTGTGAATTTCGTGGTATTTTAGTTGGAGATATTTTGCCTGGTTGTTTAGATTCAGTGGGACTAAGTTCAGTGTTGACAAGAAAGTTTATGACTTCAGCAGTCTGTGCTTTGGAAACAAAGGGTACCCTGGGAAACGTTCCTTTGCTGCCATGCTTTAGGCAGCTCTGAAACATAGCACATTGCAACGTGCTTTTCACAGTATCTTATTGGAACCTCTGAAGCCACAAACTGTGGTCATCACAGCTTATTATACCATCTGCTGTTCCCCAAAATGCTGTTACCTTCCTACTCTCTCTAGCATCCTCTTTAATGAAGTACAGAAGAGTGTAGCTCTTGTAACTGCTCCTTGTAAGTCATACTCTAGGCCCATGTCTATCTTGATGGCAGTCTGTTCTCAACAGTTGTCCCTGAACCCAGCAGCCCAGCCTGCTTTCAGCATATCTAATTGTTCTTCCAGCCTGCACTACTTCCTCCAGAACCCCTACTAGCACCCAGCATCCTCCCCTTTTCCACCTACTTTTACTTTGATCATAGAAAGCAGTCAGACTAAGCATGACTTATGTTTAGCTTATGTTTAGAGCTGGCTTTTTTCTGATTACCTTATTGTTTTGTGCATGTTTGGAAATGGATTCAAAAAGGATGAGTCATGGTTTATAGGAGGCATTGTCTTCCTTCCTCCTGACTTTCTTAGAGACCAATGTAAGACTCACCTGGTTTTAGACATCAATAATCTGAACACTGTAAGTGTATGGTAATTAAATATGAATAACAGTAATGATGTTAGTTTCAGATTGGCTGAAACTTTAAGCCCCTTTAGGCTGTAGGTCCCATCTAGCTTTGGGGATGTGAAAACCTCCAGCCTCCGTAAGTGCTTTTAACCTGTCATTCCTCCATTGCTGACTACAATGTCCTTCTCAGAATACTGAGATTATTTTCATTGGTCTTGACTCCTGTTCATCCATGTGATGAGTATCATCACTCTTTTAGAAGAATTGAAAACTGTCAAAAAGACTGAAGTTGTTGGCAATTTGGTAGAACTTTGATGTTGTCACTTACTTGAACATAAAAGACAGTTTTTTAGGAGGGTTTAACACAGTTTCTCAACTGTGGGAAAGGAGCGGACTTGTGAAACTCTGGGTAAGTATCTTAAAAGTCAAGGAGAAGTGTAAGTCATAGTGGTTGCCTGGTTTTATGTGGATCAAAAGATATCAAAATATTTCTGCCATTTCCATTCAACCCTGCAGTTTTCTAGAAGAAATGAGAGAAGTGATGACTGATGGTAGTAAATGTAACAGCAAGGTCATGGGGGTAAGCACAGACCTATTCTTACTAGAGAAATCAATCCATAGGAAACTTAGCATAAAGCCCAGATAAGGATTTTGACTGTATGAAGGCTGCTTGGAAAGTAGTGCCTCCTATTTTATTGCATTGGTCTGACATCAGAGGTTGGCATCTGTGGTATGGCAGGAGAGGTTGAACCTTTCACCACTGTTCCATTACACTTCTTTGCCATGTGACAGATGGCAGCAGAAGGGCGGTCTGCCAAATTGGTGCCTGGCACGGAAATGCATATGAAGCCATGGTGTGTCACTGAATTCCTCCATGAAGAGAATATTGCACCCACTGATATTGATCAACACTTCCTGCATATTTGTTGAGAAGACACAGTGGATGTGAGCACAATGAGGTGATGGGTGGTGTGTTTCAGCAGCAATGTAGCAATAGCAGGTGTGAAACAGTGGGTCACCTCTGTTGGCACAGTTTTTTTTTTTACAAGTGTGTCATGCAGGCTCTTGTTCATTATTGATGAAAATGCCTAATGAATGGTGGTAACTGAAAAATAGCTTTGTAGCTGAGAATTTGCTCTAATAAATAATAGTCTTATTGTGCTCTTTCTCTCTGTACTTTCCATGGGGGTAAACAGGAGGCATTACTTTCAGAGTGATCTATCTGGGAAGCTGGCAAGTGATCGTCTTTCCTCTTTTGTTATTCTTATTAATGTCTTTAGAAAACACAGTTGAAATTTTGATAAGCCATGTGTGTTATCTATAGTCCTTGGTTTAGTGACATTCCTGCATTTTTCTCTGGGGTGGTTGCTAGGTTCTCTAGTCAGCCAAGATTTATCAGTCTGTTACTTGAAGTTTGACTTTTCTCTCTTTGACCAATGTCGCTTCTTTCCTTGGCTCTATCAACTAGCTCCATCTACCCTGTCGCATTGCATGTAAGATGTTTGTCTCTTGTTTTTAAAGTTCTTATTCTCTCACCTGTCACATCTCTGACAATATTTTAATTTTTATTCCTGCCTTCAGTTTCCCATCACTGTCACCTCACTTAAGCTTTTAATGCTTCTCTTTTGTGCTATGACTTATCTGATGTGCAGGTCCCAGGCTGCAAATTGTCCTCCTTCAGAACCTTTCTAAAACATTGTTGCTGCCAGAAGCTTACCAACAGGTAAGCTGTATTGCACTGAAATAATTGTTCTTCATACTGTCCTATATTATCCCTTTTTCTTTCCTCCCTTGTCTCTTACTGGAGTGGTAATTGTCTTTTGTGGTAGCATAGATGTTTTTCCTACCTTTCTTCATCTTTATCTTCATTTATACAGTGCTTAACAGGATGGCTTGTTGTGCAGATACCATAGCAACATGAACAATGAGAGGGATTATAGTTTTTGCTTTCTTTTCCATCCTCTAAAACGCTTGTTTGCATACTGTTTGCAAGCCTCCCAAAGATTGAAGGCTGCAGGAAGAGAAGCTAATGCTATTTGGTGGTATGTTATAGGGTTTTTGTGTGGGTTTTATTTTTGTTTGTTTTTCCCCTCTCACCTAATAACTATGCTGTAAAACTCATGGTTGTAGCAAAGAAGAACAGGTGCATAACTTTCCTCCCTAGTCTCTCACTAGGAGCTCTGCTAAAATCTTGTCTTCAAACGAGGCAAATTGTTGGAAAGACTTAGTGTATACTCTTCAAGTCATGCACAGCAGGAAACAATCATGCATGTCATTTACATCCCATCCATTTGCGGGCTTTCATTTGTAGGGCAGTGTGTTAATGTTCCTGTTTCTGCATGAACCCAAGTACCAGAAGAAACTAGTCAATTTGACTGCTACCTGTAAGTCCAGCATGCTGTATCGCAATCTGCAGACAAGGGAAAGCACAAGTGTGTGTTGCAGATACAGATGGGCCACTTAGTGGGTCCCCTTGAAATGGAACACTTCTGGAAAGTATATTCTCAAGTGCTGATTAGTCTCATGCTCTTCTTTAATCTCAGCACGTTAGATATGTATTTATCAGATATTTCAGTTTCATGGCCGTGCACGATGAAAGCACAGATCTATTTTAGAGCCCTCTTAGATTTTGAGTTGGTTTCTATTCCCTCATATACTGTTCTTTAAAGGGGAACATTTATGAGTAGATGATAGATTTTTCTCAAAGTCTGGGATCATTCAAGTCTTATGTGAAGTAGTTCTTAATTTTTAGCTGGATAGTTTGCTGGTGGAGAAAGCAGACTCCTCATATTGTCCCAGTATTCTTCCACCTCTACGGTGTATGTTGGTTGCTGCCTTAGATTCTGAATCCTCTGGAGCCCTGATGGAATCTCTGAAAATCATCCCCTGGACTATGGGTGTGATTGTGATTCAAATGAGCTAATGGTAGTAATAAGATGTCTTGATATATTCTGACTATATGTAATTCAGCAGACGATAGTTTGATGTTTCCTGAATTTTGCCATTTCTCTATGGAAATAGAGTACTTCAATCTGTAGCAGGATGCATTTTTACTATACCTCTATGTGAACAGTTTCACATGTTGTGTCAAATCATAATATGAACAAATTGTAATGTTGTCACTATTGTGCAGTTTGCAGACTCTGTGCTCTTAGGAGTGCTTTTTCCCTCTCCCCTTTCTCCATTCTCTTCCCACCCCCAAGTATTTTCCTCTGTACATCTGAGCAGGAGTGCTTTTTCTGACTCTTAGTGATTTCTTTTGGATCCAAGCACTGAAATAAACTTCTGTTTTATTTTTTTAGTGTGCGAACTTACCTGGGTCTTTTGTAGTCAGTGTGGAGTTCATAACATTCAGTGACTGTGTTCATGTGTTTGAAATAAACATAAGATATTAACAATAAAATACAATTCAACTGTGAATCTTATTCTAGCTAGAATGCACCGTGTCATTATTAACTCTAGATTTAATATTTAGCCAGCCAGTGTTGGGCTGTTCTTTTTTAAGCAGCTGTGAAATACTGTATATTAGCTCCAATAAATGATTACTGCTATCATCATAACTTTTCTCTGCTTTAAGCTTCTGGTTCGTTCTCCAGACCACCTGGCTGCATCTGTGCTCTTGGAATTGCTTTTCTTTGAGCTTTGCATTATTGCAGTCACAGAACCTCCCTGCATCCTAGCACTCTTGTCTCTGCTGTTAGCTACATTGTGGAAAAGCAATAGAAATATCTTCACCTGTCCTCAAATTCCCTGAAATCAGAAGTCCAGACTGACTTGTCTTATGTTTTAACTGCACTAGATTATTACTAAGACAGGTTAGGAAGGAAGTATTACAAACATAATGCAACCTGAAAGAAAAAGATGATAATTCTTTAAGCTTTCCAGTAACATGCCTGTCACAGCAGATCTTCTGAGAAAATATCCTGGATGTTTCTATCTTCCTTTTTTGGTTGCTTTTGGAGACAAAAGTTGTCAGGCATTACTGAAGTTCAGCATTTCCTGTAAATTAATTAAACTTGTTTATTTAGTATTTTCAAGAGGTGTTTGCTTTCAAAGGATATTCGCATATGTCATTCTATCCCTCTGGATTTGTTGGATTTTCTTTATCTTATACATATAAGCTAAGTTGAAAATGTGAGATGATGGTTTGCAGTTTGGTCTATAGAGATCTAATTGTAAAATTAGGAATTACTGTAAATGCTGCTCTGTGCCTATTTACTTAATTTCCTTTGCCATTATACTGGCAGAGTATATGGATATATATGGATCTTTTATATTCATGCTGCCTCCTAATAAAGCACTTAGTGGGAGAGGTGGAACACTGTAGATCTGATGTTAGCCTGTTGGTGTTAAACTGGGGGAAGATTGCCATTTTATGTATAGTTTTTATTTACTGGTAAGTAAATAGACGGACTCATTCCAAGCCCAGGACACAAGAGTTTAGGACAAACTTATGGAATGAGTTTCTTCTGTATTAACTTGGCTGCCTTTGTGATAGTCTGCCTGTCAGTAACATCATCAACTTATGCTGTGTGCCATACGTTGCATGTAGCTTGTGTGGAGTTTCATGCAGGCGAGTCAAATCTTACTGGTATTTTTTAGCTATATCTCCAGTGCTCTTGTAAGATGGTTACTTTACTTGAGTGTTTGGTGAATGGTGTATGTTACTGCAAATTGGAATGGCATTCCATACATATGCAGTAGTAGCTGGAGCGTGCCACAGCTTTATAGAGGTAAGGCAGCCTGGCATGTACCTTGGGGGGGGGAAACTTCAAATCCAAGTGCATTCTGAGGTCATTAATGTGTCACTGGCAACATTATAGTTAGAGAGGGGCACTTAATTAATGTTAATTGCTCATGGCTCACTGTGTGGCTCATGAAGGGTTTACTGAAAAGCACCTTGTGAAAAATACAGTTTTGAGGGAAGCGCATCTTTTCTCATGCACAATTTACATATGTTTTTCCACGCATCGGGCAGTGGTGTCAATATTACTTTTATTTGCATAATAGTTGTGGGATTAGAGGTGTTTTAAGTTCAAGGCGTGGCAGGAGAAAGAACCATGGGCAGAAACCAGCTCTCCAGTGTATGTTGTATTTTAGAGGTTTTTTGATAGAAGGAGAGTAGAATGTATTTTGTGCAGAAGAGCAGGTTTATCAAGACTCTGATCTCTTACTTTCTTAACTCTTTCCTTTGTTCCACTCCTCTTTCAGCTCATTTTTGTAAGGGAGGTTTTATTCTCAGACTGCATTTTTTCCCTCTTCTTGCAGCTTGCTGGCTACAAAGAGGAAAAAGTGACAGGTTTGAAATAAAGGTAATGATAGGTAATGGTTTATATTTCTCTGCCAGTACAATCAAAGAAAAGCACTCAAAGCGCTTTAATATGATAGCTCCAGTACAAAGTAAGGTAAGCAGGTTAAGATGAAAAAGAGAATTAATGGTGTAAAGGAAGAATTTCCCTGTTTTCTTATAAGGCTAAAAGATAGCCTAGGATTAGGTATTTGCTTTCTAATATTTAGTGGTATCTTAATCTCTCATCTGTTTCTTTTTTTTACAGCCCTTTTGCAGTTTTCTTTTAAATAAACATGCTTAAAAAAGAAATTAACCTAATAACCCTGCGTATGCTCGTATGTACTGTGTATAGAATAAGCAGTTAAAATAACCTTGCCTCTTCCTCACAGGATCTCTTGGATTGACACCTTGCTTAACTGAGTGGCTGTGCTTTACTGAATTTTTCCATTGCTGAAGAATCCATCAGAGCCTTTGGTAAGCTGTGCTGTTTTCTGACGGTATTTATTTCCTGCCAGTTGCAGTAGTTTTATGTGCATTTATTTTATTGTAACTTTTAAGTTATGATTCTACTTGGCATCTTCTAAATTGTATAGAGCTGTGAATATATCCAATATATCCAGTGGCACAAACAGGATTGACTTTAATTGTGGTTTTTGCTCCTGATTAGTGTGGGAAAAATACCTTTGTAAAAAATAAATAA
The DNA here is from genome assembly GCA_037305975.1 of Chrysolophus pictus. Taxonomy (NCBI): domain Eukaryota; kingdom Metazoa; phylum Chordata; class Aves; order Galliformes; family Phasianidae; genus Chrysolophus; species Chrysolophus pictus. The sequence continues at coordinate 57,884,585 of CM074579.1, read as the reverse complement.
TTAAATAAAAATAATGATTAAAAAATTAGTCAGTTGCTCTGAAAAAAAACTTCTCATATCTCCATGTCATCTTTCCTCGTGAAAAATGAGAAGTGCAAGTGGTCCTAACTATGTCAGTGGCCATATGTGATAAAATGCTCTAAAAGTGTAATTAACTACTAGTGTTCCACAAATTCTTCTTCCAGCTTTATTCTTTTATCTTCATCTTTGTATTGTATTAGCTTTTAAAAGGTCTGGTTTGTGCCCAAACTGACAACCCCACAATGCTTTCACGTAGCTACTTACCTGATCTGATTATCCTTCTCTTAGTTGCTGTTTCCATTTGTTGTATTAAATTTCCAACCATGTAGTACTTAGAACAGTGGTTTAATTTTTATGTGCTGTCGTGATCTATGATGTATATGACTAATGTAGCTGGTTGTGAAATTTCCATTTTTAAACAATAATTTAATTTCCACTCTTCTAAAAGAAATTTGCATTAGGGGAGGGGATTTTTGCTTTGGAAGAAAATTAGAAGCTTGCTCTAGAAGAGCTGATGGTTAAGTGATTAGAGTTGTTGTCTGAAGAGTCCGAAATCCTGAGTCCTTGGTGCGCCTAACTCAGGTGAGGATCTTACTTTTTGGCTTTCACATAGGAGACCCAACAAATGGTGTGACTGAGAAGTCTCTTCTTGAGATATTGACTATTAATTGGGTAGGCTAGGCTTTTTCACTTTATCTGGGGTTTTGTTTTTTCTTTTTTTAAACTTCAAAAGGCTGCAGTTTTATCCTGCTGTACTTGATCTTCAAAGAACTTTCCTGACTTTAGATTTGATACTGTGTGATGCCAAACACATTCTGTAAGGTGTTGAGTGCTTCTACTTCTTGCGTTTTCACACTAGTTGGTCTTGTTACCTAATTAAACCAGTTCCTGCCAGGATCTCTTGAGTATAAAATTAGTTCACGTACATTATACATTGTAGAATCTAATAAGTATCTCGTACCATTTATTATTATATCACTTATTTCTTAATGTTGTCATAACCTTTTTCTTTCTGGTTTTGTTATTTTTTTTAAATGCAGATTGGAACAGTTTAACTTTCCCTCCACAAATAATACTGTTTCTTAATCATGCTATATGATTGTTCTATTTAGTACATATTCCCAGACCAATTATTTTACATTTTTCTACACTGAACTACATTTGCCATCTGCTGGCCTCATTACCTAAATTATCCAAATCCTTTGGAATTTGATTCTGGTATTTCTCATTATTTGCTCCGACTCAACTTTAGTATCGTTTTAGAATCTGGAGATCTCACTGTGACTACTGTTCTGTAAATCAGTGGCATAAGTAATGATCTGACAAATACAATTAAGTATATGTAATTCTTGACTTTTAAGTTTTAAGGTAAATTTTGCACTCAAACAGACTACGTTAGGTCACTCTGTATTTGGTCTTTGAGCTACATGTTAAAATTTGATTCTGCAGATCATTAAGGTGTATTGCAAGGTACTGAATGCCTTCTGTTTTTGTTGACACTATTTCAGCTATAATATGCTTGTGTACCATTTCAGTTTCCCAAAACATCATGAGGAGGAGTATTTCTTTGAGGACACTGAGGCAGAAAAATGTGGCATATCAAAGGATGTCAAAGAGAGCAGTATCACAATAAAGCTCCTGTCTAAAGCTTGATTTGCCAATCAAAGCAATCCGCTGTAGTATTGACAATGAAATCTTATGTTTTCCCTCTGACTTGCAAATATTCATAGGAAAGGCACGTGCCAGCTATCAGTTCAAAGAATATAAATGTCAATTAGGTTAACTTCATACTGATGAATGCGTATTTTTATCCATATTTCATTATTGATTTGATTTTTGAAAATTAACTTTGTGATAGGTCTTACTGTGTTTGGCAGTTTTGCAAATTAAATTAACCGAGGACGTCGTCTTTGGTGTAAAGATATCTTACAAGTTAAGTAATTAATTTTCTAATACACCCTCAATATTTGCTACTAATCAAAAGCTGTGCTTGCAGTGAAAAAGACCTTACAAAGCAAACAAAGCAAAGGGTGAAAAAAAGCATCAATCTTTAACCTAGAAACTGACTTTAGACTTCAATTTAAAAAACAAAAGTCAGAGTCCAAAAATCATAGAATCATAGGAAGGCTAGTTTCATGGATAACTGAGCTCTCTTTCGTCCTTTTGGGCAGGGTTACCGCCCAATAAATCAGACTGTCCAGGGCCCAATCAACCTGGGCTTGAACACTTTTAGAGATGGGGCATCCATGGCTTCTCTAGGCAGATTTTTCCAATGCATCATCACCTTCTGGTTAGTAATTTCTGCCTAACATCTAACTTGAATCTCCCCTCTTTTAGATTAAAGCCATTCCCCTTGTCCTTTCACTATCTGCCATGTAAAATGTCTGTCTCCCTCTTGTTTGTAAGCACCCTTTAAGTACTGGAAGGCTGCAGTAATATGTTCACAGAGCTTTCTCTTCTCCGAGCTCTACTAGCCCAGCTCTTTCAGCCTTCATTCGTAAGAAAGACGTTCCAGCCTTTTGATCACTTTTGTGGCCTTGTTCTGGACCTGCTTCAATACCTCTATGTCTTTCTTGTGTTGGGGGCTGCAGACCTGGACATGGTACTCCAGATGGGGCCTCACAGTGGTAGACGAGAAGGGGACAGTCACCTTCCTCTCCCTACTGGTCAGTGTCAATATTGAAACAGCCCAGGATAGAGCAGGTCTTCTGGATTACAAGAGCAAACTGCTGGCTTATATTGAGCTCTTCATCCACTGGGACTTAACGCTTTTCAGCTGTGTTTTGTAGTATTTAGTGTGGAATTTGAATATTGCACCTGTAAGAAGCCTTTTTGACAAGAGTTGTGTTCTATGTGGAATGTGCTTTCAGCCTAGCTTACTGAGAAGAGCAGTTGCCTTCATCCTTACCTTGGCAGTGCCAAAAGGAGGTGCAAGCATTAGCAAATCTTCGTATTGATAGAGCTTATCCAAATTCCTTGAGAATTGTGGGCTATTCTGCCTCAACATTCTTTTCTGTTATCTTTATCACACTACTAACTCATTGATGGTCTTCAACACTGTAGTTTCTGTGCCAAATTGCATGACTATTAAGTTTATCCTGCTGATTCGTTATGGTTTTCTTATATATAATGTGTGCATGTATGTTTGTGGGAGAGTGTGAATGTGAGTATATGAATACATATTAATGTGCAAATACTGTGTTCAAAATTAGCATTTATCTGCTTGCTTACATAATGGGAAGGAGATCCATGTTTATTTTGCTTATTCCTTTGAAGACTTCTAACAAAGTAGCTGTAAATGTCAATTGAAATTAAGCTGATATGTCTGACTCTTTGACTAGAATGACTTGCTTCTCCCTCATTCTATTGTTCACTATTGACAGGTGCTGCCTTTTTTTTTTTTTGAAGAGATAATTACAGGGGAAATCCACTTAGGAAAGTGCATTTTGTTGCCTAGATTAATAAATGATGGACTTGAAAGGCAGAGACCACTGTCACATAGACCTAAATACACCTTTACACCTAAAAAAAAATACCTTTACACCTAAACTTTAGCTAAGTTTAGGTTTATTATAGAATGATACAATTGCTCAGGTTGGAAGAGATCTCAAAGATCGTCAAGTCCAACCACAACCTAACCGTTGTACCCTGACTCTACCAATCCTCTACTAAATCATGTCCCTGAGCACCGTATCCAAATAGTTTTTAAACACCTGGCATTTTCTACAGTGGCATTAGTTGTTTGCTTCTTCCTGTTACTTACCATGGAAAATATTTTTTAAACTTGCTACCTAGTATATTACAGTTCTTCACAAGTTATGAGATTAAACAGCAGAACAGTTAGCTGTTCTTACCAGATGTTACTATCAAAAGGATATCTTTTTTTTGCAGACTAAACAGGATGTCCAAATACAATTTTTCTCATTCAAGCAGAAAGCATCAATATGCAATAGAAGTGCTGGTATAAATGTTTACCCTGATCTTTCTGTTATAATGTAGGAAGATTCTGAAGTTTTATCATATTAGCTGTGTTGGTTTCCTTATCATTAGCAATAGGTATGGGGAACTGTACCTTCTGTGTAGGCTGATGCCCAATGAAGGTACTTCTAGTCCCAAATCCAAAGACTGTATACTCTACAGTTTTGCTGTGTACAGGGAAGTATCTCTGCATGGGGCAAGTAGGGATGGAGGCTCAAAATCTGGTTTTGTTTCTCCTCTTTAAAGCTGTGTGGTATTCCATACTTCTCCACATCTGCCTTTTTCAGTATAAGAGCAACCTGTAGTTTCTGGGCCAATCTGTAAGCACATCGTTACTTTTTCAAAAGGTGAAGAAAATACAGCCTGGATTGGGCTTCAAAAATGTCTTTTGATGAACTTTAAGAGATAAAATTGCTTAGTTGAAGAAAAATTTCAACTTTATTTCAGATTTGAACATAATTTGGTATGGTATTCATTTTTTTAATGTTGAGTGTGTAGGGTGATGCATTCACTGAATCTTATTGTCTAAAATTCGTATCAGGAAATAAGAAATGGAAGAAGTCATGGAAGAACAAATTACAAAATATTTTTTAAAATTTCTGCATAGGAATCATGGGGAATTCAAATGGTCTTTATTAGATTAAAATTTGTTTCCTTCTGAATAAAAGTTTTTATTATGTCTTATGATATACAGTCGGTTGAAGAACTCTTGAACTGATTTGATTGTAAAAGCAGTTTTGTGTAGAGTCAGTCATTACAATGCATGAAGTCTGTCTTTTGTTGTGGGTTTCATTGTTTTTTTTAAATCCTTTTTGCTACCTGGAGGAAAAATAAAGGGAAAGACATTAAACATGTGTAGGAGTTTATTTTCAGTACTGTTTTTCTTGTAAATAATAATGTTCTTGTTAAGCAGTGTTTGTTATGCATGACAGCTCTGATGCACTGTAAGATTTGTTACAATCTCAAATTTCATGTAGCAGATTCAGTGTGAGCTTCCTAACTGTGCCTTATTACAATTTGTTTGTTTTAATTAAAACAACAACAACAAACAACCAAGACAGAGTCAGGTGCTGCAGTGACTGTATGTAGTGAGGTCAGCTGGGGACACAGCACTCTAGAATACCTGGTGGACTGAAGAAGTGGGACTTACAAGGTGTTTGGCATCTGTCTTTTGAGTGATGCTGGTTATGGGAAGTGACATTGATTGTTTCCCAATGGGCATTGAAAGTTGTGATATTTCGCAGGAATAGCTCCCTCCCCTTTCTAAATGCATTTGTTTTCTTGTCTCTCAATGGTAACATTAACTTTTTTGAAGAGTAATTGTGCTCTATGTAAACTCTTGGCCCTAGAGAAATTGAAGCTGGCATTTCAGAGGGAGGACGAGGCATTATAAACTCCTGACTCTTTCCCCCACTGCCCACAGCTATTGCAGCTGAGGTCATCCAGCTATTAAGCAGCAAGAGCACATCACAACTGAGACAAAAAAATCAAGCAAATGAAGCAGCTGATAAGAGACAACCACTGAAGAAATTAATTGCTCTTCTCAAGACTTCTTTAATTTCGTTAACAGTGTTGCTTGTTTGTTCTACTTTTTCTTTCTTCAAGCTCTTTTTAAAAGGCTTCTGTGATTTCTTCATGTGCCTTCCACTGCCAGGAGTACCCACATACATTCAGATGGCTATTTTATGTATGATTTTTCTTCATCAGATCAAAAGACAATCATGATATGGACATGGATTAAATGGAAAGGTCTCTGCCTCTTGTATGGAAATTAATTAATGACGAGATATTTGTCTTGATGACATGCATTTCTTCCTAATAAAACCTGACCATTCTTCTCATAAAAAGGGTTAGATGGATTTGACTCTGTAGCTAGATAATGTGTGGAAAGTCGATTCCTTGCTGCTTTTTCCAAGTTAGCGAGGTTTCTGGCTAGTTCTTGATAAATGCTGACCTACCCATCTCTTTGCTTTTCTGCTACTTGTGACTCACTTCTCCATGAGATGCTTCAGCATTCATTTTCATTGCTCTGGTGAAGAGCTGTATCTGGTTAGTCTTCCTTAAAAATTGTCTGAAAGAACACAACATTTTGACAGGGCTCCCAGTGTTATGATCATGTGTGCATTCATAGGTTGAGGCTGGTTTTCTTTTTTTTAAATTTTTATGTAGCATTACTTGTAACTAATTTAAATTTTATGATAGGAGAAGTTTCAAATTACAGTAAATGTTTATTTGCCGGTCTTACTTTTGCTGCTTGAAGTAGAACCAATGACCAAAGTTGCTGTCATGTTTCTCCCATAGCAACTTACTAATATTTCCTTCAGAACAGCTGGGGCAAATATCTGGTTAGATCAAGTTCTTGCCCTTCTTCTTCTTGCTATTCCTTTGGAAGTAATGAGTTGGTCACTTCATTGCTCTGTGCTTCACTTTCTTAAAGAAGCTGAGTGAGAGATGTGAAGGAAACCTGTATGCTATGTGGGTAAAAAAATAATTGGTAGCATTTCCCACTCCTTCTTCCATAATAGAAGGAACAGCAAAGATTCATATAAAGGTTTCTCAGTGGAGATTTAAAAATAAAACAAAAACCAAAAAGTTCCACAACTTTGCAGCAAAAGGTTACTTTGTGAACAGCAAGTGGATAAAAGGCTAATAAGCGAAGGTTTGTATCTGTGCCTCTTAGAAGGAGTTGAGATAGGAAAAGGAATCGCCATTAGTAACACGGGGAGATAACCTTTTAAAAATGGAGTGCAAATGATGCTAAGCTAATTTCTTAAGTCAAATGCCGTGTGCTAATGGTGAATAACTTCACAAGGATCTGACAAAGCTGGGGGGGGAGGGGGTGGGAGGGAGGAAGATGAGTTTTCAGTATAAATGGAAGTAAAGTAATCAATTAAGTACAAATGTTATCAACCTTAAAAAAAAAAAAAGAAACAAACAAACAAAAAAAACAGACCAAGCAATTGCAACAGAGAAGGAATATCTTGGAGTTGAGAGATTTCTGATTTTTTTTATTTTATTTTTTTGCTGAGTATGCGAAGCGGAAGCCAAAGAACCAGAAAAATGTAGGGTACTATAACAAAATAAAGACCAGCATCTTGGCATGATATAAAGCCCTGTTTTTTTACACAGCAGGCAGTGAACTTCTGAATTATTTTTATAAGGTGCTTGGACAAATAGAAAACTTCAGCAGGTTTGAAGGGGATTAAATTATGTACAACATGTCAATAAATAGATACTTAAGGATTAGGTAGGGATGTATTCTCATGCATCCCTAATAAAACACTTTCTGATTCTGGAGAAATATTAGAGGAATGGATTGTAGACAGTGGCAGGCTTGCTTGTTCTTTCTAAATAACATTCCCTAATATCACTCTTATGGACAAAATCCTGGACTCGATCATCACATGCAGTAAGACAAAGGCGTAGCAAGAACAGAGGTGCTGCTTGAGAGGTAGAGAGCAGGAGTGCTAATGGGTGTCTGGGGAGCACAAATACTAGACTTGATAAGCTAGTGGGGAATGAGACAGGATTGTTTTGCAAGTTTGGTTGCAGGAAGGAAGGGCATAAAGGTGAGCCAAAGATCAATGTAGTTAAGTGCAAGGCTTTGAACTTGGATTGAAGTAATCCCAGATGCATATACAGACTGGCAGAAAAACTCCTTGAGAGCAGTTTTGTGGAGAAGGACCTGGGGCTCCCGGTGAATGAAAAACTGAATATGAGCCAGTGGTATGCTCTTGCAGCTTGGAAGGCTAATGGTATCCTGGGTGCTATCAGAAGAGTGGTGGCCAGCAAGGACAGGGAGGTGATTGTTCCTCTCTACTCTGCCCTCATGAGGACCCAGCTTGAATACTGCATCCGGGTTTGGGATCCTCAGTATGGGGAATATGTGGAGCTGTGGAGGGTTCAGAGGAGGGCCATGACAATGACAGATGACTGGAGCTCCTTGTCTATGAGGACAGGTTGAAGAAGCTGGACTTCTTCAGTCAGAAGAAGAGAAGGCTGCAAGGAGACCTTGTTGCAGACTTCTAGTATTAAAAAGGGATTATAAAAAGGAGGTGAATCAGCTTTTTACAGGAGTAGACAGCAATAGGACGGGGGGGGAACAGTTTTAAGCTCAAGGAGAAAAGGTTTAGATTAGATGTTACGGAGAAGTTCTTTACAGAGAGAGTGGTGAAGTGCTGGAACAGGCAGCCCAGAGAGGCTATGGATGCTCCGTCCCTGGAGGTGTTTGAGATTGGTTGGATGGGGCCCTGGGCAACCTGGTCTAGTACCAGGTCTGGAGGTTGGAACTTGATGATCCTTGGGGTCCCTTCCACCCAAGCCGTTCTACGATTCTACATGTAGCAGAAATTGTGCCTGTGGAAAATAGGCCCTCAATAAGCTGTACGCATAATGAAAAATGCTGACTGGTTCATCTGATACAAAGAATAGGAAGAATGAGATTCAAAATATGAGAAGGAACAAAATAGGAATGTGATAGATCTTTAAGCAAATTTGCGACACATGTGATATGTCTAGCTGTGAGAGTACCTTGATTTACCTAGTAGGAAAAAAATGTCGATAATCTTTAGGGTTGGATTGCTGCTGCGAAGATGTTGGGACTAATATGTTATCCAGGTGATTACTAAGCTTAAAAACATTATTTGTAAGCTCCGCTAACTGACAGTTACTGTTCTGTCTGACTACTATAAAGGTGAGGAAATACGGTATGGGTTCAGTTTAATGAGTCTTCCTTGGTCTCATGTGTTCCTTGTCTTATAGTAAATTAGACAAGCAACATCCTGTAGTTACTTCTCTTGAAGACCAGAGAGAAACAAGAACCCAGAGTGGTATATATTTTCTGTGGGTCAGAGCTATTTTGGTTCTCATGGAAATAGTATGAGCAGCAGCTCCTCAGTCTCAGCTTCTGTAGCTGGACAGGTAGAAACAAGATCATTAATGATGTTTCTAGTTTTACCTTATCGTATTAGCATCTCAGAATGGCTGATTTATCTGCTTCCTGAGAATAGATAGCATTAAAAAAGGAGGTTATACTCTTAGAGGTATGCAGAAGACTCCTGTGGGGTCCCTGACCTGCAGGCACAGCTGCTCAAAGCAAGCAGCTCTGTAGTTGATGTCTTGCTGACCTACCTCTGCAAATAAAGAGTGAGAGTTCATCAAACAATCGGTTGTTAGTATTTTCAGCTGAACAAATGAAGATTTCTGACTTTGTGAAGTTTCTAAGGTGAAAAGCAAATGAGGAAATCTTATGCCATTATCTCAAAGAGCAGACAGAACAAAACTGTACATGATGTCCTTTGCAGGACCTTAAATTCAGATGAACCTGAGTTTCTCTCTTTTGAGTTGTATCAGAGATCTCTGTGGTCGTGGTGATATTTTCAAGATATTGTAGTCTCAATCCAGTGTGAACATTAGCACTGGGAATGGAGGAGACTTAGTTCTGAGATCTTGAACTGCATTCCTCTTATGTTGGAGGGTTTTTGACTTTGCTTTTCAGGCTGCAGACTCTCCAGGTCACCTGGAACAGCACTGGAGAAGAGCTAGAACATGGCTGAGCTTTTTACATATCCACGATGTTAAATGCAGTATATCGTGCCTAGACAGGAAATGGATTCTATTGTGTCCCAGTAGGTTTAAAACTCCCATGTACTGCAGCATCTGGGGGCTGCTAAGCAAAGTAGCAGTTGTCACTCTAATTATTAGCGTTGTAGAGTCTGAAATGGATTGAATCTAGGTGTTTCAATGGCTAAAGTCTTGAGACTCTGTCCTTGCACTTCTGTTAATATTTTTATATGCAGAGCTTTGTTGGAGTTAATGCAGAGGGAGATTTAAAAAAAAGAAAAGAAATGTGAAGGTATTAAGGTGTAAGTAAAGCTGCAGTTTGAGACTCTGCATGATGAAGATACAGTAATGTTCCATCTGTACCTTACACGTGGATTTTAACTGTCACAGAAATATGAGATGCTAATAAATGTGAGTCCTATTTAAAAAAAATCAACTAAAATTTTATTTTCATTTTATACATCGGTCTTTTTAATTTTTTTATTTTTGAGGAAGCTGTGAAGTATTAAATGTTCTTCTCTCTCCTTTCTTTAGTTTGCTAAATAGGCTATGGAGAAGCTGATGGTATTCTGTGCATTTCTTCAGTACAGCACGGGGCCCACACTGTACAGTGTGGAGTATTTCTTTTTGGAGCAAAGGAGGGAATCTGGAAAAGCTCCTGTAAGGGCAAAGAAAATTAGATCTGTTAAAAGTAGGAGGCTGTGTATGTGGGATTTTCTTAACTTTTTTTCTGCTAATAGTAGATTCTGTGGGTGTGCAACTGCTGACAGCCACATATAAACACTGCTGCAGAACTCTGCTATCCCTGCTACAAATTTTAGGCCCGTTGTGCTGTAATTTCAGAGCTTCTATTTTTGTATATCCAATTATATATCTTATTTTGGTGTTGAACTTTCAGCAGGTGGCTATAGTAGGCACAGATCTAGCTGATTTTTATATATGGAATCATAAAAAGCAAGCAGCAGAGACAAAGCTTGGTTGTAAACTGATAGTGATTTATTCCCTTTTTCTTATTAAAGAGAAAAAGCGTACAAATCCTTATAGACTTAGACTCTTCTGAGCAGAGATTTTAAAATGATATGGAAAGTATTGGTGTTTCATACTTAAACTAACATTGCAAATATGTAAGAAATGATAAACAAAAGCTAATTGCATTGTAAGTGTACATAATCTCATAAACTGTTCTCCACTGAAGTCATAATTAACTGTCTGCATGCACAGAGCTGTCCAGTGACGTTTCCTAGCAGCACTTATCAAGGATTTGGCACTAGGTTAAAATGGTTTACACAGAGCTAGTTAAAAACTGTAATTTTCATCAAACAGTATAATCGTTTTGTCTCTTCTGACTAAGAACCACACTTACTTTCTATCTTAAGATGTAGTGACAAGTGTCAAAGTAAATCTTTCATTGAACATGATATTGGATCATCAGTACTAATTGTTAGAAACAAGAAAATCATACTACTAATGCAGCAAAAAGAAGATGGGTGTTGTTGTGTCCATAGCATGGGATTTGGGAGAGTAAATTTGCAAGCTGTTTGATTAGCATGATTTGATCTCTTTTATGCCCTACCTTTGAGAAAAGGGAAAAAAGAAAAGATTTCCAGTTTGGTATTGCATCTTGCTTTAGCTAAGTAGTCAACAGAAGAGAAATAAATTATATTAAACTTTTTCATGCCACATGCATGAGACATGCGTTAGACATGGAATAAAGAAATGGAAACCATTATGTAAGTAGTTCAAAGGTAACCTCTCTAGTGTTTGTGTAAAATTTAGGTTTTAACATGAGTATGCTCATGAAATGCCTTCAGATATGAGCCCACATTACAATCTGCTGTTTTGTTTTGAATGAATGTGTCGTGACTTGAAGTTTAAGTGGTAACTACACATAAGATTGATCAAAGTACTTTAATGATCTCCTTTTTCAAGTTAGCTGCTGGAAATACTTTCATTTAATTTGCTGAAGTCCATTGAGAATATAATTTTATTTTGCTTTACATAAAATTAACAAACTTGTGATGTTTAGAAGCCAGTGCCAAAATCTTAATTGAAACAGACATTTTTTTACGATCTTAAGAATATTGCTAGGAAAAGGAGCATCCTGTCTGAAATAATTTTGTCTTTGATCTTTAAGTACTGAGACAAATTCAGTTGGAATACTTTGCATGTGTTTCGATTGTTTAAAGTATTTTCTTTTGTGTGCTCCTCTTCTAATATATTGTACTGTAAGACCATTATTTTAGAAGGGTGCTTGCTAGGTTTTGTTCCAGAGCATTTATTCTTGTTCTGTGTAGAGGGGTGGAGCTGCTTTTTTGTTGGTTGTCTACAATTTCAGTAAATCAGACTTGGAATACCGTATTTGTGTTGGCAGTAGTAAGATCAGCTCTGCTTGAATAACTTAACCTTTATGAAATGCCTGTCTAGCTTCTGGTCTGTAGGAGTGCAAAAGTCTTCTGCAGTGGAACTGGTGTGGCTTTACAGTGCAGAAATGGGATGTGTAGGAGGACAGGAACTGAAAGATAAAATCCAGAGAGATCAAAAGAAGGATATACATATCTTTGTTAATAACAACTTAGATCTGAAATAGCATCTTTGATCCTGCAAAGGGCTGGAGGAAAGCGTTGAATTGAGATGGGAGGTACAGGCTAGCTGAGCTGTCATTGCATCTCTTCTACTCCTTTCTCTGCCATCCATTGTGATAGCTGGATGTCAAGAGCAAACACATTTGGACTTGCTCTGCTTCTCAAAGCAGGCCATTTTTGAGCTTGTTCTAGTGTAAAATTAGTGCAATATCTCATGTAGCCTTCTGAGGGTATGGTGAAAGGTTTTGTACATATCTATACACATACATTCTTGTAAACATGTTCAGAAAGGGGAACATATCTATTCTGATTTTCTCCACTAACTGAGCTACTTATATAAGTTGGGCTGGGAAGGGAATCTGAAGCTCTCAGACAAATTTGGTGGTTTTCACTGTTCATTACAGAAGTGTCACTACAATTAAATAAAGGCTGAGGGTTTTTGTGCATGGTTATTGTGTCAAACTCTTGGAAGAGAACTATCTAAGAAGATGCTACATTGTTCTAAGTCCATACAACCAAGAGTATTTTCCGAGTTCATTTTCACTTGATCCTTCATACTGTGCTTCCAAGTATTTTTGAAATGAAGAATAAGGATTTGCAGCTTTGCACTCCTTACTAGTTCAGCTTCTTTGTGCTGTTGCTTCCAAATAACCTGAGTAGCAAGTTGACACATGAGCCTAGTTGGCAAGGATGCCATTGTAGTATTTCTTGACTATGATACTAAAGCACTTAAAGCATTTCCTTACTATCCAGATTTTAATTGTTATTTGCTGCAGGGTCGCATCAAAATAATTCTAAAAGAGTACAGAAATTAAATCTACTGTGCAACCATGTTTGCAGACAACGGGTTACTTCATATGTTGATGATAATTTCATAGCTACATATTTTATTTGTAGTTAGTATTTTTATTTACCTTCAGTATTTTATATTAAATGAAAAGGTCTAGAAATGGGAAGAAAACTGAACTCCCCCCCCCCCAAAAAAAACACACAATCAAACCAAACCCACAAATGTAAACAAACCCCCTCCAGACATAAGCAAATTCCAAATAAAATTTAAACCCAAGATAACTGGATAGTAAACAGAAATTCCTTGGCACTCAGATCTGCTAGGGCAAAGCAGCTCTAGAGGTTGGACCAAGCTTTCTCTGAGTTATTGCTTAAAGACATGTTCCATATTTGCTTTTTACAATGGAAACATGTTTTGGGACTCACAATCACCCTCCACCTGTCCTCTCCCCTTTCTTAAGCAATCTTCTTGATTCCATAAAGTATTTGAAGGTGTCGTAGCTAGTGCTGAATGTTGTCCGATGCAGCACTTTTGTCTGCGAGCCATTACAAGGAGAAGTCTGAATTTGGAATATTGGAGCTCAGACCTTTAGTGCAAAGCAGCACTCATACTGCTTGCACATTTGTGTTCATTCAGAAAGATGTACTGCACAGTGATAGCTCAGGTGAGGAGTCCCGGTATATTAAATGTGAGTCTGGCCTTTACTGTGTAGTATTTTTTTCAAGGATCTGAAGCTGTGGGATACTACATCCCTCAGCTGGCTGTCCACTGGGTAAATTGCTTATCTAAGCTGTTAAAGAAACTGGTTCTGTTCTTTGATTTTATTTTCAGAAGCTTCCAGAACTTTTTTCAGATGAGCAAAAACAGTTTAGTAAATCTGATAATTTGAGTTCTCCTTTCCCCATCCTTCCTAGGGAGGAAAAAAATAAGCATCTATCAGATCCTCACTTTTCCTCAGCCTTTTCTTCTAGGTACCTATAGAAAAAAATAAGCATTGCCTTGATGAAGCTTCTACCATGAAAACCTCAGAAGATGGAAACCCTACCTGATAATGTCTTTTGCCAGACTTAAAGGAAGATGAGTGCACCAAAACAGTATGAAAAACCTGTATGGGGCAGATTGCAGTGAGAAAGCATAGGTTCACACTAGGAATGGGCAGTGGCAGGGTGCTGTTGGCTGCCCAGTGGAGGTTGACAATACAAGCCTATTGATATGAGTGCAGAATTTGTATGTGTTTTGAATATGCATACATTACTGTTAAATAAGAGGCAGCAGTTAATATTTTGAGGAAAACTATCACTGATTATATACAGTTCATACGATGTATATACTTACATCTGTATTGGGGTTTATGTCAAATTATTTGCAGTGAAGGTCAAACGTTTATTTACTCTGTTTATAGCTGTGAGAGTTTTCAGTTCTGTAATTATTACACGTGTTCTGTGGGGGGGTTAAGAAAAATAATTTCGGACCACAACTTGGAGGTAATATTAAAGGCCTAATATTAAAGGCCTTTTTTTTTAACAGTCTCAATTTTGAAGAGACTCTAGCTCATGAAAGTGCCAGTCTGTCTACTTCGTGCTGTCCTGTGCGAAGGCAGGAAAACCTTATTTTCATGCTGTGAGCTCAGTACTGAATGAGCATGTTCCTCA